>VDFB02271358.1:1124080186-1124311322 GCA_007258455.2 Sequoia sempervirens | reverse complement strand
GTAGCTTTCTAAAAGAAACAAAAAAAGTGATTGTAATCATATCATGACAACCATATTTTATAATATGTAAAAGCGAAAGAATGATTATTATATGTTAATGAATGAATGTGAATATGTTAATTAATGAATGTTATATGTTAATGAATGAATGTTATATGTTATTAATGGATGAATGAATGAATGTTATATGTTATTAATGGATGAATCAATGATTAATGTTATATGATTGGGTATGGGGAATTGAGAGTGATCTGAGGGGGGAGGGGCCAAATGAGCTTCCACCGTCACATGGTTGGCCTTGTTAAGTAGAGAATATTAAACTATACTCAAAACAAAGAGAAGCTCAATAAGGTAATGCACTTTTCAATATAAGAAATACATCGTTTGAAGCATCAAATCAATATGCAGTATGTATGTATGATCAATCATCAGTCTCCGCAATGGTACATTTCCACGAATGTTTTTTTTTTTTTTAATTTTGCTTCTTCGTCGCAATTTCGACGACAACCATCGACGAATCAACAGAAAGGCTCGACGAAGTTGTTATAGCTGCGACGATGATTTTGATGTAACTCCCTACCCATTTCGTCACCCTTCCGACGATATTTCGGCTTTGCTACCACACTACTCCCTGCTGATTTTGTCGCACTTTCGACGAACGTTTGGTGTTCTTCCGATGCTACTCCTTGCTAATTTTATCGCAAAGTCGACAAACTTTTGGTGTTGTTTCGACGCTACTACTTGCCTATTTCATCACAATTTCGATGAACTTTTGGTGTTCTTCCGATGCTATTCCTTGCTAATTTCCTCGCAAAGTCAATGAACTTTTGGTGTTGTTTTGATGCTACTACTTGCCTATTTCATCGGACATTCGACAAAATTTTGGTGTTCTTTCGATGCTACTACTTGAGTATTTCATCGCAATTTTGATGAACGTCTTCTGTTGTTTCCACGCTACTACTTACCCATTTCGTCGAACCGGCGATGAACTTCTAGTGTAATTCGTCGGTGGATAAACAAAGTTTTCGTCGATATTCCGATGAAATCCCGAGGTATTTCATGATGCCGTCGACCGACGATTCTTTGCCGTTATTTCAACGTTTAATTTTTCGTCAGCCTTGCGACGAAAAAATAGCGACGAAAAAATTTTCACCATTGCATCGCTCTTCTGACAAAGATTTGTCGAACGACTGATGAAAGCCCATCAAAAAATGGTGTCAAATCTAGTAGTGTATGTTCCTCTTTTTCTCTTACATATAGGATTTTGAAAATCAACATGCATGTGATTAGGCATCCTTTTATTACCCTGAACATTCTAGCTACGTATGTCCAGGTTTTGAGAAAAAGGAATCATTTGATTAGCTTTGTGCGCACTACCTTTAAATCTATTCATTGTGTTAACATTGCTTTTTGGCAACTCTGACACACACTGAGTGGATGAATGACCAATGGTATGACATTGAGAATAAGTAGTTTCAGGGAATTCAAAAAGTATTTATTGATTACAAGTTCCAAAGTTTCAATTTAATTGAATCTCCCTTGGAAAGACATTGTTCATGTCAATGAGAATGCATGTTCTAATGGGTTTCGAAGTATTTTTAAAAGAAACCAAGTCATGCAGGAGAAAGATTCCTACATGATTAGATATTATTTCAGTTAGTCTCAACTCTCTATATTCAAGCAGTAATGTAGGCGTTTGAAACCAGAAAGGAACAAATCTAAAGGGAAAATCTTCTGCTTTGAAATTTGGCACCTAGGGTTGCATGCATAACCTAGACCCTTGAAAAAACCATGATTTAACTTTGAAAACTACATATTTTTGTGATTTAGTATTAAAAAAGACTACAAATATTCCCTTTTTCTCATTCAAATAGAATAACTATTGAACCCCTTCCCAATCATTATAGATAAGATCTTTTAAGACATCTATTGGAAAGATTAGGTTCCAGAACTTACAAATTAGGGCTTTAAAGTTTAAGATCTTTTAAGACATCTATTGTGTTTCCCCCTCATTTTCAAATCCCTTTAAAGTTTGAGCATCCTTTGTCGATCTAATCTGACTTTGAGGCATCTTTTGGGAATCTGGATTGAAGGGAGTTCCTCATTGACTATTAATAATTTCTATACCAAAGACTTTTTGTTGCCCCCTGCCCTTCAATAAAGGGGCTTTAAACCCTTGATTTTGTAGTCTCATGCAATTTTCATGGGTTTGTGTGGTTTTTTCTTTGGAGCCCTCCACATGATGATGGGATTCTCTTTCTTTAACATGCAGATTGTTAGGGGCCTTGTTTCTGAAAGGTTTTAACTCAACCTCAACTTCCTGATAAGATTGATTCAAAAAAGCTTGGTTTTTCTCATAATTCATATTCTAAAAATCTCTATTGAATAGAGTATCACCTTCACAAATGTCAATAATTGACTAAACATTCTTGTATGAAACCCTATGGGATGGCACTGGAACCCAATTTGGTCACTAAAATCGATGTCTTCCTCCATTCGTTTTGGTTTCCTGTTTCTTGTTCTAAGTAGCGTGGGACCCCGAGGTCAAAAGTTCTGATTCATGTGAAAAGGCTTGCCACCATTACGAGGATCTATGTCATTCTCTACATAGTAATAGTTAGGCTACCATTTTTTCCTTATTAATAGTGAAAGTTCTTGCAAGACCATTCATTTATAATTATAATATTGTTTTTGACAATTATAATTATAATGGTTATTATTTTTAAATATGCCTTTCATTATTTTACTGTCTAATTTTGGGGACATGATAGTCCCCCCCTCTCAAATTTTCTTGTCCTCAAGCAACTTTAGGGTTGGGTTGATCCAAACATCTTACTTCCCTTAATTGAGAATGCCCTAAATTTGTACAATTTCTAAATCTAAATAAATAAGGGATAAGGGAATCTTTTTCACTTGATTGATGTCATGATTGAGGGCTTGCACACAACTAGAATCATTCACCCTCATTTACCTCATCAATACTAAGTAGTAGATTATTAGATGTTAGTAAACTATGTAAAGTATCCTAATGTCCTTGGACGATTCAACCATAAGAGAGTATAGGAAGCATGATTTGATGGGGATCCTAGGATCCATCATGCCAACTCTTTCCCTTTCTCTTATAATTTAGCCTCTTTGGGTTTGCTTGGTCCCCTCGCCTATTATAGAATGCATTAGTTCTCCCTTATAGGACACTTGGTCCTCCAATATAGAACACTAGGGCTCTCTGTTATAAGATGCTATATCCTCCCTTATAGGTCACAATGACCCCCATTATAGGATGAAATGTCCTCTATTATAGGTTATAATGACCTCCATTATCGATCACATTGAACGTCATTATAGGACACAATTTCCTCTATTATAGGTCACAATGACCCCCATTATTGGTTATAATGACCACCATTATTGGTCGCAATGACCGCCATTATCGAACACAATGTCTACCATTATCAGTCACAATGACCACCATTATTGGTCATAATGACCACCATTATCAGTCACAATGACCACCATTATCAGAAAGGAATAATTATCTTTAATGATATACCTTAGTTTACTAAGAATAACTTAAATGTTGAATGTTGACGGGTTTATCTGACTTGATGATAATAGATAGTATGCAAATATGAATTTTGGAGAAGTAATCTAAAACAATAATTGGTTTAAAAATGAAAGATAGATATCACAACATATTCACCATCTCTGACTTGTTGGTGTGAATAAATGTCGTGTACCTAGCTAATTCGCTCACTAGGTAATTAAGGGACATATTCACATGTTAAGTTTACTTAGGATATAAGATTCTTTCTAGAAGTCTTAGTTGGCTTTTCTAGAACTTATCTTATCTAGCTAGGATTGCTTGATTCCTAGGTAGTTAGTTGTCTCATATCATAGGATTAAGACACTTGTCATGATATTGTCTAATCCTATCTCTCTACCTTTCTTTTATAAGCAAGGAATCTCATGTACATTATCATATTCAACCATTAATCAATCTTGCATTGTGAAGCATGTTTTTTTGCCATTCTCTCTCTTGTGGAAGTGGTTTTGGTCTAGCAATTGTTCCTAGGGGTGTTGGGGAGTCACCATTTACTCCCACAAGGTATTAGAGCTCTCTAGGGTTACAGATTCCTTCCCAGATTTGAGGGTTTTATTTTGGCTTGAAGATATTTGCTTAGTACAGATTAGGGTTTCAAGGACCTCATGATTGAGATCAGAAGGCTCCGCAGATGAATTTTGACTAGAAATTCATCCATTTTGGGTAAAGTTCTTTTTGAGGAAATTTTTTTTTGCTAGGATAGCCTCCCAAGTGGTACGATTTTTCCAATTTCACAAAAAAATATTTTCTGCTATATTTGTCATAAATTTTAGGGCAAAATTTTATTCGTATTGGGCTAAATTTATTTTCAAATTCGAGGAAAATTTTTATTATTGTGGTGGATTAAAAATTTTGTGGGGTTAATATTTTATTTTTTGCGAAAGTATTGTTTTTGGTAGAATTATTATTGATTTCTAGTTACGAGCCTTATCAGCCTCCTTGGCACATTTGTCAGCCTGATCACATATACTCCACTTATATTTACCCGCATATTAATTTCTCCAACCAGCATTCATCACCCAGTGGTCAAATCTGGTGTCAAACCACCAGTCTATCCTCTACATACTTCATAGGTGTCGGTCTGAAGGGTACTAATTCTGGCCATCTCATCGGCCACAGTTATTTTGTCAGCATCAAAATTCATTGTTCGGTTGGGTCATATCGGCATATGTCCTTTATTCGGCAGATTTATTGTGATACCTATATGATCTGGTGGTATCTTCATTGCATTTTTCATCGGGTTCTCTCCTATGTCCATCCGTGTACAAGGTACCTATCAATTGTCCATGCCATCAAATCAACAAGGTACAAATTATTTTATAGTCGGTGGTTTGAAATGGTGGTTTTTTAAATCTATAAAGTTTGTTTTTATTAAAAATTGAAAGGCCAACCATTTTTCTATAAATTTTGTAAGCGGGTGTTTGTTTAGAACCTCTACAAGCCACGGTCACATGGATGACCAAAATATAGCCCTCGAGTGCTACAAATTTGCACCATTTTAGCCTTGTGTTTTTTCCTATAAGTGCCTTTTATAGGCCTTTTTTTCATTTTCTCATAACTTTTTCAAACGGAGGCCATTTTTTATGAATGAGATATCATCGGAAATCTAGAAGTGTCAAATTTTTAGTGGTACAGATATTTTGTAGAGATTTTTTAGTTTTGTACCATTTTTTCTAGGTTGAAGACAAATCTCCATTTTTGGCCTTCGAAGCTCATAACTTTGTAAATGGGTTTTCTCAATTACTTTGGAGAAAAGGAGCTATAGGAAATGGAGTAATTGAATTCTCACTCATCTTGGTGAGTGGAATCTATTTTCCTATTTGTTTAATAAAGTTCCTTGTCCTAGCACAAATGATGAGTATTACATTTGGAAAGGCTTTAGGGCTAGAGTCTTTAGAGTTATATTTTAAAATGTAAATGATGAAATTTTGGAGACACTTATTCACTTTGAATGTCCTCATTCTCTTTGGACTTACATTAGAGAGGTGTATGTAGACCATGATTCTTCTCCATCTCTTGAAGATCCTCTTTCCAACTCCAATGTGCTTCTTCATTCTTCAGAGTTGATAACCCATGCTTGTGATCCTTTGGAGGAGATTGCAAATGCTTCAAAGGTTCCCGATTCTTCATCTTCTATTGATGAGTCATTGGGTATTACCAGTGATTCCTTGAAATAGGTATCTGATAGTCTTCCTAATTGGGATTTCATTTTTGACAGACATTGCTTCTTTGTTTATGGAGTCTCACATTTCAGATTTGGAGGACACACTTGAGGGAGTATCCACTATTGTCACTTCATGTTTGTCTTCAGATTTTGTTCAAGATTAGTTTGCACTTGTTCCTAGTTTGTCATAATTTGTCATGATTGGGCATGTACCTGATTGGATTGTGGCATCATCATTTTCATCCAAGAACTTGGCAACACATGAGCAAATTTCAGAGGCACAACCTTCATACATATGGATTCCTATTCCTCCTAATTCCTATCCTGAATGGGAAGCATTCCTGCATTTGTACTTGGTGTATCTTCTTCCCAAGGGGAGAAACATTGTTTGTAGGCATTGGATTATTTTTTTGTTCAAACATTAACCATATTTTTAGGAGATCACACATTATGGGGGGGATATATCATCTCTCTATTACCCTGTTATGGGTGAGGAGGGGGGGGGGGGTAATTGATTGTATATACATCATGGATGTTGTCCTTGGGGGTTATCATTGAGTCCTTCATACATCATGTTTATTTTTGTTTTCTCTCTTTTGGAGAGGATTTTTGTCCCACTGCGTTTTCTCCCTTTCTCAGCTTGTGAGAGATTTGATTGTTTGCATTTTCATTTGTAAATGGGTACCTAACATGGCCTAGTAGCTGGGACCCATGGTCATAGTATTTGCATAGTTTGCATAATAATCTTCTCCCTAAGTTGCACCTAAGGGGGGGTGTTGGTGTGAATAAATGTCTTGTACAAAGATAATTCACTCACTAGGTAATTAGGGGACATATTCACATGTTAATTTTACTTAGGATATAATATTCTTTCTAGAAATCTTAGTTGGATTTTCTAGAACTTATCCTATCTAGCTAGGATTTCTTGATTCCTAGGTAGGTAGTTGTCTCATATCATAGGATTAAGAAAATTTTCATGATCTTATCTAATCCTATCTCTCTACCTTTCCTTTATAATCAAGGCATCTCATGTACATTATCATATTCATCCATTAATCAATCTTGTACTGTGAAGCAAGTTTTCTTACCATACTCTCTCTTGTGGAAGTGGTTTTGGTCTAGCAACTGTTCCTTGGGGTGTTGGTGTAAATAAAGTCTTCTACCCACTTAATTCATTACTAGGGGACTTATTTACACATGTTATGTTTACTTAGGTCCTAGGAAGGAATCTTTCTAGAAGGTGTTAGTTGTCATTAAAGTTCTTATCTTATCTTTTGACAACTACTACATGTGAACCTAGGTAAGTGTGATTAGTTGTCTCATGTCATATGATTAAGACACTTGTCATAATCCTATGACATCTTACATCTCACCTTGGCTATATAACCAAGGGGTCTCTCTCATTTGTAAACAATCATCTCATATCATTAAATCATATTGATAAGAATACAGTTTATTCTTGTCACATTCTATTATCTCTATTTTATGCTTTCCATTTGGTCTCAAGATCTTGGCATCCATAGACAATTCTAACATGGTATCAAAGCAGGTTGGGTGCCATTAGAGAGTCTTTTTTAAAAGAGAGATACTAGATTTGGGGGTGTTCCATTTGTGGCTCTTTATTGTAGGTTCATATTGGACGATTTTGCATTCGCTCTTAGGGTTTTTGGCCCTTCTGGACGCAACGGAAAAGTTAGATTTGACCCGAAATGCTCCAAAATTATAGCTACCTTCTGGATTTGGAAACCACTCTTTAGCTTCAAACCCTCATAGATTTGGCCTCATATATCTGATTTGGATGAAACAAAAGGAAAAATTGACTTTCTTGAACCTTCCAAATGCAATGGTGAGCTTAGATTTACACCAACAAGCTCTGATTTGAACCTACAATAAAGAGACACAAAATGGAACACCCCCAAATCTAGTATCTCTCTTTAGAAAAATATTCTCCAATGGCACCCAACACGCTTTGATACCATGTTAGAATTGGCTATGGCTGCCAAAATCTTGAGACCAAATGGAAAGCACAAAAAGAGAGATGAATATGACAAGAATAAACTGTATTCTTATCAACATGATTCAATGATATGAGATTATTGTACAATGAGAGAACCCTTGGTTATATATCCAAGGTGAGATGCAAGATGTCATAGGATTATGGAAAGTGTCTTAATCATATGACATGAGACAACTAATCACACTTACCTAGGTTCACACGTAGTAGTTGTCAAAAGATAAGATAACAACTAATGACAACTAACATCTTCTAGAAATATTCCTTCCTAGGACCTAATTAAACTTAACATGTGTAAATAAGTCCCCTGGTAATGAATTAACTAGGTACAAGACTTTATTTACACCAAGATAAAGTAATAACATGATAAGTCCACCAAAAGTGGAAATTCTCCAACTACCTCCTATGTGGTCCCTAAGTAAACTTAACTAAGGTGTAATAATCACCTAGGAAAAGGTACAACACTTTTAATTACACCAACTCCCCCCTTAAGTGCAACTTAGGGAGAATGCACACAAAAGAAAAAAATGCAAGATGGGTCCCGACAACTAGGCCATGTTAGGTACCCATGTAAAAATGCAATGCAATATCTCATAAATCAGAGAAAAGGAGATAACCATGTGGGAAAAAACTCCCCCCAAAAGAGAGATGAAACAAAACAAAAACTACACTCAAAAAGATGAGAAGGGAAAAACCTCAAGTGAGGAAAAAGCCCCCCCCCAAAAGAGAGAATGAATAAGTCAAGTGACCTCCTCATATGAAACATTTCATACCCCCAAGAGAGCTCGCAAATCATGATATATACTCTTAGCGAAGGTTTTGGTGAAAATATCTGCAACTTGCTGTGTTGTAGGACAATACTACAAATCAATGACCTACTCTTTTATCAGCTCTTGAATGTAGTGAATATGAATCTCGATGTGTTTGGTCCTCTAATGGTGGACTAGATTCTTTGAGATCTAGATGTCACTCTGATTGTCACAATGAATGACTATAGGACTTGGAATAGTGAAGCCAAACTCAGTGAGAATATTTTGAAGTCAAATAGCCTCAGTAGTAGCATTAATATCCCCTTGATACTTAGCCTCAGTAGAAGAAAGAGCAATAGCATGTTGCTTCTTACTTTGCCAAAAAATAGGGTTAGAACCAAGATGAAAGTTGTAGCCAGAAGTGGACTTATGATCATCAAGATCACCAACCAAATCAAAATCTGTATATCCCACTAAGGTAAGTCTTGTACCTGCTGCATAATGAATCCCATGATGATGTGTACCCTATATGTAATACAAGATGCATTTGGCTGCTCTCCACTGAATTGCATGTGGTTCCTGCATAAAGCGTGAAACCATGCCAACTGCAAAGGAGATATCAGGGCATGTGTGAGTCAAGTAGATGAGACTCCCAACAAGCTGACGATACAAAGTGGCATCGACGAGTGGAGTAGAACACTTAGCCTCAAGCTTAACTCTTGAAAGAAAGGGATTCGAAGCAGGCTTACAATTAGCCATGTGAAACCAAGCTCAAAAATCAAAATCATACTTGGGTTGAGAAAGAGAGATCCCAAAAGTTGACTGTGTGATCTCAATCCCAAGGAAATAATGCAAAAGGCCCAAGTCAATCATAGCAAATCTATCATACAAAGTAGATTTGACACTGCCAATGATGGATGAGGTACTCCCTATAATGATCAAGTCATCAACATAGAGCACAAGTAGCAAATGAGAATCATCTTGTCGCAAAATGTAGGCATTCGGATCTGAATGACACCTGGTGAATTCTGCTGAGAGAAGAAATGAATCCATCTTGGCATACCAAGCCTTAGGGGCCTACTTGAGGCCACAGATAGATTTCCTCAGTCTGCAAACGAAAGAAGAATCTTGTTTGAATCCTTGTGGCTACTCCATGTAAATCTGGTCATGAAGATTTACATGGAGCAACCACAAGGATGCAAAGATCTCTGCATAATCAACACCTAGAACCTATGAGAAACCTTTTACCACAAGCCAAACCTTGTATTTATCCACACTTCCATCCACTGCATACTTGGTCTGATAGATCCACTTACATCGAACCATCTTTCTCCCCTTAGGGAGTGGAACTAAATCCTATGTGTGGTTCCTCATCAAGGAACTATACTCTTCCTCCATTGTTGAATCACATTCAAGGATGCCTAAAGCTTCCTTAAAGGATTTTGGATCTGAAGCACTAGCAATATAAGCCTGTGGAAAATCCTAACGTTGTGATTGAGTCCTTTGAGTATCTGAAGGATCCCCAACAAGAGAACCTGCTGACTCACCATTATCAGACAAGAATCATTATCTTTAATGATTTACTTTAGTTTATTAAGAATAACTTAAATGTTTAATGTTGAAGGGTTTATCTAACTTGATGATAATAGATAGTATGCTAATATGAATTTTGAGAAGTAATTTGAAAGAATAATTGGTTTAAAAATGAAAGATAGATATCACAATATATTTACCATCTCTAACTTACCTTTTTAATTGTATGCATGTGAATATGAGATAAATAGATGTTTGTATCAATCGTTGTTTCTGAATTGAATCCTTCTACTTATTGACTTGTTCTTGATGTTGTTTCTAATTTAGGTAGATGGTTCATGCATTTCAAAGATGGTTGATCATAGCATCTTAGAGCCCTTAAATTTGCTACATAAAATGTTTATATATTTCCAAATTGTTTCATGCTTCCCCTCCAGATTTCATATTGAATAATATATTTATTCCCTCCAAAGATGATTTGATCAACAAACCTCTATCTCCCTACAAAATTTCCTTTATTCTATATTCAACCACTGATACTTATCTATGCCTAGTGATGATGATATTTTAATCTTGCAGCAGTTTCTTTAAATATTTGATCACCTTTCATAAGGGATGTGACCCTTGATTTAACTACTTTCCATGGGAGGATCGCACTTTAGTTTATGTTAAGGTTTGTTTAAGGAAGCATCAATACTCTTGGTTGATAGATGCCTTCCCATGATTGTTGACTAATTATTTGTTAAACATTATTAACTAAAGTGTGAAGAGGCATCAATGTCAAAGTATTGGATTGACTATTTATTAATAAAGACTTATGTTTTTCATATCAGCATGGTAATTTTTTAAGAGCATTCTTATAAGCACATTAAACATTATTTATAATTTATATATTATTAAATATAATAAATATTATTTTCTTGTCTCTTCTATTTAATTTTGTATTGACTCATAAATCTAGAAGAGCAGCAATTTACACAAAGGAAGGGATTTCTAAGGATTCAATACAAAATTAAATAGAAGAGATACAAAAATAATATAGCTACTTGGTTGTGTGATTGAGCTACTTTCCTAATTTCTTGAGGTGGTTGCTTGTGTGCTTGTACTACTTGCCTACTTGCTTGAGCTGGTTTCCTACATGCTTGAGCTACTTGGTTGTCTACTTGAGTTGTTTACCTACTTGGTTTAGCTATTTGATTGTTTTCTTGAGCTACTTGCCTACTTTGTTGAGCTACCTAGTTGTCTGCTCTAATTTCTGACTCATGTGGTTTTAAGTTATATTGACTCGCAAACTCTATCTCTTGGGTTTTGAGAGTTATGGTGAAATAGTAGTATTTAAGAATATTAGTCAATACATTGTCCTCATAACCAGAATAACCATCACTTGGGTAGGAACTTCCAACTTCTATCAAAGCTAATATCATCACCACAAGGAGTGACATCTTATTAAATATAATAAATATTATTATAATTATATTACTAAATAATAAATATAATAAAGGAATAATAAATAAATAATAAATTACATAAGTTACATAATTATAATTATTATTTATTATTTATAATATTTATAATTATTTATCTATGCCTAGTGATTCCGATTTTTAATCTTGCAACAGTTTCTTTAAATATCTGATCACCTTGCACAAGGGATGTGACCTTTGATTTAACCGCTTTCCTTGGGAGGACCTTGCACTTTAGTTTATGTTAAGGTTTGTTTAAGGAAGCATCGATACTCTTGGTTGACCGATGCCTTCCCATGATTGTTGACTAATGATTTGTTAAAGATTATTAACTGAAGTGTGACGAGGCATCAATGTCAAAGTGTTAAAATAACTATTTATTAATAAAGACTTCTATTTTTCATATCAACATGGTAATTTTTTAAGAGCATTCTTATAAGCACAATAAAAATTATTTATAATTTATATACTATTAAATATAATAAATATTATTTATAGCCATAACAATCATATATATTTTTTATATTTATAATTGTAATATTATTACTAATAACTATATTTTGATTGTTTATTTACTTGTATTTTAATGTTTGGTTTCCTTTATATTTTAGTGTTGTAATTTATCATGGTGGAGGCATGACATATTAATACTAAATTTTTAATGTTTGTATTTATTTTTTAATATGTATTGTATTTATGCGCTTGCATTTCAATGCTTAGTAATTTTAGCATTCTATTTCAGGGACATGATAGTCCACCCTGCGCAAGATTGCTTGCCCTCAAGCAATCATTTATTTAATAAATATTATTTTCTTGTCTCTTCTATTTAATTTTGTATTGACTCCTTAAAAATCCCTTCCTTTGCATAAATTATTGCTCTTCCAGATTTCTGATTGAACAATATATTGATTCTCTTTTGCCAATCCTTCTCCTTTCATCCCTTATTTATACCTTTATATTTCTTTGGAGGAAGACATCATTTGAATGGATGCAACCTTCTAAAAGACATGTCCCTTTATTTAACTTGATCGTTTCCTTCATAAATCATAAGTTAGTTTGTCTAAAAGCAATCACTGCTTTTATCTTAAGTTATTTCCTTTATTACTTTAACCGCTTTCCTTGGGAGGATTGCACTTTAGTTTATGTTAACGTTTGTTTAAGGAAGCATCAATACTCCTGGTTGACTGATTCCTTCCAATGATTACTAACTAATGATTTTTTAAAGATTATTAACTGAAGTTGGAAGAGGGATCGATGTCAAAGTGTTGGATTGATTATGTATTAATAAAGACTTTTGTTTTTCATATCAGCATGGTAATTTTTTAAGAGCATTCATATAAGCATAATAAACATTATTTATAATTTATATATTATTAAATATAAAAAATATTATTTCTTGTCCCTCCTATTTAATTCTATATTGACTCCTCAGAAATCCCTTCCTTTGCGTAAATGGTGTAGGAGTCTGCGGGTGGACTAATGATCAACACCAATTGAAAAAATGTTGATTTTTTTCTTTTCAATTTTGATTTGTTTGAATTTTGTTTGATATCTCTCCATTTTGAAAAGAATTTACATAATTGAATTTCCATGAATTCAAACCCCACTTCATGGTCAATTTCAACATATATTGGTAATGTTCTTAAGATTTAAACAATTTATTTTATATCCTTGGAGCTGATGGTCTGGTGAAAAGAAAAAGAGATAAAATGGATATGAAGAGTTAAAATTACAAATGTATAAAAGGAAGGTGATATGTCACTATTCAAGGCAGAAAACAAAATAAAAAGAGAAAAAATTGGTCATCCAAAGGTCAGGTTCGAATAAGAAAATGAGTTTGTAATGTGAGGAGGTATTGAATGGAAAAATCCCACACTCAAGGCAGAGCATCAACCCCTATTTTGTTTTAGTTTTGAAAAGAGAAGACAAGCTGCGAGTAGAGCAGGGAGAGGAAAGGCCACAAGTGGGAAGAGGAACTGGAATGGAGATTAAGAATGAGGTTCTCCGGATTGTAATAAAGACCTTTCTCAAAAGAAACCAAATAACATCGCTACCACGAGAGCCTACGTCCATTTATAAAAAGAGAAATATTTAAAAATTCAATGAAATTGTGGCATTGGAGAAAATAGAGGATCACCAGATAGAAAAGAGAGGAGGTGTGTGATGAGTGTTGTTTAATTCCTCATAATTTAATTATCAATGTTAATCCAGGGTGGTGTCCATGGAAATATGCAAGAGGGAGAAGAAATCATTTGCATGACATAGTTTTTCTACAAATGGAATTGAAAGGCAATGCATGAAAGAAATTGTTGGAATCAAATATAATCTAAGAGCTTGTAAATGAAATGTTGGAATTAAATCTATCCTAAGAAAATTGTAAGAAGAAATACTGGAAATGTAAAAATTTGGAAATGAAATGATTGCTAAGAAATGAAACTACAAAACAACTATTGCTATTAAAAACTGAACTCTATTATTTTATAAAAGTCTTCCCCATTTGATTCCTTGATTACAATGAATTTATAGAATTTTTATCTTCAACTAATCTGAAAGATGAGCCTTAATTGTTGTGCAATAACTTGCTAGAAGATAGGAACATGTGTTGAGGGAAAAAGATAAGTCTTTCATTCATCTTGTTGAGTCAATATTCGTTGGTCATCCAAAACAAATAAGCCTATTTTGTAGCCCCTAAACAAGCTCCAAAAGACATTTGAATGTTAAAAAATTCATGTCTTTCTCTTGTGTATCATTAAATCTCATAAAACAACTCCTAGATGTTTGCAAAAAAGTTCAAATTGTTCAAGATTGTCTCCTAAATATGCTTCATTTATTTGCACAACCCAACTTGTCTTAATGCTTGGAATTTCCCCCTAGATGCTCTCAACTATTGTCCCTTAACTGCTCATAAAAGCCCAAATTGTTCAACCTCTTTATAAGTGATCCTTCACTTAGATCCTTCTTAGCTCCCAAAATTTTGAAGCATGAAAGCAAAGTTCTGAAACATTGGACTAGTGAAGCATGAAACAAAGTTCTAAAGTATCATATTGGTGAAGTTTTCTTTCAAACCATGAACTAGGTTTTTGTAAAATTTAATGAGTTTTTTTGCCTTCTTGTCTCCTAATTCTTATCCAAAAATATCAAGAACCCAGATCATAATTTTTAAGATATGATGAAATATTGACTGTTTTAACTAAAAATCTCTTACTTTCCTCATCATGCTCAATCTTGATAAACTTCATAATTAAGCAAAATACATGCTTTTATTTGGCTAATAGATGAAACATTTTTTTTGTCTCATTAGCATGCAGTTGAGAGAGGAGATTGTGTTATGGTGAGGTGCCCGACAGATTTTGCAAGGGTTGCGCACAAGTTTGAGAGGGGGCTACGCCAATAACTATGGTTGCAAGAAGCAAACTTAATCGACAGAAATAAATTCATGAGGGGTTGCACTGAGGATAAAATATGAGAGTAAACTAAGTGAAGTGTGGTGAGAGGAGCTATGTAAAATTCACACAAGCCCATTAATAGTGAATGCAAGCTAAAGGACATAAAGACACACCAATTTCAGGAAGAGGATGTGGCATCTTGAGATGACGAAAAAAAAACATATTGCATATTTAGCCATATGATGTAGTTTGAGTTGAGATTGCATTAAAATGCTGAAGAGAGTAGATGAAAGTTGTGTGTGAAGACAAATAGGTGAAGGTTTGTGAGTGAAACTAGAAAAGGAGGATAATGGGAATTGAATAAATTTTATTCATGTACTTTGATTTGAACAAATATATTTGAATCTGCTTTCCAGTTGAAGAGTCTATAATTTTTTTTGAGTTGTGATAGCAAAAGAGCGAGTGTTTTTCTTGTCTGCATCAATTAGTATGAGAGAATGAAATCTTGAGAGTGGAGAGGATCCATAGGACCTATAGGTGTGAAAGTGTGAACAGATCACCAACTGTGAGGTAGTTTGCACTGAGAAGAAAGTGTGTGAAGTGGTTGAGAAGAAGCTCGTGAGAGTTGTTGTAGGTGTGTGAGGAATCCTGAGTAGCAAGAGAGAGAGCTTGAAGCCATGAAGAATGTGAGTTGTGAAAAATTACTGTAGGGAAGATGCGTTGGGTCATGAAGAGACCCATATGAATATTGTTTTGGGAGCAGTATTGGGAGAATATGGAGGATGAAATGTGTGAATCGATGGAAAAGATGGCTTGTGAAGAAGTAGGAAAGATTGAGGAAAGGCTCAAGAAATTGGAAAATATTTTTTGAAAAAGTGAGGGGAAAGTGATAAAGATGAACGAGAAGAAGAACAAGGATAACAGTCTAAGATGGAAAGAGGAAGAAGTGAGAGCAACCCCCATTAATGTAGATGATGAAGTAGTACCAAGAAATTCCATGAGAAAGGCATGGAGAAAGAAGAAGAGAAGATGAAGGTGGGCAATGAAGAGGTCACATCAAATGGTCAAGGTGAAGTTGATTTATTTGCACAAATGTTGGTGATTGAGGAGGAGTGGATGTCAATGCTTGATATTGTAGCGAAAGAAGAAGAGGGAAAAGTTACAATTGAGGAGGAGGTGGAAAATGTTGTAGTGAATTTCGATGTTGCAACTGCGAATGAAGATGAGGTAAAATAATTTTATGATGTTACTTTGGTTTTAGATGAAAATATAGAAAAATAGATGGATAGAAAACTAGAGCATGTAGTAGATGTTGCAGATGGTGTGTGGTTGTGTGTAGAAGTGATTGAAGATGTTACAGGTTGGTTTTGGTGGACGTGGACAGTTAGAGATGGGTTTGAACCCACAGAAGAGGAGGGAAGTGTGGAAATCATTTGGTGGAGGAGGTCAAGCTTTGGTGGAAATAAGTCCATGAAGGGAAAAAGGAGGAAGATGTGGTGTTGTTGGAGAGAAGTGGTGTGTGTTCTGAAATGATGCTAGAAAAGGCGGAAGAAAGATTAATTTTCAGCACTTGGAGAATGAAGGAATTCGCTGCAGGTTGATGGCAACCTAGAAGAGTAGTGCAACTAATCAACTCTGCTATTGTGAGCTTATCCTCAAAATCTTTCTACCTAGCATGTCTAGTGCAAGAGCACGGGGGTAGACTGACAGCACCAACCAAAAAAAAATTGATTTATTTCTTTTCCATTTTGATTTGTTTGATATCTCTTTGTTTCAAGAAGAATTTACATAATCGAATTTACATGAATTCAAACCCCACTTCACGGTCAATTTTAGCATATATAGCAATGTTCTTAAAATTCAGACAATGTATTTTATATCCTTGGAGTTGATGGTCTGGTTAAAAGAAAGAGATAAATGGATATGAAGAGTTAAAATTACAAATGCATAAAAGGAAGGTGATTTATCACTATTCAAGGAAAAAAACAAAATCAAAAGACCAAAAATTGATCATCCAAAGGTTGTTTCTGAATTTAAGCAAATGAGTTTGGAATGTGAGGTGGCATTGAATGGAAAAATCCCATGCTCAAGATAGAGCATCAACCCCTATTTTTTTTAGTTTTAAAAAGAGGAGACAAGTTGGGAGTAGAGAAGGGAGAGGAACTAGGTCGTGGGTGGCAAGAGGAAACCAATAGGGAGATTGGGAATAAGGTGCTCCAGATTGTAGTAAAGACCTTTCTCAAAAGAAACCAAATACCATCACTGCCACAAGAGCCGACACCCATCTATGAAAAGAGAAATATTTAAAAATTCAATGAATTCATGGCATTGGGAAGAATAGAGGATCCCAGATAGAAAACATAGGAGTCTTGTAGCTTGGAGAGGATATTTTGGTATGGTGGGGTGCCTAGAAAATGGTGCAAGGGCTACACACAAGTTTGAGAGGGGGTTGCACCAATAACTATGGCTGCAGGAAGCAAACTTAAATGGTAGAAATACATTCATGAGAGGTTGCACAGAGGATAAACTATGAGAGTAAACTAAGTGAAGTGTAGTGAGAGGAGCTATGTAAAATGCACACAAGCCCATTAATATTGAATGCAATCTAAAGGACATAGAGATGCACCAATTTGAGGAAGAGGATGTGGCATCTTGAGAGGATGAAAAAAAAACCATATTACAGATTTAGCCATATAATGTAGTTTGATTGAGATTGCATTAAAATGCCAAAGAGAGTAGAAGAAAGCTACGGGTGAAGACAAACAGGTGAAGGTTTGTGAGTGAAACTAGACAAGAAGGATAATGGGAATTTAATAAATTTTATTCATGTGCTTTGATTTGAACAAATATATTTGAATATGCTTTCCAGTTGAAGAGTTTGTGATTTTGTTGAGTTGTGATAGCAAAAGAGCAAGTTGTTTTCCTATCTACATTAGTAAATTGTTGCTCTTCCAGATTTTTGATTGAACAATATATTGATTCTCTTTTCCACTCCTTCCCCTTTCATCCCTTGTTTATACCTTTATATTTCTTTGGAGGAAGACATCATTTGAATGGAGACAAATTTCTAGTAGACATGTCCCTTTATTTAACTCGATCATTGCCTTCATAAATCATAAGTTATTTTATCTAACAACAATTGTTGCTTTTATCTTAAGTTATTTCCTTTATTACTTTCCAATGCAACATGTAATATTGCTCTTCTCATCACTTTTATAGGAATTGTTATGTATTAATTGTTATGTTTGTTGTTTATGTTGGTTTCATTAATTGTTATTTATCTCTTGCTAGGGATCGTTGCTTAGCCTATGGGATTTATGTATTAACAAAGCTAGGGGTTAATCATAATGATCTATATAAATACAATTGTTGATCATCAAAGCTTGTGCCTCTCCGATAGTCTTATGGGAAATTTAGTGAGTGGGGGACCAATTTGTGCCTCACTGAATATCTCCAAGATTTTTATAAAAAGCTGGCTCTTCTTTGGGGTTTGAGAAAAGGTAGAAGGAAATGTAAATGGAAAACATAAAATGGTGATGTGCTAATGCTTTTACAACATTTCAAACCCAATAATTCCTATAAGTGATATAATTAGACACAGAAGGCCACAACCCCTTATTTTTGGAAAAAGAATGAACAACAAAGGCTAATAACAAGCACAATGCAGGCTTTCAAATCTTTTCGCAAGTAGTGTTCATTAAGGTCCAATCAAACATAAAGATTTCTAATGATGACAGAAAAACATTCAAAAATTGCATAAACTCTTCCTCTTGATACATCATAATATAACAAAACAACAACCCTTCAAAAAAATAGAGAAGTCCAATGACATAGTTTAGTTTTCACAAGTTATTATTTTACTATACAAGCATACAACATATAAATCAGCCACTTAAACTATTTGAATTGAGCTTGCAAGACACAGTGTTTCATTAAGAATGAAAGCATAAAGAGAGAAAGCTTGATAAATTCCATGCATGCACAATCTATTTCATGCTTTAAATATCAAATGAACTTTAAAATAGAAGTCGGATGCCAATCCAACAATAGTTTAAGCTTTAAAAGATATAACATTCCAGAGAAAAGTAGTTCTACAAATTTCACTTCTAAAAATAGTTCTATATCCTAAGAAAACTAAAGAAACTTTTCCTCAACAAAGGAAACTAAAACTTGCAACCCAACCCTTTCATCTATCGCCACCCTTCCTTTATAGCTATAGAAAGAAGAAACCATCACCACAACACAAAATTAATTACTGCCAGATGTTGGCATTTGATAGCACATGATCTAATTGTATCTTTAGTTAGGTCACAACAATATTTGCTCATCAATTCTCAGTTTCCGCATTAATGCTTTTCAGATATTTAGCAAAGATAGAGGCTTGTAAATGATCAAATCCTAGAAAAAAGCCTGGAAAAAGATCCAATTGACCAATCACATCACCCAAGGCACCAACTCAAAGCTTCCATCTTGAAAACCAAGCAAATAAAAAGGCCAGCAAGCTCTAACAAACTCCCAAAAGATATTGCTTCATAAGAAGTGCAATCTTCCCACAACAAAGAGATGGCATGTTGAATAGGTGAAAACTTTCGAGCTCATGGATATAGCTCCTTGAGAAAATCTCTGATGAGTTGACATGTGTCCTGACTCTTTACCAAAAGAAAGGAAAAAAATGAAAGTTGTGTAGCCACCACGTGGCACATTGCACACCTATTCAATAACTCTACTTAAGTGCAGCCTCATCTAAAACTGAAAACATTGCACAAGTTGAAAATCAAAACGATCAAGGGAAAAATACTTCACATTTTTGGTGATTCACAGGGGGTCTTTGCTTGTAGAGGCATGAACCTAGGCCTTTAGTAATTGTTGTATTTTGAGGAAAGTGGAATGTTACACCTCCTAATTTGCATTTGTTGGTAGGATGAGAGTACGGATATGCCTGTATCCTTGCTCTAGCTCAAAAAATTATTTGAAATAGATAACTCCCCATCTGGAAGAAACCACTCCAAGGTTATAGTAGAGCCAAGAAAGAGGAAAGATCTCACACTCAATATCATCAACCATGGGAATTGCACTTGAACCTGGGAGTTCTATAGATGTTTGGACCTTGTGTCGGATCACATCCATGACCTATTCAACTATCAGCACATCTCCATCTAGTGAAAGAAGAGGGGTAAGCCTAAAATTGACTAGGATGCCAAAATATTTCTTGATTTCATTGACCCACTTGTTCAGAACCATTTGACAATCCTTGGATTTGGTTGCTATCTTGTAGCAACTGATGATCTCATTTTCTTTGATAGAGGTGACCCTCTAATCGGGAATCCCCGCACTTTTTAGGGCATTATCAGTGGCTATGCACAACTTGGAAATGAATCTTTCTAATTCTTCCAGTTGGGGTGAACATGTTTGCACAAAGTGATCGACCATTGGGCTAACCTTATCATTCAATTCTTGAACATCTCTTAAAAATTGTAAAGTGGACGCGAGAACAACAACAACAACTGTGATCTGCTTCCAATGCATGGAGATCAACTTCATTATCAAGAGGGATTCAGATCCTCATGCAACAGTTAGCTCCTCATTAAACTTAGCCTCTCTTTCTCTTGTGCTTTCCTCCATTTGACTTCTTTTTCTAAGGGAATTTGTCAATTCTGAGCTCAACCTTCTGATCTCCTATTTTGAATCTTCTGCTTCCATGCAGGCCTTCCAAATATCATCAAAATTTTGAGATTGGACACCATCTAGCTCTCTTTTCATATTTTCCTGAGCATTCTGGTGCTCTTCAATCATTTGGCACTCAATAGCCAACTCACCTTTCAATTTTTCAATTTTAGCATGAAGCTACACTTGTTCACTTTAAGCTTCTGCAAGCAACTTAGATGTTTCTCCTTACTGACCTTGAATTTTCCTTACATGGTTCATCTCGATATATCTGGCTCTAATCTTGTTCTGCAGCTTGCTCATTGTTCCCTTCACATTTACCAACTTTTCCTCGCGCTTCTTCAACTTTATGTTCAGTCTCTCATATTCCACATATACTACCTTCTGAGTGGCCTTAGTCAAGACCACTTTGTCATGCAAATGAGTTTCATTCAAATCTAGATCCATGGTGTGGATGTTGTAATCCTCCATCTACATTTTCCCTTTAGGCTTGGTCATGAGCAGCTTCATGGTAGTGATTAGCAGAGTGTTCCATTCTTCATTGAAGTAAGCTTCAATCTTCTTGGTGGCGGGCAACTTGGCATTCTTTAACAATATTTTCTACTTTCTGGTATGTCGGGCCTACTTTGAAACATCAAAATGGCCTTGGAGATTTTGAGGGACATCAATGCTCTATGTAGCAATGGAAGCACCAAGAAGGATTCTGAAAATGGTGATAGAAGGGGAGATTTCAAATGTATGAACATTCAGGGACGTAAAAGGGAGCGTTATCATGGAAAAAGGTGGGATGCCAAATTAAGATTGGGCAAGGGAAAGACTAGTTGGGGTAAAAAGAGAAACAGGCTAAAGGAGAGGTGCCTTCCCTAAAGCGGATGGGCTGGGAGTGATGGGTAACATGGAGGTTTCAGCTATTTTAATGGTGGCCCTTGACAGGGAAAATAAAGAATCAATAGCAGCCGAAGTAGATGATGCCCGTTTAGCACATAGGGTGACTTCAAAAGATCCATTAAAAGTGGCAGGGGGTGTATTCAAGATTATCAACTCAAGGTCTAAGGATGAAGGATTCCTTTCCATGGGAGGAGGTAGAGGAGCAACCAAAGATGCAGAAATAGGAAGAAGAGAGGGAGTGAAACTTAACTAGGCCACAATAGTTGGAAAATTTTGTAGGGAAGACTTTGCTTCTTGTTCTCCCCGAGCCGGCATGTTGGGTGCACCTAGATCTTGGACCCATCTTCTCTTTGCATGACCAAAACTAGTATGTTTCAACCCTCTGGAAATCAATCCCTGTGAAGCTTGGCCTTTGATGACCACAACAGACCCTCTTGGGGACTGTCAAGTCCTTTTTCCTTTACTTCGAGCACTAGGGGAGAATGGAACTTGTGAGTCCCTTCGCCTCCAATCTCTCCAATTGTTGATTTTTGAGGTCGAGCAGTGGATTCTCAAGGCCACAAATCCTGATGTGGAACTTGTTCCTCGTCAATCCCATGGTTGGTCTCTAGATTTCTATTCTCAGATTCAGCCTCTTAATCATAAATTTCCTCAAACTCCTCATGATGTAGCTAAAAGTTACTGAACAGGGCAACTGGGCATCTCATCTCCTGTTAGAATCTCCAGAAATCTACCTTTTTCCTCTCTAACCATCCCCTATGCTTCAGTTGTGTGTTGAGGTATTTTCCCATCGGGACGTTCCTTTGATACTCTACTTGAGGCTCATAGAAAATTAGCCATTTTGGTCAACGAAATGGAATGCGAGCCAAATCAATGTATACCTCTGGCCTCTCTTGAATCGGATTTCTCCTTCTCTCAAAATATTCTAGACTCTCATGTTTCAAACTGTAGTGGCTTATCGAATTGTAGTCCCACTTGTCACAAATGAGAATGAAGCCTAGGGCCATTAGTAGATTAGTGAGCTCACCCTCAGCCTTTTGCTTATTTAGCATTACTTGACTATTAGCAATTGAGAGGGGAAATTAGTATATCTTTGTTTTGTTTCTTCTGGTGCCATAGACGTTGTCGACAATGGTTACCTGACAAAATTCCTCCAATGTGCAGACTCTGTCTATTAAAAATCTAGGGAGTCAGAAAGGCTCCTCAGTAAAACTGTGAAATTTGATAAATGTAAAATCCTTTCCCAGGAAATAATCCATCAAGGTTGGAGGATCTTTCATCCATTGTATGACCTCATGAGAGAAATGACCAATATGGCGTGGCAAGAAATATTGAAACACTAGCCTTAGAAAATGATCTATAAACTGGTAATAATCCCCTATTTTTGAAAGCATATGGGTCCACACAGAAACTGGTTGGAGATATCCCCTTATATCCAACCTAGACACTAGTACATTCCTCTCCAGCCACTCAAAATTCTAAGGCAAAATTAAATGAGCCAAGAAAGAAGAATACCTGAATTTAGACTCTATACTATAATTCTTTAGTTGTTCTAGCATGTTTCCAGCTATCACCTCAGCAAAATCATAGTACTATTTTTTTCCCTCTTTAGTGCAAAAGCTAGGCCAAATTGAAAAGGGTTGACCTCCTCATCGTTATCAAGGCCAAAAAAACTAGGCCAACATCGAGAACACTGACTCTATGTCCTTGAATTTCTTGTGTGAAAGAGGAAAGAGGAGATGACCTCTCTCCGATCGTTCCTTTGCCTTGTCCTCATAAAAATTTGTTTCCCTAGCCATTTCTTCCCTTAAGATTTCCATCTATTCTTCATCAAAATGTTCAACACCCCAGGTCATAGGTATACACAACACATCTCGTATGGCTTCGATAGAAATAGTAACTTTGATCCTACTGCCCTCAATGGATTTTGTCCTTTTTTTGAACCTTTTGGTACATGAATCAACTAGCTCCGAGCTTGGATGTACAACAAGCAATATGAACTATGGAAGACCACAATTCCAAAGATGAAATGTAAAACTCTCTAATAGTCCATGCTCCACCATTCTTTAGAACACACCTTCCCTAAAAATTTTAGGGTTTGCTGATAACTTGGGGTTGAAAACATTGTCAACTATATCTTGCACTTCCTCTCTTGGGATGTTTCTATCAGGAAATACCTTCCTACATAACTCAAAATATCACTCCTCATGTGTTGGGGCATTGGTCAACGAGTTCTGCCCAAAAATATCAATGTAACCACGCCTTTTGTTTGAAACTATAGCTTCTCTACCAAACGTTGATAGCTTCACCATGGCTGTATTAGGAAGTTGTAGAGAATTTCCCAAACGAAAATGGCCACTTGCCTTTTGCTTCTTTAGAAAAACCTACTTTTGAGTGAAATTAATTCCTTGCTTGGACATGTAGTTAAGGCTACGTTGTTACTGTTTGTCCATTAAATGTTGCCACCCAGGCGATATGTGTGGATTTGAGATCTATATCCCTTGGGAATACTGAAAAAACTATGAGAATGGAATTAGTACATTCTCCCCACCACCTCTCTTACAAATAAACTCATTGCATTGAAAAACATGCTTTTTGCTATGTGAAATGTGTTGAAGTGATGCAAGGTACCCTTGAAAAGAAGTGACTATTAATTTGTTAGAGCTTAGCATGTTAATCCATGTCTTTTAATATTAATAAGCTACCTAGTGTTGATGATGGAAAAAAAAACATGTCAACAATTGGCATATGAGAGCATTTACTCTCAACACACAAATTTATTTCTCAATACATTCTATTAGAGCCTCCGTATGATTTATCTACCTTTCTCCATTTTTCTTTGATATTTTCCTATTGTCATCTAGCCAAAAATAGACCATTTGTTGGTTGGGTTCGTCAGCTTAACTTTTTTATATATAGCTATGACACCTTATGCAACATTCATTCGTAAGTATAGACTCTTAAGTTTAGCAAGCTTTTTGCAATCTTTCATTCCACCATAGTCTGTTTCTCTTTCAGAATGTCTGCTAGCTTGGGCACTCCTATTTAGCTCCTCCCACATAAGACACAATACTGCTTTATGGGAGAGGTCACTAGTAACCAATTTAAGCACCTGGTGAAGAAATGCAACCGCCTTTCCATGATAGCATTCAGGGGGTAGTTGGCTAGGATTTCATCAATGACAAGAACCAGCTCTAGAGCAAATACAATGTCCTTTTCCACTTCATGGCCTCATTTCTTGACTTGAACGTGGCCAAACCCATGATAATTGAGTTATGCCACCAGATGTTTGATGCTTCATTGATGGAATGGTTTGGAGAGATAGTGCAAGTGGCCATCCCTGGCGTTGGTATCCCAAGTGTCATAGATCTTCGTAGGCAAATAGACTTTGGGATAGATGTACCCTGGTTTCCCTTCCTCTCAAAATTTTGAACTATGGACCTTGAGATTCACTGCTACTCTTTTCAACTAGTGGCCACCTATCTGTTGTGGGAGTACAACATGGAGTGTGTTATGGGACTCGCCTGGAGGAAGCACTTTGACATTCTAGTGCAGAGTCACATCGATTAGGCATTGGGTCTACATCATGTGGAGCATGTGTGTGTTGTGTGCTCAGCCCCATTTTGTGCCCTGACAAACAAGAAGAAGAAGAAAACGAAGAAGGAGAAGAAGAACCTGATAACGAGCCTTTTTTACTTCCTAGACAATGGCTAGAGACTTTTTCTTTACTATTTCTTGCATGTTGCCTCCTTTTTGCATATGTTTTCTCTACTAGTCTTTTTCGGTTTTCTCAAGAGAGCCTCATATTTAAATATGAGCCTCGGGTTTTGCATTATATTGTAATTTTTTTTATGAATATAATATAATACAACCTTTCATTTCTTTTGGTACATAATAGTTAAATTTTTTAAAGAACTGCATACTTTAATGGAATAACTTCAGATAAATATAATTCACCAGTATATCTAAAGTGTTTCCTTCCATATCTTTGAGTTTGTACACATTCTTTTCCTTGCATGCGCTAATTCAAAAGGGTTCCTTCCATAATGCTTCAAATTTCGTGTGTTGCCCTAGTTTTTTAGTACATTCATCATACTTTAGCACTAAGCTCCCCTCTTTGAATTATGGGTTAGAGGTTTTTTTTCAAACCATTGCTTTATTGCTTATTGAGGATTAATCATGACTCCATAACCTTTTTCTCTATCTTCCTCCAATTTGAGGAGTTCTACTAGTCGTACCTCCATTCTGCACTTTCTTCAATTTTCAGCACTTTCAGTAGCCAAAAGGCGATAATTTCTATGGAAATGGGTAACACTACCTCTTTTCCATACACCAATTCATAAGGGGAGGTCTTTAGAATTTTATTTCTAGGAGTAATCCAGTCCGCTCACAGAGCAACTTGTAGATGCTTGTGCCAATCCCTTTGTCGTTCCAACCCAATATGCTTGATTAACCTAATTAGGTTTTTTTTGGTTGACTTTGCTAACACATTTCCTTGTGGGTGGTAATTTGATGAAGTTTTAAGGAAAATACCATGCCTGATAGAAAAATATGACATCCATGATCCACCAAAAGCTTGGGCATCGTCAAATATGATGGTCTTGGGCAGGCCAAATTTGGTTACTAGCTCTTCAAGGAAATTGACAATTCCCCCCTCTATGGCATTCTTTGAGCTACAACCTCCGTCCACCTTGTGAAGCAATTGGTCACCATGAGGATCCACTTACATCCAGTGCTGTAAATAGGATTTATCATCCTAATAAAATCCAAACCCCATTGAGCAAAGAGTTCCTCAATTACAATCAAACTCAGGGGCAAAGAGGCATTCTTTCTTTTGCCAATAAAAAATTGGCACTGGGTACACTTTTGCACTAGATGGTGTGCTTCAGAAAACATAGAGGCCCAATAATATCTTTCTCACACTATCTTTAAAGTTGTAGTCTTGGCGGAGAAATACCCTCCTTTGAGACTATGATGGAATTCATTGAGAACTCTTTCCTCCTGTAACTTGTCTAAACATCAGAGCAATACACCATTATAATTTCTCTTGAATAATATACCCTCAATTAATACATACCTAGTGCCTTGCAATCAGTAGTATCTCCTTTTATGGAATGAAAGGTTGGTTGGGCAGTACCCCTTTTACATATAATGTGTATGATCAACCGCCCTAGATTTGTCAGACTCGAATTGGTTTGAGTAGACTTGATCAGTCTCCTTTTTAGCTACGGGACTTGATTCTATTGAAATGTATTCACAAATACCTCTTCCTCAAACCAACTTGGTTGGTATAATGTCCACATCATATTATAGGATCTTGGCAATCCAATTTTCCCTCTTTTATGTTATCTCTCCTTCTGTGAGATATTCCTACACACTGGGATGTGCCACAAGAATAGTGATCTTGTTGGCTGACACCAAGTGTCAAAACTTCTTTAAGATTTTAACAATGGAAAAAGCTTTTTTTTCTATAAAATTATACTTGGCTTCATAACCTTTAAGGGTCCTTGAGTGGAATGCAATAGGATGCTCTTCATTATCTTCCTTGCACTTTTGAGCTAACACAGAAGCTATGCTATGTTGGCCACTGTACACATAGAGTAGAAAGTTTTTGGAAAAGTCAGGGTTGACCAATATTGGGGCAGTGGAGATGGCTATCTTTAGCTACTCAAAAGCTACTTTTCCTTTAGGGTTCTATTTAAAAATTAGGTTTTTCTTCAGCATCAGTGTGATTGGTCTCGCAATGCCTATGAAATCTGATATGAATCTACTGACAAAATTTATCTTCCCCAAAAAGGATTGTAGTCCCTTTTGGTTCACTGGTAGAGGTAATTCCATTATAGATCTGACCCTTTTGGGGTCTATCATTATTCCTTCCTTAGATACCACAAATCCAAGTAACTTTCCTTGAGGTACTCTGAAGAGATACTTTTTGGGATTCAAAGAAGTCCCAAACTGTTGAAATTTTTGGAAACCTTTTCTAGATGATCGAAGTGATCATCTTTTGATTTTGAAAAGACCATTAGGTCATCCAAATATATTAGGATAATTAGGTTGATCAATCCCTTGAAAGTAATAGCCATCACTCGTTGAAAATTTTCACTAGCATTTGAAAGTACGAATGCCATTTTTGAATATGCAAATTTTACCCACTTAGTGGTAAATGTTGTCTTATGTTGATTGGTTTCCTTCACATATATTTGGTTATAGCTTGAGAAACCATCTAGCAATGAAAAAATCATTGATCTAGTCATAATCTATAGAATCTACTCCATCAATGACAAGGGGTAATGATCTTTTAGCAAGGCTTTATTCAAATCTTGAAAATTGACTCAAAGCCTAATATCTCCATTCATTTTTTGGACTGGTACCAGATTCGACACCCAACTAGAATGTTTGATCTGATATATGATTCTTGACTCAACCAATTTGGTGAGCACTTGCGCCATCAATGCCTCAACCTTCAGATTGACTTCCCTTTGCTTTTTTCGAATAGGTTTAGATCCTTTTGTCAGTCAATGGTATGCTGAATTATGCCCGGGTCATACCCTCTTAGATCATCATAGGTCATATTTGAAACATAGATCCTTTAGTCTTTTCTTATCCTTGTGAGAACTTCTTTTCCAACTTTTAACTTTCTACCACTTCTGACATCAAGCTCTTCATAGTCCCTAGCGTTCACAGTGAATCTTTTCTTGTCATTTCTCACATCTTCACAATCAAAGAGATTCTCAAGGGAAATTAATTCTTGAGGAAGCTTGTTCCCTTTTAACTGGATCACCTACTCTTCTAGAAATTTTCTTCCTGAAGGTGAATATTCAGAAGTCATTCCTCCTTTCTATATGAATGAAACAATCTAAATTTCATCATCAAAAACTTGTTAGTTTTCATCATTGTTGGGAATTGAGGGTCAGATGATGACTTGTACCAAATTCTACTTGGTTGAATCCAAAATTGGTTCAAATTGTGAACTAAAAAAAGCCATCCAATCAGCGTCACCATTTTGAGATCAGAGAATAACTTGTATATTGAAGGCTTCAAATATCTTAATTAATTCCCAAATCCGATGTTTGTATGACTTCATCCTCATGTTTTTTGTAGTCACTTTCCCATGGACCTGGCTCACCACTAGCTTTGAATCTCTAAAAGCTTGTAGTCTCTTTATGCCCATTTTTTTTGTAAGGATCAGACCATGGACCAAGCCCTCATATTCAACATCATTGTTTGAGCATGAGAAGTGAAAATGGTAAGCTTTGAGGGTCTCTAATCTTGTCGAAGATACTAGTTAGACACCCACTCTAGAGCCAGCTTTACACTTGGTGCCATCAAAATATAGGGTCCATAGACAATTATCTCTTGGATCATCATATTCCTCCTGATCTCTCATTAATTTTGAGAAGACCTAATCATCATCAAAAAACACATAGGTGCCTAGCCCTATTGCATGCAATTTTTCAAATGGATTAGAGTCAACGAATTGGTTGAGTAGCACTTCTTCTTTGAGAGTCTGGTCACTTGTATCCTCTTCATCTTCTAGCATTTCCACACAATATATCTCCTGTTGAGAGATGGAGGTATCTGCTACTTCAAAGCATTGGACTGCATTGTTTGCAATGTGTTCAAGATATAAAGATTCAAACAAAATCTTCATCTTCGCCCCATGCTTGGTTCTCAAAATCAGGTGGGACTAGTTGAGCACTAAGTATCTGCCAATCTTTTCAATGAAATATCTTGAAAGAAACATTCCAAATACTAGGGGAATGTCTATCACTACTATTTCTTGTGTGATTATTTAGCTTGGACATGAGAAGAGGGTCAGAGATAGATCTTCTATCTAACCAACGGTCAAAACCTTCTTCCCATCTAGTTGCATGATTTCTTTCTCAAGGGGTTCATACTTAAGTTTTAGGGCATCAACCACTTATTTTGGCATGATAGTTGTACTGTCCCCTGAATCAATCATATTATTATGCAAAAGCTTATCTCCAACAATAAGTGTTAAAAAGAAAGGCGTGGGATTTGACTTGCTTACCTCTTTCTCTTTTGCATTTCCCACATTGTTCGTGTAAGCTACTGCTTTCATAACTTGAGGGGTTGACATGGATCTTTTGTCTATACTTTGGCTACATGATAGAGTCACGTTTGTTTGCAGTTTTTTTTCTAGTTTTTTCAATGCTTCCTAAAGTAATGTCTTTTTTTTGGGAATAGATATGACATCCCATAGAGATACATTGGCAGGAGCCTTCTTTAATTGTTCCACCATGTCAAGCATTCTGACTAGCTAGGTCTTGGGCTTGAATGGTGGTATTTCTCTCATTTTTAAAAGAAAAAATTCTATTGTGATTGGGTTCAGTGCCATGCTCACCTCTTTCTCTAATAGCAGTGGATTATGTACCTGCAGAGTAGGTCAGATTTTGGGCAATGGAACCTACTTTTCTTATAGTGGCAGTTGATGTGATTGAGGTCATGCAAAGCTTGTTGCATATATTCTCCCATGAGCCTTCCTTTAGATCTTGTGTTGTAATTCAACAACACTTGTGGGGAACTAGTTGTTGAAGCTTCATTTGCGAAAACTACATCTTCTTCTTCCATCCATGTAAATAGTGCTTGGTCAGGTGCAATATCCAACTCTTTCTCCAAAGACATCCCTTGCATTTGTGCCCTGAAATGAGCATTTTCCATTTCAAAAGAGTCATATTTGTCCACATTTAGGAGCATGCCCTTGCTTCTTTGCTCCAGTATCTTTTGTTACATATTCCCCCTTGGAAAATTTTGGGGCATATGGCTATCACTACATGGGAAGCACCGTACATTCTTTTATTTTGCCAAATTTTTTTGGCTTCAAATAAAATCTTTACTTGAGCTGTCTTTGAACATCTATAGCGGCATGGCAACCAAAACTATTTGGTTTGTAGATGTCACCTATTGACCTCCTCCTCTGGAGGGTCCTTGGTATGGATTTTGCTGATAAGATGGCTTTCCCCCACCATAGGCTTGTGTGGTCTACTTCAGAGGTGTTTCTTGTTGTCATTTGATAATGAACAACTCATTAGCAAAAGTCTGCATGAGAATTTTCATGTCACTAATATCAGCTACGATTGAGGAAGAACCTCACGTGCTTGTTTGGGCAGAAGGATACACGTACATAAACTGTGGTGTAGCCAATGTTAATTATGTAGTAGGGCCGCTTGGAGTAGCTTCTTCTCAGAGGCCTCCAAATATTTTTGTAAATCAAGGCATCAAAGGTCATGGCGAAATATTTTTAGCATTAATTAAACTATATTCCACATGCATAGCCAACTCATATGCATCAGGAAAGATATCCCCTCCCATAGACGTTATCATAGCTACGATGTCTGAGTTGAGGGCCTTCAATTAGAACATGAACGCCATCATGGCTTGGGGTCACAGAGTCACTGGGATCCTTTTCCAAGTCTTGTGAAACCTGGTGTTAAAATCACTCATGGCCTCTTGCGGAGCTCTCTTGATGGTAATTAGTTGTTGTAGCAATGAAGAACAATCTCCTTTCTCTAATAAGCATTCAGACAACCTTTCTCCAAGTCGATCTTAGAAGATGATAGAGCCTAAGGCCAAAGAATGATACCATTCTTGGGCCTTTCCTTTGAAAGAGGCAGCTAATAGCCTCAATGCGATGTTCTCCTCTTCTATATTATATACCCTACATACCTCTGCTATATCCTGAAGGTGTTCGGAAGGGGTTTTGAAGTCTTCTTTGGATAATTTTGGAATAGACTTGAGGGCATTAGCGAGTATGGAAAGCCATAGGTCTAGGGGTGTGGGTGGTCGTAGCAGACTACTGCTATCCCAAGTTATGAAATTTCTAGGAGCGGGGGGAGGTACATGAGCCATAGAGAAAATATTCCTATGAATTGGGTGTATAGGTATTACAATTTGGAAGGTTGAGCCTCTGGGTGGAGTAGATAAGGCTCTAGATATTAGGCTCTTACTTCTTACTCTATTCCTCCTTAGAAGTGATACATAACTTATAAGTTCCCTTCTCCTAGGTACAAGGCATGTAGCTGAGAGTACTAGAAGTGGCCTCTTGAAGATGCTCTTGTTTGAACTCTAGGCATGAAACTTCCAATTTCCTTCCTTAGCCTAATTTAACAAAATTTCTAACTTCTAATCAGGTGATTGGAAAAACTTCTTGTCCCATCGGGTGTTCCAGAAAAAGAACTATTGATCATCAAAGCTTGCACCTCTCCAACAATCTTATGGGAAATTCAGTGAGTGGGGGACCAATTTGCACCTCACTGAATACCTCTGAGATTGTTATAGAAAGTCGCCTCTTCTTTGGGGTTTGGAGAAAAGGGTAGAAGGAAATGTAAATAGAAAACATAAAATGATGATGCACCAATGCTTTTACAACATTTCAAACCTAATCATTCCTATGAGTGATATAATTAGACATAGAATGCCACAACCCCTCATTGTTGGAAAGAGAATGAACAACAAAGGCTAACAACAAGCATAGTGCAAACTTTCAAATCTTTCCACGGGTAGTGTTCATTAAGGTCCAATCAAACATAAAGATTTCTAGGGATGACAGAAAAACATTCAAAAATTGCATAAACTCTTCCTCCTATTACAACATAATATAACAAAACAACAACCCTTCAGAAAAATAGAGAAGTCCAATGACATAGTCCAGTTTTCACAAGTTACTATTCTACTATATGAGCATACAACATAGAAATCAGCCACTTAAACTATTTGAATTGAGCTTGCAAGACACAGTGATTAATTCAGAATGGAAGCATAAAGAAAGAAAGCTTGATAAAGGCCATACATGCACAGTCTCAAAGGTTTCTCCTCAATATTTTGTGCCTTAAATATCAAATGAACTTTAAAATAGAGGTTGAATTCCAACCTGACAATAGTTTAAGCTTTAAAAGATATAACATGCTAGAGAAAAGGAGTTCTACAACTTTCACTTCTTAAAATAGTTCTATCTAAGAAAACTAAAGAAACTTTTCCTCAGTAAAGGAAACTGAAACTTGGAATTCAACCCTTTCATCTGTCACCACCCTTCCTTTATAGTTGCAGAAAGAAGAAACTGCCGCCAAAAAACAAAAGTAATTACTGCCAAATGTTGGAATTTGATAGCACATGATCTGATCATAAATCTTTAGTTAGGTCACAACAATCTTTTCTCATCAATTCTCAGTTTTTCGCATTAATTCTTTTCAAATATTTAGCAAAGATAGAGGCTTGTAAATGATCAAATCCTAGAAAACAGCCTAGTAAAAGGTCCAGTTGACCAATCACATCACCCAAGGTAGCGACTCAAAGCTTCCATCCCAAAAACCAAGAAAAGAAAAAGGATAGCAAGCTTTGACAAACTCCCAAAAGATATCGCTTCATAAGAAGTGCAATCTGCCCACAACGAAGAGATGACGTGTCGAGCAAGTAGAAACTTTCAAGTTCATGAATATAGCTCCTTGAGAAAATCTTCGACAACTTGACACATGTCCCAACTCTTTCCCAAAAGAAAGGTGAAAAATGAAAGTTATGCAGCCACCACATGGCGCATTACGCACCTTTCCAATAACTCTACTTGAGCGCAGGCTCATCCAAAACTAAAACATTGCACAAGCTGAAAATCAAAACGATCAAGGAAAAAATGCTTCACAACTATTATTAAATAATATTATTAATACATTATTTAATTTGTAAATATTATATCTTGGATAAAATATTATTAAATATTTTGTATAAATACAAATGTTATTATTAATTTTATGATTTTTATACCTATAATAATTACTATTAATGGTTCTTATCAATTATAATGATAAATAGAAGAGAGAAGAAAATAATATTTATTATTTTTAATTCTTGTCATTTTCATTTTCATCCCACGTTGATGTTCTATGGCCAAGAGCTATCCTGCTTGTTCTAGGAACCTATGTAATTTAATCTTTCGATCACCAATGTCCTTCACTCGTAAGCATATTGGAAACTCTCTTTTAAGCACGTTTTTGCAATCTCTTTCATCTTGAATCTCCATCACTTGGGCTTGTGTCATTGAGGTGACCAAGGGAAATTTTCTCCTCTTAGACCATGTTTGTCAAGTGGGACTTGGGAGTAGTGAATCCCCTCCTTCACGTCATCATTGACAATATTTTGACTATTGAGGAACTTGAAAAGAAAATTCTTGCATGGCTAATGAGAAAATCCCTCCAAATATAAAATTTTAATATTTTTCACGTTATACGTGTCTATCACAACAAATTATCTTAGTAAATATATAAATCATTAAAGTGAACTTTTTGTTAGGCTTCAAGAAAACATCTTGAAATGTTTTATGTTTTATCATACTTATAATATATTCATATATAAACTTAAACTAAAAAATGACTAGTTTGAACATTAATTATAAATTAAAAAATTAAAAATTTATCCTAAGTCAAAAAAAGTCGTCAAATACATCTTTATAAATTACTTATAGTTTTTTATTAGATAAGCAAGGAAAGCCCTAATCCCATGGTTACAATAAATAGACAAAAAGGAACAAAAAAAAGGTGGGAAACAACACCACCAACAAGAACCAAAAAACAACATCCAGATTAGCACACAAGCCATCATTTAACATAGTAACCATAGTCCAGCGAGTAATAATAAAAAATAGTAAGTTTCTACTAGAAAACTTAAACCTACGTAAACCATTAATTAAGTCAACAGTGTCCCAAGTGGTATTCTACTATAGCATAGCTATTATAAAATAGCAATTTGAGATAATGAAACAAAAGGACAAAAAACTATTCTTAGTCATCAAAGTAGCAACATAAAGCCATTAATTGGCTTTCTTTAGCAAGTCCCCATATTCTCCCATGAGAGAGAGATATTCTCTCCAGTTAGGTCAATTGGACTTGTCTAACATCTTTAAGACATCTGGCTCCCCTTATTTCCTCAGCTTCTTGGTAATTTTGGATTCTCCAAAAGTAGCTCCTAGCATCACCCTCCTCATCAATCTATTAGTTACCTTCATTAGCATAACTAATACCTTTTCCATATCATCAAACTGAACCTGTAGAAACATTAGTCTACTCTTCAAGAATTCATTGCTTGAGTCCTCTGTTTTGATCTCCATACCCATAATCCCAACATCTTAAACATTCTTGGCATCATTCTTTTTTTCCTCATATTGCTAAATTTATTCCTCCTCTTCCTCTTCCTTATCCTCCTCCAAACCTTCTTCCCCCCATCTCATAAGCTGAGTCCTCAAAATCCATATACTTAGAATCTTCTTCCTCCTGGGCTTCAAACTCTTCATAATCTAGGTCTTCCTCATCAGATAGTCATTTTTTGTTTTCCTTTTTGTCCTTCAAGGTAGCTTTCGTTAGGTGCACTGACCTTCTACTACCACTCCCTCTGATCCCTTACCCCTAAAAAGTCTCCTTAACCTCCTCATTATGCATCCCTAGGGTTTATATCTCTTTTGAATTTCTTTTCCTTGGGAAGTTCCAGCAACAAAGGTGAGTTTTTTCTTTTCTCTGGTGTAGCCCTAATGAGTTCTATCTCAAAGACTCATTTTTCCTCACTCATTTGCAACATAGGGCTTGAGAGGCTGGAAAAATTGACCATAGGGGACTGGCTCTTTGCAGGAATTAGCACCCTCCTAGTATTGACTATAGGAGGTGGACGGGGATTAGGTTCCATAGCAGGCATTTCAATAGTAGTAGGATTTTCATCAATAGGTGGTTCCTCATTATCCCCTTCAATACAATTGGGATTATCATTTCTACTGGCCAAAGGGTTTCCATGGGGATTCAATGCTAGAGCATACTTATATAGGGTTAACATCAAACCTTGGTGCAAGGGAGGACTGGCACCCTTCTCAATATTTAGTTGCAAGGAAGACAATAGGTAAAAGGGTAAATTAAATCTCTCGCCATGTCGAATATGACTTAGCAGGGGAAAATGGTACACACATAATGAGATATACCTTCCCTCTAAAGTAAAATACCACATAAAAAACAAGCTAACTAAATCAAAGGGAGGAGGGAGTTCCAACCTAGCATACCCATTCTAGAATCTTTTGAGGTTCTCCCCTTCATGAAGGAATTTGTCAACAAACTTCTGATAGTCAGCCCCACTTTTCTTTGCAACTTTAATCCCTTGATATTGCAGACCAATTGCTTCAGCTATGAACCTCTTCATGACCTTAAACTTCACTGTGCCAATGGTAATGCTTCCCTTCCTCCATGAATTGGTGAACTTTTCCATTAGGTTCTCATTGTAGCCCTTTAGGGATTGAAAGAATGGAACCATACCAATATTTTTGAAAGCCCCCATCAATCCACATTCTGCTAAAGGGCCTAGAAATTAGGAGACTTAGTGCACTTTCGTGGGCCTCCCATTTTACTTCTCTATAAATTCTTAGGTTGCAACAAGCTTTTCTTCATAATCTCCCTCTCCTACTTTCTTTTCGTAATGCAGAAAACACTCATACACCAAATAACAAACAAAGCTAATAAAAAATGGTGAATCAAGAAGTTTATTTTTGTGAAGGCCAGTGACACAATTCCCGGTACCAAAATCCCATCATTTTTCTTACAAGTATTAAAATCCTTATTAATTATCATACCTTTCTCAACATTAGAAATTCGGCAATAGCTGACACAAGGAAAATCAACATGATTTGAAATGATAGCCCTTAACAACTTGGATAACTCCACATGATTTTTGTTCACCTCCATGAAGGAAGAATAATTAATATTACTTCCTCCCGAGATCATCAAATACAACCCCATAATCCCAATGTCATCATAACATCAACCTTTCATCTTTGCATATTGTAATCATTTTCAAAATTTTCATTTAGGATCAAGTCTCTTAAAGAATTTAGCATATTACCATTAGTCCATCAAGTCCACCCTATACAACTCAGTGCCACATTAGCGGAACAGTCAACAGCTTTATTTCCCTCTATAGACATGTTGCACCCCTACAATTGGTAAAAACAATTCTTAAGGACTTGGCATTTTTCAATTATATTTTTCAACTCCCATGGTGGCACAACCTCTTCATTTAGAACATCCACAATTAGCTTGGAGCCCCCTTCTATTATGACATTTTTAAAACCCAGCTCCTTAAGAGTTTGTAAGCCCCCTAATGTAGCCATTGATTTAGCTTTATTATTAGAACAAACACCCATATTCACTCCAAATCTCACTATACATCCCATTTGTAGTTTCTTAACAGACCCCTTGCCCCGACTAATCCCAGGTTGCCTTTTGAGCACCCATCAAAGGTACACTTTATCCAATTCTTCTACAGAGGCCTCCACATAGTAGCCATTCTAGTTAACATCTTTGACCAATTGAGTTTAGTAAGATCGTTCCTTATGTTCTAATTCTTCTTGATCCTCATTTCTTTGTAGTTAGGCAAAGCTTTGGAGAAGTTGTATCTACCAGCCTTGATGTTTTCCTTAATCTATGTTTTTATGATCAAACTTACCTCTCGACTGCTTCTCCCCACTTCCCTAAATATCTTATTATTCCTTTCCTTCCCTAATCCCCAACTGAAAAAGGGAGGAACTTTGTTCTAGAGGTCAACAATTAGATTGTGTGAAAAAGGATAATTCAACTACCTTTCAATAAACTTCATTGAGTGAAGGAATTCCCAATCAAAGGACAACAGTGACAAGAAGCAGGACCACACTTCCCTCACAAATTGGAAGTGAAAGAAAATGTGCATAATTGACTCCTCTTCCTACTTGCAAAGGGGGCATCTATTAAATAGTTGGAATCCCCTCCTAACCACGTTGTCAATAGTAAGAATTTTTCCATGAGCCGCAGTCCACCAGAAATAGTTAATTTTGGGAACCAAATTCTTTAACCACACCTTATCCCAGAAACAGTCTGTAATGGCATCTAGAGGCTTCACCAATTCTTCATAAGCCTTTTTAACCGATAAATAGCCTGAAGAGCTACCTTTCCAAAGCCACTCATCTTCCCTTTCTCTATCAAACCACTTAGCCTCCCCAATCAAATTATGTAGCCTTAGGAGGATTGGATCTCAGTTTACATATCTTTGGCCTCTCAGATTATCCCTCCTTAATAGCATTTTGAACTCCTTCCACTTAGGTTGCTCCATCTCCCAGTTGATATAGTTAGAAACCATTTTACCACAGATCCTATTTAGGCTATGTTTGAGAGGATTTAGTTCTTCTAAAGAGGACAAAGTAGAATTCTCTATCCAAGGGTCCTTCCAAAAGTTAGTATTATTCCCATTTCCAATTCTCTTTGTTACCCCCAACTTCAACACATTTCTCAATTTAACAAGATGATTCCATAAAGGAGAAACACTAGGAAGGTTAGACAAGGAGAGAAAATAGCCAGGATTCCTATTCCTCAAGTACTTTGCTTGGAAGATGTTTACCCAATTTTTAGAGCCTTAAAGAAGATTCCAACCAATTTTGGCAATTAGGGATTTGTTAAGCATGGATATTCCTCTTATTCCAAAACCCCCACTCCTTTTGGAAGTACACACTTTTTCCCAGCTGACCAAGGACAGTCTATTTTTTTCTTTAGTTCCTGATCATAAAAATCTTCTCTAAATCTATTCTATCTTTTCCCCTATAGAGGCATGAATTTTGAAGAGAGATAGGTAGTATATTGGAATATTTTGAAGGGAGGCCTTGAGATGTTGAACCTTTCCAACAAGGCTAAGAAGTATTGGTCAGTATTGAAGAAGTAAATAAATTACTTTTTTCATAGTCTATACACTGGCTAGAAACATCAACATAGTCATTAAGAACCTGTTTCCAAAGATCAGCGTCCCCCACCGAGGCTTCCCCAAAAATGAGAGTATCATCAACAAACTGTTGGTGGGAATTAGGCATAAGAGATGAGTCAAATTTAACCCCTTTGATAGCTTTAGAGTCCACCATTTTTTGGATATTCCCACCAAGGACTTCAACAACAATAATAAAAAGGTAGGGAGAAAGGGGATCACCTTGCCTAAGACCACGACCACAAGAGAACAAACCTTGGGGGACTCCATTAACCAGAACATAGCACATGGGGGAGGTAACAAAAGTAAAGATCATCTTTAGGAATCTTCCTTCTATCCAAAACTTCCTAAGAACAACAAATATAAAAGGCCAGGAGACTCTATCATAGATCTTAGAAATATCAATTTTGAAGGCCATCCCAGGTTTCTTAGAGTGATCCATTGAGTGGATTATTTCATGTGTGGAAATGACAACATCAAGAATGTTTCTTCCCTATACAAAACCTTTCTAGTTTGGGGCAATCATTTTACCAAGCACTAGTTTAAGCCTTAACACCAATATTTTTTGAGAAAATTTTATAGACCGTATTGCAAAGACTAATATGTCTATAATCCTTCATGGCCAAGGCTTCAACATTTTTGGGGATAAGGGCTATAAAAGTAGAATTCAATTGGTTTAGAAGCCTACCCAACCTAAAGAAGTCCCTAGCAACATTAAAAAGATCATTTTTAACAATATCCCAATAGGTCTAGAAAAAGGCAGGAGAGAACCCATCTGGGCCAGGAGCTATAAAGACTCCAAAGGAAAACACGATTTTTTTTAATTCTTCCATAGAAACAAAATTAGTCATCATCTTTAAATCAAGAGCAGAAATTACTTTATGGATCACTTCAAGAAAGTTAGCATTTACCTAATTAACATTGCCAAGAGCCATATGGTGAATTGAGAAGAAGTTAATAGCTTCCCACACAATATCTTTCTCATTGGTCACCATGGAGCCATCCTCTTTCACTACAAGTCTAATTCTATTTCTACTTCTGTGTTTCAAAGTGGATTGGTCGAAGACTTTAGTGTTCCTATCCCCTTCAGTTAACCATTGGACCCTTGAGTTTCGTTTCTAAAATATTTCCTCCTTTTAGTTTATCTTAAACCATTGAGATTTGAGGTCTCTTTCCTTAGCACATATCTATTCATCCACCTGACCAACCTCCCTAATATCCTAAAACTCTTTTAAAAATTTTCCCAAGGTGTTCTTTATCTCAAAGATATTTCCAAATATCACCTTATTCCACCCTTTGATTCTTTGCTTTATTATACTCAACTTTCCTGCAAAACAATACATTAGGGTACCAATTATAGGTTCCTCCCACCAAGTTTTGACAAGAGCAACAAAATCTAGGTGGAGACTCCACATAGCTTCAAATTTGAAAGGGAAAGGTCCCCTAGTATGATCCACGTTTCTCTTAAGCACCAAGGCATTATGATCTGAACCAAACCTAGGGAGTGTTGAAAGAGAAAGGAATTGGGAGATATTCCAATTAGATGAGAGTAGGAACCTATCTAATTTGAATTGGACTGGATGGATTCCATTCCTTCTATTAGACCAAGTTGTTGATGGTGTTTTTTGCACAACAACTTAGACAAAATATGGAAATCCTATCTCTCTTGAAAGTTAAATCTCTATCAGCAAGCCTCAAGAAATAACTCCAAGGTCTCTAACGTCAGGTCTTGAAAATGCATAAACAACTTGGTGATAAATGTGAAAATGATGGTAATCACAAGGGGGCCTTACTACAAAAAAATATTGAATCTTAAGTTTATCAAATTTTGCAATTTGATGATACTTCAAATCCTAAAACAAAACCAAATGATAAATAAATAGCAAAAGATAAAGGTTTCAGAGAGATTTCTAAAATTAACACTAATCCTAAGATTAACAATGCAAATAATAAAATACTTGAAATGGACCAATCCCTCATAAACTAATTCCTACTTGACCCAGATAAATTTGAAATCTTACAAAAATAGTGCAATATTCTAAGGCATTAAAGGTTTTCAGTTCATGAACATTCATCCAAAACAACCATATTGCAATTGAAATGAACATTCACAATTAAACTAAGCACAATGAATATTAAAGTCCAGGCTAACTTTGCAAAGCAACTCACAATCAACCAACTGCAAAAAGTATGGACCAAGGATTGCTACAAACACTTCAAGCATTAAACCATAAACACCTTTGAATCATCTAACCCTGGATCTAACATATATTAAATAACCTTAAGCAATTTCAAAAGATAAAATCACATGAACCATACAAGATAAAATTAACACAAGGACACCAAATCACAATGCCTTTACTTGCCTTAAATCATCCAAAGTAGCAACAATTCTATTCTTTTGTTACAACACTTGCTTGAAAATAATCTAACTCCCAACTCCTTGCTCTAATGCTTAATTCGCTCCAATGTAAAACTATCTAGCCCTTACAAATGAGGTAGCATGCCATATTTATAGAAACCCCCCAAGATATGTCAGCCTAATTAGGTTTACAATAGAAAAATGGCCACAATCTAGTCAGCCCAAGAAGTTCAAGAACAAAATAAAATAGCATTAAATGCTTAGGACTCATCCAGGTCGGCTTGGGTTCTCCAATGTAGTTCAGTCCACTGCATGCAAAGGATGAAGAGGAAATAATGGGGAAGCAAAAATTTTGATGTGATATTGTATTAAATACTCTCCCCCTTGTCCTTATCCTTTCCTATCTTATCTTGTACTATTGAAAATACTTTCTCTACGTTGGCCAAAGGTGGAATTACCAACACCTTAATTCTCCTCTCAATGGACTTAATATCATCCCTTAATTGCTTAATAACTTTATCCCAATCCATCCTTAGGGCTTGATATTTATCCATAACTGCAATATAAGTGGCTGCATCATCTAACCGGTGTTCGGTAACTAGGCCATCTTTGACTGGAGAATATACATCACACTACCATTTCCTGAGTTGCTCTAGATTCAAATGTTTTGGTGTAAACCTTTTCCTTCCTATCATGATCCCAAAGAAAGAGATACATTTATTGTAAATATCTATCAAGGCACCTATTTGCTTTCCTTGCTTATGAACCTTCTTCAACACCTTCTGCCTAATTTGTAGGGCCTCATTCCATTCCCAGGGTTTTCAAGCTTTTGAAGAAGGATTCCATCACCAGCTAGCTTTTCTTCAGTGTACTTCATGATAGTCCTAGTTTTCTACAGTAGGAGGTCCACATCTTCTTTATCTTGAGCTAGCACACTTTTCAACCACTCCATAGATCTAATGTCATCCCCACTAGTTGACAGAATTTCCTTGATTGCACCATCGCCCTTGGTTCCTACCTCTTGCAACCAGTTTAGTGTGGAATGAGTGGTAGTTTTCATCTTTTCCAACTCAGTTATGGTTTCTTATGGCAAGAGATTTGCTACAGATTATGAAGAACTAATTTGGCTGATAGATTGCAAGGGTTTCATCAAATCCTATAGATACTTCTTCAATTTCTCATCCTCCTTCTTCAACTCTTGCTTGGTCTGCACTTCTTTCCTCAATCTACTCAAGATTGCAGCACTAGAGCCTTCATATTCTTCGATCTCTTGTTTCATGGAGGTAGGTCCTAAGTTGATAGTTTGCACACTGTAATCACTACCATTCACATCACCCTTATGCTTATCAGGAGAAGGAGTAGCAATGTGGATCACTCTATTATTTTCTTCATCTCTCTCAATCTTTGAAATGACCCTAGCCTTGTTTTGTGTTTTACCTTTCCCAAATTTGGCCAACAAATCATCCCAATTTGGGAGAGTGTCATCCAATACAATTTGTTTACTGTTCAATTCCCTTTCCAACCAAGTAGGCATAGTGGATCCTGATTGCAAATTACCTTGATCAACCTCATCCTGCAGACCCTTAGAGAAATCCTCATTCAGACTTTACTTATCAGGATTCTATTCAGTCTTATCTTCCCTATCACCCTCTAGATTCTTATCCTTTTCTTCATTGTGTTCCTTTTCTACATGTTTTGGCGAAGGATTCTTGGTTGGCACTTCCTCTCTCTCTGGAGGTCTATCTTCCTCATGGTGAATGGGTGAGTCCCCATAAGTCACCAAAGGGGACTGCAATTTCTTCTTTGTCTCTGCCTCTGCATAGTAGATTTCACCTTCCCAAAATTCTTCCTCTCCTTGATCTCGGTGATCCTCTGCGTCTTTAGATTCACTTGGTGCATCATGAGACTCATGAGAAGGAGAATCATCATGTTGTTTTGTGGCAGGGGAAACTAAGTGAACATCCTCCTTTGACACACTATCCTTGGGAGAAGGAGTTCTTGATCTTCTTGTGTATACTTGTGTTTTCTCTCCTGAACTCTCCACATTCACTACTAGTGGGCCAGTTTCATCCTCTTTCTTGGAAGATTCCTTCTTCGTTTGAGACAATCTCACTATTCTTCTTCTCTTAGGCACGAAAGCACTATCTTGGTCTCCCTCTTCCTTAGGTTCCTCCTCTACAAATTTCTTTTCCTTTGAAGTATGTTTCCTTTTCTTGGCAATAAGACTCCTTTGCTTCTCTCCTTCCTCTGCTTGAGCATCCTTAATCTTTATCTTGAAAGGAGAGCTCACCTTAGCCCTACCCTTATGTTCCTACTCAACTGACTCTTCAGAGGTGGAATGAGACTCTAATTCTCCCATTAGTCCATAGGTGCATTGCACACCTTCACTCTCCAATTCCCAAATCTTGAGCTTAAGCCATAACTTTGTTTATTTAATCACTGGAGCCATGACTTGTTCCAGATCTATCTTTTCCTCTAGCTAATCTATTTCACCAACTAATTTATCCTTCACATCTTCATAATAATGGCTTTGAATCACATCCTCATCATCATGTATTTGATTTAGGGTGACCTTAACATTGTACAGTCTAATAAAATTGACTGGTAGCCTAGAGAATTTCTTCTTTCTGATCTCAAACTCATCTTTGCAGTTGGCCCAACAGTCTTCTATGTCATCCTTGTGGTTGTACTCCCTATTGGCTCTCTTTTGGGCTTCACCAATTCTATCAAATCTGGACCTTTTAGAATTGAAAGATAGGCCCAAAGTGCTCATCTCCTCAGAGAAATGTGTTGTATGTATGGAAGGGCAAGCCTCATTATTACCTACCCTGAGGGAAAAGTCATTGCCAAACCTTGTTTTGTGCTTCACTTTCTTGACTATGGCATCAAAGTCACATATCTACCTTGTGACTTCTAGAAGTATGAGGTGGTCGGTAGGATGCTTGGGCAGTCTATAAGCGGCTCTCTAGAAACCATCTATCCTTATGTAAGAAAAGGTGGGGAACTGTATAAACCAATCCCCATGCTTCTTGATCAACTTCTTAGCATTTTCAGATATTCTAACAAGCTTTGCACCTTGAAGCAACTTAGTGATGTACATGGTGAATGCATCATTCACCCTCCTATAGCTTGAGCTTCCTAGCTGTAGCTATGGATATACTTCATAAATTACATCCTACCCAAAGGCGCCTTTTTTGCTCAGTCCCTTGTAAGGGTGGATCTTGCAAGTGCATAAACTAGGTATGAAATCATGGTGAAGCTCTTTGTCTACAACACATTGCATAACTACTCATGTATCATTGCACTGATGGTGCTAGCCCAATAATAATCAATATTCTTCTACATCCTCACTATGGCATAGAACATCCAGTTCTCAAAAATCCAAGCACTCTTCAAACCTATTACCCTACCGAGGAGTGTGATAGCATCATAGGACTCTGGTTTGAATTTTTCCCTGAATAATTATTTTGGAAACTTTGAGATGTGGGGCTTAGGTTTCTCCAAACAAGAACTGACCACCTATAGAGCCTTGTTTGAATCATCCTCAAAATAGTTCTTGGAAACATACAATTCTAGAGCCATCACAGGAGGTATGTCAGGCATGTCAAAGGTCTGTGCCACAGATACAGGAGAGAAGTTGGCCAACACCCTGCCTTGAGGGACAATCACTCTTTGTGTATCCTTGTCATAATGTTTGGCACACTCAAGCACCAACTCATAACACTAGACCATGGGAGGGAACCCAGCCACATGAGCCAATTCTGGATCCAATATCCTTCAAGCCAATAGGGGAAGGTTCTATGCTGTCATCCTTGCTTTGAATTCTTCATAATCCCATCTTCCTACATTGGTATCACCAACTTTAGACTAGATGGAGGAAAGATTAGACTCAAGAACCTTACCCTTTATGTCCATCTTAATTATCTCTGCTTCAGAGATGGAGGATCCTTCTACACTTAAATCTGTCTGCTTTCCCATTGTCTTGTTGGTCACCACTCTACCTGATTCAGCCTACATCCAACAAGAAACCATAATAAATTCACCTTTATAATTCTCATATCAAGGTTAGCCAACCATAGGCAATATAATTATAATCAATCAACCCAAAGCTATGATTAAAATCCCTTAAATTACTAAGAAATATGGGATTTTGAGCCATCCAAGGAAATCAAGGTAGGGAGGAAATCTGGGAAATTCCCTACTAAGCAGATTTTAATGATAAAACATGGTTATCCAAAAATAAATCATCACAAGAGGAAGGAAAAGCATATAACATCTTTTAAATGATTCAAATCAAGCATCAGATGCTAAACCCATAACATTGCATTCATTATCTTTCAAATCCTCCATACTGTGAGACTATTTTGGGAAAATCCGCCTTGGAGGGAAATCCGCGAGGTATGTGAAATTTTGGGCTTTTGCATATGTCTGGGAAAACAAGGAGGCACAGGAGAAATCAGGAAATTTTGAGGGTGCAGGAATTTCGCGAAGGCCTCAAAATCCTAAAAACTACCACTTCTCACGATTTCACCCAGAATAATCAATTGATTATGAATTTAAGGTCTTTGGTCTCGAATCTAATTTATTTTGAGTCTCCCATTGGTCGTCCTTTAGTTCTCAACATTCCTAGAGGAAAATTGGTGAAGATTGGTGATGCCCTAAATTTAACCAACGATTCCCTAAGCTTAAAACCCTATAATTCACCATTAATGTAGGAGAGTTAGCTTTGATTTAGATTGCTTGTCTTATTAAGCATAGAAATGGGTCATTTGAAACAAGCCTAAGTGAGTTTCACCTGAATGGAACCAAAATCACACTTTTAAACTCACTCACAGTCGACAGTCAATCAAGCTCAAAAACCTTAAAATCAAATCAAGCTGAAGCAATATGAGCATACCAGGGGCCATCATACTCACCAAAAAATGGGGAAAAAATATTGACTGGGCTATTAGCATTCATAAAAAAAAATGACAAACCAAACCCTAATTTAAACGCTTGACGCAAAATATGCAAAATCCAAACTCTAAAGGCCCTAAAAGCACCAAAGCATCATTTACATTCAAGAATCACAAGCAAGGAAAAATCCACATACCACGGACAAAGTGAATTGAGCTGCAGTGATGGCCAGTGACAAACTCAATGCCCTAGCAAACAACTACAGTGAAAATGCAAGAAATTCGTTGACAAATCCTTGAATCAATCACTCAAGCTGCAAATCACCTAAGCACTCAACATCAAAATATTTATGGCAGAGAAAATGATAACAAGGATTTCCCCAAAAAAAAACTAAATATTGGCTGCAAGAATTGTACCATCGAGCATTAATGCGATCAACAAGACAGGTAAGAACACAAGGGAATTCGATAGGGGGACAAAATTTTAGGGAAATCCGGACCATGCAGAATTTTGTGAAGTCCTAGAATTTATGGAAAACATTGCAAAACATCCACCACTAGGTTTTCAAAGTGTTTGGGGAATTCTTCCCATGGAGGATTTTCCCAAAGACAGAGAAAAACCCAAAATGAGTCAAAAACATGAGATTTTCAAAGTGCTCCTTAGGAGGGGGTATTTGCATGAATAGGATAATCATTCAAGAACACACCAAGGCAACCAAATCCCTAGATCTAAAGGGACAAAATACAAAACAAAATTGAAAGAGGGTCCCTGCTTTCAGCGGGGCATGTGTGCAAAAACTACACAACAAATGGCGACTCCTACTGGGAAAATGCTCTATAGCATTTTAGTGACAGACTGGAATCAAGAACCTAGAATTTCTAGTTTCAACCCCTACATTAATCACTAATTCGATAGAGCTTCAAGATTTAGAGGTAGACAAACCTTTCCTGTACCAGAGACAAAGTGTGTGCATGTGTATTCATTCCCTTTCCTCAATTGCAATAGGGACCAAATTTGATCTGAATAGGTTACGTAAATATTCTAACTCCAAAAGCATCCTGAATAGAGCCTCACTGCCAGTCAAGCATCTATAGCCCCGATGAGGTTATCGTTGTGGTCCTCCCAAGTATAGCTCTACTAATAGCCAGGAATCCATAGCCCTGGTAGAGATACTTGGATACTCCTAATAGGTCGAATTCATTCTTTTTATATTCAATATTTTCTCTTTTCTTTCTTTTATGATATCCTTCTCTTTTATTCTTATTTCAACCTGTGAACAACAAAGTTCACACTCAGGGCTAAGAACCAAAGTGGCGTTGAAGCAGAAAGAATATTTTTCACCTAACTAGACTTCATAAAGACCCTATGCTCCTTTGCAATTTTAAAGATATGAGACCCAAATGCATTCCATATTTTAATCTAACCCATGACTTATCCACTCATAGCACTTAATACATATGACACCAATACAGGACTTTAACCAACTGACTCTTGAAGGATGATTGAAGTCTATAAGAGAAATACTAGAATAGTCCCAGATAATAAATGTGTTTCATGTAGATGCAACACACCCAAAAGAAAATAGGAAGACCCCAAAGCAAAAAAAACCAAGAAAAAAGGAAACCTAAGCTAACTGTTGTGCAGTTTCGCACACACATCCCACTGAAAGTAGGGACCCTCTTTCGCTCTGGTATTTTGGCATCTTTTGGGCCTATTGATTTTATTGTCCTAATTGCTTTTGAGGTCCTTGGATTTTCATCTGGCCCACCCAAGTCATTCCCCTAGGTCGCACATTGAGAAACTTAAGTTTTGAACAATTCGGGTTTTCACTCAAGGTCAGGATTATTCGTCCCATCCGGATTTTCCCTGATTCCATCCAAAGCCTGGCAAGGTAACTTTAGCGCTGAAGTCCAGAAAATTCAGGACTCTGCAGAATTTTGCCTAGTCCAGATTTTTTTGGATTCCGTTTCGCCATCGGGTTCCCAAATTTCTCCATTCTGTCTTGTCTGCACCATTAGTGCACCTGGGTAATATTTATGAGGTCAAATTTAAAGCGATTTGGGATCACTTGCTCTCATCTTTGTTGTGCATTTGTTCTTACATCTAAGATTACATGAATTGAAGCTTGAATTTCTTGATTTGCTTGCTGGTGCATGGATTTCTGGCATTTTAGTTGATTTGGTCACTAGGGCATCCGAGTTAGCGGATCATTACATTTGTGGTTGAATTTGATCTATTCATGGAATGTGGTTTCGGTCTTGACTCTCAAGTTGCTATTGATTTTTGATGCTTTATGATTTAAATCCATTTGGGAGCTAGAATCTGCATGATTGATGATTGAATATGTTAAAATAGGGTTGCATTTAGGTTTGAGGATTCTCAATGCTTAGTTGGTATTTCACCCTAGTTCATTCGGTCAAAGCATTCAACTGTATTGCATGTCGGTGAGACACTAAATCGTGTCTCCCCGATGCCAAAGTGTCCAATCACAAAACCCATCAGTAAGACAAATTCTATCAGCAGGGATCAATCCAAACTCACTCGTCTCACTAATGACCTCCAAACATTTTGTTGACAGGAGTCACAACGATATGCATCTGGAACGGCTCCATCGGTGAGACATCTACCGTTGCCGTGAGATAGAAGTTTCATTCTGATAGACCGAAGGTCACGACGATCTTCAGGTTTTTTCCTAACTTTGGGACTTTCCTTTCTGGTTGGATTTTCCCAGATTCCTTTAGTTTCCCAGAAATGTACTGGTGTTCAGAGCTTTGCACCCTTCGCGGAATTCCAATATGGGTGGTTTTTTCTAAATTTTCAGCTAAGTATTGTGCCACTTGAGATGCTTGATGGAAGAATGATTTTGGATGATAAATGCTTGATATTCTATGCTTAGTTTAATGGATTACACAATGATTCATGCATTCTTTTGTTTATTTTGATAATCTATTGTTGATATTGGTGCCTCATCGGGAGAATCCGCCTGGTTCAGAATTTTTTGAAATTCCTCCCAGGTTGGTTTTCCCTGGTTAGCTCGAAATCCCAAACTTCTTAGTTTTGATGCTTAAGGGTTGATTTAATAGTTTTATCATGATTTTGAGCTAACACTTTGATGAAATGTTGTCAACAATTGGATTTTCATGTTGGAATTTGTTGGACGCAGGCTGAGTCTAGCAACACAGTGGTTGGAAAGGCTAAGAGAGACACAGAGGGACCCTCCATCACTAAGGCAGAAAGAATGAAGTTGTACATAAAGAGTAGAATTCCTAAGAGCAAGATAGCCTCAGTCTGGTCTAAGGTTTCAGACGCCAATGCATGAGAAGGTCTACATCTTTAAAGACTACCGCTAAAGAATATGGAGGTTCAAAAAATCTAGACAATGTCAAATTCCCTGAAAGAACGCAACTCAAGAAAATCCTTCTACGTGGAAATTCCCCAAGGACTCTAAATCCTGAGCAGTATAAGTCTGCAATATTGTGCATTCTATGGGTTTCTGAGATCCGCCAGCTGATGAAAGTGGCACGAGGGAAGCAATGCTAAGTTTAGTGATTCGAATCAAGGAATATGTTGTGGCAATGAACAATATTGTTGATGAACCAAGGCATCTTAGTCTAGAATGATTGAGGAAGTGGTGGTGGGATGTTTACTCTCCAGTCATTGAAAGATCTAGTAACTGAATGCAAGTTGGATGACGTGGTGACCTACAGTGCAATCATTAATAAATATCAGTCCAACAAGGTAGATTGAGGTAACACGTAAAGGATAGGATGGAGCACGCCAAAGATAAGGGCAGGGAGGAAGTAGTTAATGCAATGTTGCATTGAGCCTTGTGTTTCTCTATTATGTCACTTCTTCTTTAAATGCAGTGGACCGAACTGGTGGGAGATCCTAGGCGGACATGGTTGGTGTATATGCATTCAATGCATATTTTGACCTTTGTTTTTGAATTCCTCTGGGCCATCTTGTTTCTGTGGCCTATTGTTATTGTAAATTCTTAGGATGATGCACTTTGGGGTTTTTTCTATAAATAGGGTGTTTCACCTCATTTGTAAGGGCTAGAGAAATTGAATGTTAGAGAGAATTCAGCAGTAGAGCAGGAGTTAGAGTTAGGAGTTAGTTGTTTCTCAAGCAAATATTGTAACAGAAAACTAGAATTGTTGCTACAGTGGATAATTTGATGTAAGTAATGACATTGTGACTTGGTGCCATACTTGTGTTATTCTCATCTGGCATGGTTCTTGTTATTCTATCTTTAAAATTTCTTTGAAAATAGTTGATGTATGTTAGATTTAGAATTAGGTTTGTTTAATGGTTTCTGTGATTTGATACTTGAAGTGTTCGTAGCAATCTCTGGTCTATACTCCCAGCAATTATTTGATTGTAGTTGTTTGGAAAAGTCAACCTAAACCACATATTCATTGTGTTTAGTTCGATTGTGAAGATTATTCATTCCAGTTGCAACAGGATTGTCTTGAATGAATGTTCATGATTTGAAAATATTTAATGCCTCAAAAGATTGCACTGTTTCTATAAGATTGCAGACTCATTTGGGTTGAGCAGGAATTGGTTTTTAAGGGACTGGTCCATTTCAAGTATTTTCTCATTTGCATTATTAATCTTAGGAATAGTTTTAAATTTAGATAACTCTTTAAAACCCTTATCTTTTGCATTTTCTTTTATCATTTGGGTTAGGCCTATGGTTTTTAGTATCACAGTATTGCAAGATTTGATAAGTTATCTAAGATTCAATATTTGTTTGTAGTAAGGTCCCATTGTGACTACCAACATTTTCACGTTTATCATTGAGTTGTCTATGCATTGTCAAGACCTGACATTAGAGACCTTGGAGTTATCTCTTGAGGCTTGCTAATAGAGATTTACCTTTCAAGAGAGATAGGATATCATATTTTGTCTAAGTTGTTGTGCAAAAAACACCACCAACAATAACTATGTACAAGAAAAGAGTTGTAGACAGCTCATGATTGGAAATAATGCTTTAGGTATTTCCCATTGATAGGTAGTGAGATATCCTCTCTAGTGAGAGTTTTCAAGAAGAAAACATTATCTCCTAGAATCTTTGAAATCTGATAAGGGCCAAGCTATAGTTTGTCAAATTTACCATGCTCTCCCTTACGTTCATGGGCTTTATCCCAGTAGAGAACCAAGTCCGAGATTTGAAAGGCTTTAACCTTAGCTCTCCTATCAAACCCTCTTTTGACTACACCCTGATGTTTGGAAAAAAATTCAAGGGCTTCATCTCTTTTTTCTTCAAGGTGTAACAGTTCAGCAAGTCAGGCTTCTTGTTTATCCCCTTCATCATAATATTCATTAATGAACTATAGGGTGGGGATTTTTAACAAGATGGGAAACATAGGTTTTAGCCCATAAACTAGGTGGTAAGGGGAAGTTCCTATGGAAGCCATATGTTTGGTATGATCTAATGAAAGAGAAAATAGAAGCTAGGTGTGCTAGTCCTTAGGGTTTCTTTCTAATATCTTATGAATGATTGTCAGGAGGTTCTTATTGGAGGACTCGGCCAGACCATTACCCTGGGGGTAATAACTAGATGCAAATTTAATTATAATTCCATGATCAAAGGCCCAGTTAGAGAATTTCAATGATGCAAATGTAGGAACATTGTCACAAACTAAAGACAAAGGACATCCAAAGTGGTTGATAATACCTAATTCGATGAAATTGATTTCCACTTCTGAAGTACATTGTTTGCATGCAAGAGCCTCGGTCCATCTTGTGAAATAATCAGTAACAGTGAAAATATACCTATGGTCTGCAAAAGAAGGTAGATTGATTGGACCTATGAAGTCCATTCCCCACTGTGTGAAAGGTTTTACCTCAAAAACTGGTTGAAGTGGGAGTGTTGCATGCTTTTCCCTGGTGGCTACAGTTTGACACACATGAAAAGTTTTGACATGGTTATGTGAGACCTTCAACAATGTGGGCCAATAATAACTAGCCCTCAGAATCTGATTTGCAATGGAAGGTGCAGATCCATGGACAGTGCCATATCTATCATGAAAGTTTGCCATAACCCTTTCAGCTTCTTGCTTTCCCAAGCATCTTAAGTAGACACCTTCATGGTTATTTTTGTATAGAACAACTCTCTTTAGCATGAAACTATCACTCTTCAAGTGCAGTGCTCTTATTTGTAAAACATTAAGGTGATCTAGACACTGTTGATTCAAAAGATAGTAAATAATATCATCATACCAGTCTCCAGGAGAAATATCTTCAAGATTATAATGCTGGGCTGCAAGGTTAGGACCCATTTCTACCATTTTTCTAGTAAGTCCTTGCCCTCTTAATAGCTTCATGGGATGAATCTCAATATTATACTCTTGCAACATAGTTACCCACTTAGCTTTGCATTCTCCCAGTTCATTTTGCATCAACAGAAACTTGACTACAAGATCTAGCACTACTGCAAAGACCTTGTTCCTCATAATATAGTGTTTGAATTTCTTCACAGACCTAACTAAGGTGTAGGCTTGCTTCTCCACACTTGGGTACCTTAGTTCTACATCTTTCATTGGTGCACTCATAAATGCTATGGGGTGTTCATTCCCTTGGTCAAAATTGAGTCAACATGCCAGCACAGGAGTGTTCAGAAGAAAATGAATATATGTAAAATGGCTTAGCATAATCAGGACTCACCAAGACTAGGGCTTCATCAATAGCCCTTTTGATTTCTGAAAATGCTTCTTTTGCCTCTGCATTCAATTCAAATTTAGCTTCCTACTTCAACATGGCATTCAATGGCTTGACTATCTCAGTAAATCCAGTGATGAACTTTCTTACGAAGTTAATCTTACCAAAAAATGATTTCATTTCTTTCTTACTAGCAGGTAGCTGAATCTTGAGTATGACTTCCACTCATTCAAGGTCAATAGCAATTCCTTTCTCTGAAATAATGTTCCCTAGTAGTTTTCGTTTAGTAACCCCAAAGATGCATTTCTTTGGGTTAAGGGAGATGCTGAACTCTCTGCACCTCTAAAATACCTTGCATAAGTTTGTTATAGAATCACCCTGCCTTTTAGAAAAAACTATCAGATTGTCCATATAAATTATTATGCACTTACCAATCATGTCCTTAAAAGCAATGTCCATATCCCTCTGGAATGTAGCTCCGGCATTGATCAAGTCGAAGGGCATTCTTCTGTAAGCAAAGTGCCCCAATTTGTGGTGAATGAGGTTTTATGCCTATCTTCATATTGTACCATAACTTGGTTATATCCAAAGTAGCCATCTAGAAAAGACATCATTTGAAACCCATTGACAATCTAAAGCACTTCATCTAATGAAGGAACTAGTTAGTTATCTTTTTCTGATGCTCTATTAAGGTTCCTAAAATCCTCACATAGTTTGATCTCCCCATTTTTCTTTCTCACGAGGACCAGATTCACAACCCAGGTCGAATGCCTGACTAGGAATATGATCCTAGTAGACAGTGTTTTTTGCACTTCCTTTTGAATTATGGGTTCCAGTAGGTCATTGATCGGCCTTTTCCTCTGCCTAAAAGGTCTTGCTCCTAGCTTCAGAGGGATAGTATGAGCTATAATTGAAGTGTCATATGTCTTTAAATCTTCATAGCTGCAAGCTATCACATCTTGATATGTATGCAAGGAATTGATGATTGCTTTTCTCTCATATGGAGTACACACTTTACCAATGAAGACATTCTTGATATCATCTTGAGTCCCCATGTTGTATGTTTCACATTGTCCATTGAGGGATTTTTTCTTAGCATCTTGCTCCTAATCTCTAACCTTATCCAGATCAAAAATCCTCTCTAGCTGCACCATTCCCTTTGGAATAGTATTAGTCTTCAAATTAATAACCCCTTCCAAATCCATCTCTACTTCTTGGGGCTCAACTTCATCAATGATATGAGAAGTAAAGGCATATAAACTTGTAATAAAATCCAAAATATGCTTATCATCTTCAAATACCTAAAATTTGGTCACATTGTCAAGCACTGAAGGTATTGGATTCAGCTCTACAGTAAACTTCTTCAATCCAGAGAGAGACAAAGGCTACAAGGTACTAGTTGCCTGAGCTAAGAAGTTTGCAGTTTGGTTCTTATTATGTGGTATCAACTAAATGTTGAAGGCATAAAATCCCTCAATAAGGTCCCATATTGAAAGATTGAAGCAGATGTCTAGAACTCAGGACAATCTAATTTAGAATGTTGGCCCATCTTATGGAGCCTACACCAGCATGATAAGGCAGCTTCAACTAGATATACACCACTTGGAGGCTTCTCTTGATTAACTGGTTGATCCAATGAGGTGGGAACACCCCCATTGTTAGGCCTCATATTCTAGGTCTTGCTTTGTTTGGGTGGTTTTCTTCTATTGAATCCTTGTCCACGAGCTTGCGCCCTATCAAATTTTTGGCTGAAAGATTGTCCCCTATCATAGTTTTTTCCTCTGTCATAACTATGTCCTCTTTCAAGGTGCTGTCCTTATTGAGATTCTCAATTTTCCCTATTATGGTTGGATTACATACTCCTGTGAGCAGCCTAGAGTTAACTATTCTAGCTTCTCAGATAAGTGACCTCCATGTTCAGCTTCTTCACTTGTTCAATTAGTTCATCCAACCTTTCCTTGTCAAGATTATTATATGGAGTTTGGTTTGCATTATTTTAAGGATATCGTGTTGTAGCACCAAAACTCAGTGACTGGTTCAATACCTCAGAATTCTACAAATATGTGGGGAAACTAGTTTGAGGTTGTGGATGAAGGGGTTGATTAACATTTTTTTGGGGGTAGCTGACCATGTGTGGGGATCCAGAGGCAACTAAGGTATCAGATTCATAATAGGAGTATGATTTGTAAGAGACTGATTGAGAGCTGAACCTGCCTAGGGTGAGCAGTGGGTCCCAATGATGGTAAAGGACCAGAAAAGTGGTATCTCATATCAATACTAACCTTTACAACCTCTATGTATGCATCAAGTAGGGTGATTGGATGATTGTTTCTTGACTTCATAAAGGTAGTTGTTAGAATATCCAGACCCTCACAATAGACTTTTAAAGCAGTGGCATCATCTATAGCATAGGGAGCCTGCAGTTGAGTATAAGAATGATGAAACCTATTTTTAAAGGAAACTATGGGCTCATTGAAATCTCTCTTGACTTTAGTGAACTGAAGGTAAAGCTCATTTGGGCTAATGGGAATCCTGAACTTTTGCAAAAATGCAGTCTCCAGTTCAGTCCAATTATGAATAGACCTAGTAGGAAAATGATTGTACCAATAGAATGCATCTTCTCCCAGGGAATAAGGAAATAGCCTACATGCTACATCCTCATGATTGATTACTCAATCCATAAGGAAATTCTGAAAAATCATGATATGTTCCTTTGTGGTCCTATTGGGATCATTAACCTAGAACTTAGAACAAAAGTGTTTAGGGTTCTTGGGCATAACATTGTAACTATTGAAGGTCAAGGGAGATGGATTGTTAGCAAGGAAATACATTGGTTGGGGGGAGGTGGTAATGGTTGATTTATGGCTTGTTGGGGTTTTTGAATGGGGATGGCTTCAAAATTAGATGAAGATGGACTTGATGAAGGAAAGGATGATGGAGATAATAGAAGCGGTTGGGTGGGTAATGATTCTCCTCTTCTTCTGGTCCTTCACCTAGTGGGAGGTTTCAAATCTTGAAATTCCTCCTCTCCTGGAGTAGATCTAATTCTTCTTTGAAATCTCTGAGGAGAAATGGCAGACAAAAATTGATCCAGCTTGCTTATTCAGGCCCTCCTTCTAGTGCAAATATGTTGATGGTGTTTTTTGCACAACAACTCAGACAGAATATGGAAATCCTATCTCTCTTGATAGGTAAATCTCTATCAACAAGCCTCAAGAGATAACCCCAAGGTCTCTAATGTCAGGTCTTGACAATGCATAAACAACTCAATGAAAAATGTGAAAATTCTAGTAATCACAAGGGGACCTTACTACAAACAAATACTAAATCTTAAGTTTATCAGATTTTGCAATTTGATGATACTTCAAATCCTAAAACGAAACCAAATGATAAATAAATAGCAAAAGATAAGGGTTTCATAGAGATTTCTAAAATTAACACTAATCCTAAGATTAACAATGCATATGATAAAATACTTGAAATGGACCAATCCTTAGAAAATAATTCTTGCTTGACCCAGATAAACCTGCAATCTTACAAAAATAGTGCAATATTCTAAGGCATTGAGGTTTTCAGATCATGAACATTCATCCAAAACCACCCTATTGCAATTAAAATGAACAAACATTCACAATTGAACTAAGCACAATGAATATTAAAGTCTAGGATAACTTTGCAAAGCAACTCACAATCAACCAACTACAAAAACTATGGACCAGGGATTTCTACAAACACTTCAAGCATTAAACCATAAACACCATTGAATCATCTAACCTTGGATCTAACATATATTAAATAGCCTTAAGCAGTTTCAAAAGATAGAATCACAAGCACCATATAAGATAAAATTAACACAAGATGGACACCAAATCACAATGCCTTTACTTGCATTAAATCATCCAAAGTAGCAACAATTCCAATCTTTTCTTACAACACTTGCTTGAAAATAACCTAACTCCTAACTCCTTGCTTTAATGCTTAATTTGCTCCAATGTAAAACTATATATCCCTTACAAACGAGGTAGCATGCCATATTTATAGAAACCCCCCAAGATATGTTAGCCTAATTAGGTTTACAATAGAAAAATGGCCACAAACAAGTCCGCCCAAGAAGTTCAAGAACAAAATAAAATAGCATTAAATGCTTGGGACTTATCTAGGTTGGCCTGGGTTCTCCAATGTAGTTCGGTCCACTACATACAAAGGATGAAGAGGAAATAATGGGGAAGCACAAATTTAATGTGATATTGTATTAAATTCTCTCCACCTTGTCCTTATCCTTTCCTATCTTATCTTGTACTACTGAAAATACATTCTCCAGGTGGGCCAAAGGTGGAATTACCAACACCTTAATTCTCCTCTCAATGGACTTAATATCATCCCTTAATTGCTTAATAAATTTATCCCAATCCATCCTTAGGGATTGATTTTTATCCATCACTGCAATAGGCCTAGAGTGCTCATCTCCTCCTTAGAGAAATGTGTTGTACTTATGGAGAGGCAAGCCTTATTAATACCTATCCTGAGGGGAAAGTCATTGCCAAACCCTATTTTGTGCTTCTCTTTCTTGACTATGGCATCAAAGTCACATATCTTCCTTGTAACTTCTAGGAGTATGAGGTGGTTGGTAGGATACCTGGGAAGTTTGTAACGGGCTCTCCGACAACCATCTATCCTTATGTAAGAAAAGGTGGGGAACTGTATGAACCGATCCCCATACTTCTTGATCAACTCCTTAGCATTGTCATATATTCTAACATGCTTTGCACTTTGAAGCAACTTAGTGATGCATAGTGTGAATGCATCATTCACCCTCCTATAGCTTGAGCTACCTAGGTGAACCTATGGATAGACTTCATATATTACATCTTGTCCAAAGGTGCCTTTTGTACTCAGTCCCTTGTAAGGGTGGAACCTTGCAAGTGCATAAACAAGGTATGAAGTCATGGTGTAGCTCTTTATCTACAACACATTGCATAACTACTCATGTATCATTGCACTGATGGTTCCAAACCAATGATAATCAATATTCTGATCCATCCTCGTTATGGCATAGAACATCCAGTTCTCAAAACTCTCAACATTCTTCAAACCTATTACCCTGTTGAGGAGTGTGATAGCATCATAGTACTCTGGTTTGAATTTTGTCCAGAATAATTGTTTTGGAAACTTTTAGATGTGGGGATTAGGTTTCTCCAACCAAGAATTGACTACCTATAGAGCCTTGTTTGAATCATCCTCAAAATAGTTCTTGGAAATATTCAAGTCTAGAGCCACCACATGAGATCTATCAGGCATGTCAAAGGTCTGTGCCGTAGATACAAGAGAGAAGTTGGCCAACACTCTGCCTTGAGGGCCAATCACTCTGTGTATCCTTGTCATAATGTTTGGCACACTCAAGCACCAACTCATAACACTAGACTGTGGGAGGGAACCCAGCTACATGAGCCAATTATGAATCCAATATTTTTCGAGCCAACAGGGGAAGGTTCTATGCTGTCATCCTTGCTTTGAATTCTTCATAATCCCATCTTCCTACATTGGTATCACCAACTTTAGACTAGATGGAGGAAAGATTAGACTCTAGAACCTTACTCTTTATGTCCATCTTAATTATCTCTACTTCAGAGATGGAGGATCCTTTAGCACTTAGATCTGTTTGCTTTCCCATTGTCTTGTTGGCCACCACTCTACTTGATTCAGCCTGCACCCAACAAGAAACCATAATAAATTCACCTTTATAATTCTCGTATCAAGGTTAGCCAGCCATAGGCAATATAATTATAATCAATCAACCTAAAGCTATGATTAAAATCCCTTAAATTACTAAGAAATCTGGGATTTTGAGCCATCCAGGGAAATCAAGCTAGGGAGGAAATCTGGGAAATTCCCTACTAAGCAGATTTTAACGATAAAACATGGTTATCCAAAAATCAATCATCACAAGAGGAAGGAAAAGCATATAACATCTTTTAAATGATTCAAATCGAGCATGAGATGCTAAACCCATAACATTGCATTCATTATCTTTCAAATCGTCCATACTATGAGACTATTTTGGGAAAATTCGCCCTAGAGGGAAATCCATGATGTATGTGAAATTCTGGACTTTTGCATACGTCCAGGAAAATAAGGAGGCACAGGAGAAATCAGGAAATTTTGAGGGTGCAGGAATTTTGCGAAGGCCTCAAAATCCTAAAAACTACCACTTCTCACGATTTCGCCTAGAATAATCAATCGATCATGAATTCAAGGTCTTTGGGCTTGAATCTAATTTATTTTGAGTCTCCCATTGTTCATCCTTTAGTTTTCAACATTCCCAAAGGAAAAAATGTGAAGATTGGTGATGCCCTAAATTTAACCAGCGATTTCATAAGCTTAAAACCCTAAAATTCACCATTGACATAGGGGAGTTAGCTTATATTTAGATTGCTTGTCTTATTAAGCATAGAAATGGGTCATTTGAAACAAGCCTAAGTGAGTTTCACTTGAATGGAACCGAAATCACACTTTTAAACTCACTCACAGCCGACAGTTAATCAAGCTCGAAAACCCTAAAATTATATTAATTTGAAACAATCATACACGTCGGGTCGAGTTTGAAAATGTAATATGAGTATACCAAGGGCCATCATACTCACCAACAAATGAGGGACAAATATTGACTGGGCTATCAGCATTCATAAAAAAGAAACAACAAACCAAACCCTAATTTAAACGTTTGACACAAAATATGCAAAATCTAGACTCTAAACACCCTCAAAGCAGCAAAGCATCATTTACATTCAAGAATCACAAGCAAGGAAAAGCCACATACCACAGATGAAGTGAATTGAGTTGCAATGATGGCCGGTGACAAAATTCAGTGCCCTAGTGAACAACTACAATGAAAATGCAAGAAATTCGTCGACAAATCCTTGAATCAATCACTCAAACTGTAGATCACCTAAGCACTCACATCAAAATCCTTATGGAAACACAGAGAAAATGACAAGGATTTTCCCAAAAAACCAACTAAATACTAGCCACAAGAATCATACCATTGAGCATTAATACAATCGACAAGACAGATCAAAACACAACTAGAGAATTCAACAAGGCGAAAAAATCTCAAGGAAATCCAATCCATGTAGAATTTTGTGAAGTCCTAGAATTTATGGAAAACATTGCAAAACATCCGCCACCGGGTTTTCAAAGCATCTGGGGAATTCCGCCCATGGAGGATTTTCCCGAAGACTGAGAAAAACCCGAAATGAGTCCAAAAAATGAGATTTTCAAAGTGCTCCTTAGGAGGGGGTATTTGCACAAATAGGATAATCATTCAAGAATGTGCCAAGGAAACCAAATCCTTAGATCTAAAGGGCCAAAATCTAAAACAAAATAAAAAGAGGGTCCCCGCTTTTAGCAGGGTGTGCGCAAAAACTGCACAACACAAGTGTACTTATTTCCTTGGAGGGGGTATTAATGATACCCGTCGAATTTAAGAACTCAACCAACTCCATCATGTTGTTAAAATAATCATAGGCCATCCATACTTCTCTGAGGGAAGGAGAGGAGAATTGCAATCCCCTCCCAACACCAGTGGTCATCTTTCCTATAAGAAATAGCATCACTTAACTATTCCCACATAAAAACTTTGTCTCTACTCAAATTAGGAGCATAAATGTTAATTAGGTTCCATTTCTCCTAGGAAGTAGTTTCTTCAAGGGTAATCATCAGACTGTTCTTACTAGCAGAACACAAAGTACCTTTAAGTTTAGAAGGATTCCAAAGGGTAGCTATGCCACCTAAAGCTCCTTCTACCTCACTAATAAAATAATTTGTGCTAGGCTAGATGCTCAAAATAGCTCTTTCAAAAGTCTCCTTCTTCATCTTAGTTTCCTAAAGGACAAGAACATCCACTTTATTGTCAAGAATACAGGATTTCACCAAAAACTATTTGTATGGGCTATTAAGTCCCCTTATATTCCAGGAAAGATACTTCATTGGTAAAGCAAAACAAAACACCACCCTCACCCCAAAGAAATAGCTATAGCTACTTCTTCTTGGACTTCGACCCTATGATCAAGTCCAAGGTTCTTTAGTTTCCAGCCGCCACATCCCTCATAGTATCTTTAGTTCTAGCATCCTTTTGGGAAGGCCTTCCCACCTTATTTCCCCCTCCCACATCTGGTTTCTTTTTCTTTTTGGGTTTAGTTGGAGCTTTGGATCATCCCTCTTCATCCTCTTTATCACTAGATCCCTGAGGAAAGCCCAAAAGATCTAGAGAGTCACTCAGGTTTCTTGCCCCTAATTGGGATAAAGAATGCATGTCCTCTAGAGATAGGTTTGTATCAAGATTAACATACTCACCTTCTTCAAGCTCATCTCCCACTTCTAGAATATGAACCTTCTTCTGGAAAACCTACACATTTTCCTCCAACAAAGATCCCAAAAATGGTACATTCTCCTTATTTACATCATCCCCCCATTCATATCCACCTTTTTAGGAAAGCCAGGGGTTGGAAGGGTGGAAGTAGGGGCTGAAACTTCAAAATTCGGGTAGACCGATTCATTTTTTACAACAAGAGGTTCATAAATAGTCTCCTTTCCTAGGCCCAGGTTATCCTTCAGTTTGGGAACAAACTCCTCCTGAATAGGGATAGTAGTTGGCTAGGCACATGAAGCCATTTCATTAGTTGAGTGTTCCTCCTCTAAAATTTTCTCCTTAGCCTTTGTACCATCGCTAGCTTTGTTCCCACCAGAGTCAATTAGATGACCAAACTTCTTGCACAAATGGCATATAGAGGCAGACATTTTTATATTCCAAGGGTTGGGTCTAGTTACCAAACTTAGACTTAGAAGGATTGAGGATGGTAAGACCGTATTCACTACCACATTTACACAAATACGGGAATACACAAATCTAGATCTCTCTTGAGTAATCTTATCTATAGCCAGAAGACTCCCAAAAGAGTTGGAAATACCCTTTAATATTCCCATCTCCCAAAATTATAGAGGGAGGCCTGAAAGGCAGACCTAGGTTGGAGCTGAGGCACCCAAGTCAGCCAATGGGTCAAAGCCCAGTTTCCATTTGCAGAGGGAGAGAAAGTTTCTAAAACCCAAGTCAAAGGCCTAGGGACCACCAGTTAAAACCTTCAACATATCTTCATAAACCATGAAGGAGAAAAGGAAGATACCTCTTAGCATAGCATTTATGGTGGCACTGCCTTTGAGATTGCAAGTGGAAGCATCCCATTGATGAACCAATTCTATATTTGGCATGTACGCCAAAAAAATTCTAATGAGGGCCAGTTTGAGGTTGTCCATTGCCTTCAGCATGAGAACCTCAGGGAATCTACTTCCCAACCAGTCACAGATAAGGAAGCAAATTCCAATAATCTTTTACCCGAAGTTGGTGAATGATACCCCACTAGTTTGTCCATGTAGAAAGTCGGTTCTTCCATAGAGAAGAAAGAGTTAAGCACAAAAGATAGAGATATGGGTGACTTTATAGAAATTCCTTCAGTCTTTTCCCCAAGGGAAAGGATGAAAGTACGAGGAGGGGACGTCATATAGGGAACAAAAAGACTAGCCGCTGCCATTGCAGGCACAACACCAGACAAGAAGACAACATTCTTGGAATGGGAAGCCTTCTTGGGCCCCCTCCTGACTGTCCCATAAAACAGTCAAATCACAACAAGGTTCAAAAATTGAAAAGAATAGCTTGAGCAGGAAACTTTAGAGCCTAAGCCAGAATTACTTATAGTTAACCCTCTTTCTTGAATGAAATAGTCTCCTCTTCAACTCTTAAATAGAATATCATTGACAAAATGAGGTGGAAACTGAGACTAAGTATAGGACAAAGAACCAATAGAAATTTAAAAATAAATTATCTAAAATAGTAAAACCTAACTACAAAGTAAACACATAAAAGAAGCAATTAATGAATCAAACTATCCTTATGTATGAACAACTTCTAAACTAACCAAGAAGCTCAATCTTGAATTTTAAATGTATTCAAGAGTAATGAATTGTTAGTTAAGTTCCTAGGTCTAAAAAACTCATCATTGCACTCATTAAAAATAATATTTAAGAAATATACGTTCATATTCCAGATATGGAGCATGCAAGGCTAACAACTAAGGAAACTCATGAATCATCATCATGATCAATCCTAAAACATGTTTTCTTATCTAAATCATACCATATTCAAAATAGAAATTAGTGAAATACATGCTAGTAAGGATATAAAAACTACCTAGTTTTTCATTCTATTTAAACATAGGATTTTCATCTAATTGTATACCATTGTTACCCACTTTAGGTTCAAAAATTCTTCTCTTATGATGGAATAATCCATGTGCCTTGGGTATAGGAAAATCACATAAGAAACCATAAATTAGTAATACATCCCATCATTATTCAAAAATCAAATTATTTTTTTGTGAGAAGAACATTTGCAACCAACAAAACTAAAATAATAATCATTCTTGAAAAATTTAGACTATTGATTATAAACATATATAAGTTCATTCTTCTCAATCCACAAATTGATTTGTTTAACACTATGGTTTATCCCATCAATTCTACCAATTTCACTAGTTTCAATGAAACTATCATTGCGACAAAAAAAATAGAACATAATAAAAAATAATTTACCTAAAATGATTAGTCAAACATAAATGATAGGAATTGTTATAATCTTCATTAAACACCCTTAATGTTCTCTCACATTGTTATTCTACTAATTTTTTGCATTAATAATTAAAGGAAACTCACAATTTTCCTCTATTTACTTCATGCCATCTCATCCTAAGAATTAATATCATCCCTTTCATCAATAAATTTGCACTATGAGTATATGACTAGACTTCATGTGTTTCATAGGTATAACACAATTCTTCATCCAGTAATGTTTTGTTGTTCTCATCATTTTGGCTATTCTTATCTATAAAGTTAATTTTGATCTCATCCAAATAATTTGAATTGGATAATCTATCTTATCAAGGTCTCTAATAATTTATAACTCTTAGCTCCTTATTTCTTTCACAAACCTATCTTTTTGGCCACCATAAACCTAGAGTTTCCTTCCTCTTATCAAGATAAATTAAAAAAATGTTGAATGAATCTTTATTATCAAGATTAATCTTAAAATATGCAATAAAATCAATCATATCTTCATATTTACCATTATTTGCATTTCAATTCAGCTTTTAATCTTTAATCTATGTATTAACAAATATTAGCCTCGAACTTTGAATAATTGAAAGATTATTTTACTTCATTATCTAATTATAATTACTTATTAGAGAGATATGTTCATCAATGTTAGTAATTCAATTAGAACCATAATTTTTCATATGAGTTTGATTATTGTCATTATAACCACAACTTTCAACATGATAAAATACAACCAAATTCATCCTTAAATTCCAACTAACTTGAAGATATTATGCTTAAAGTTTCATAATCAAAACCAACATCAATATCTAATAGGACTTTATTTATTTTTATTCTATCCATATCCATAATGAGAAGGAAGTACTCATAATTGGCCTCTTCATTCTACTTACTAAGATGAATTCTAAACAAATTCGATGATACCAAGTCCATTAGATTAAAAGAAAACCCAAATTTTCTTGGTCATTTCTTATTTTTTGTACTACCTTTTGTACAACTTAGAGTCTAGGACTCAAAATGGAAGGCTCATTAGAAATAAGATCAAAATAATTTCAACCACCTCTGCTATTTTAGCTTGAAGATCGTCTTCCTCACTCATAATTGTATTTGTACGCCTTTGAATTCTCTCTTAACAATGATACAATATCCATTAGATTCATCATGAAATCTTCTTCCTCCTCACTCATAGTTGTATTTGTATCTATATTGTGTTTGAATTCTCTCTTAATAGTGATACAAGATCCATTGGATTCATCACTTTTAGTAGTACCGCAATCAATTCTTTTGGGAAAAAAACTATCAATTTTAGTCTCCATCATGATATAAATGTTCACTCAATCTCAATTCTTGTGCAGTCAGTGTATCTTGATTAGAAAAATTACCATACATTGTTTTATCTCCATTTAAGTCATCTAAAGTGTCATAATTCTCGAGGTCTTATCCATAAGTCAAACCAAAAATAAGCTTCCCATGCATGAATGTTTTCAAGGCTTTCATTATATTTATAATTCTTTCCATTCACATTTAAATCCACGTGTTTAAAATCATAACTATGAGAGTCCTTATCAAATAAGATTCATTAGATTTACTCTTACCAATGGTATAAGACTCGTTAGATTCATTGATCTTGACAATTTAAATTTTTTTCAATCATGACTCGCAAGATCAAAATGAAGCTTATTATTCTTATTGTCTATAGTCTAATGAACTTTTACCTATTGTTTTATAGGCTAATTCACTATAATGGCGTGTAGCAAATGCATTTTTTTAGCTTCTTAGTTCACTTATTCATTTTGGATTGTATCATGTATCATTTTGGATTGTAGACATAAATTGTCAAGAGTTGACTTAATCATTTTGGATTGTATCATGTATTTTATATTCACCTAACAATGCCAAGTCTCTTCAAAATTTAAATATGGCTAGGGAAGGAACATAGTTGCTAGTGATTAAGGAGGTGCATGTGGCCTCCCCTTGGGTGGTGGGTCATCTTAGAATGGATTAATTTGGTCAAATCTTTGAAAAAATCAATAATATTTTTTGTTGTTTATAATTTATATGTTATTTCATAACTAGTTGTGTCAATCAAGGTCCTAATCTAAAATTATTTGATTGCACTATAGATTGGCTAATAGCTCAAATGAAGGATGCTCTAGTTTGTAATTTATGTTATTTCTTCTTAATATCAATTTAATTGAGAAATAAGCCCCTAAAAATTGGAGAATTAAAGTTCATTTTTTAGTCATTGCGTTATTTAGTTGTCTTTTTCTTTTTCATTTCTTTCTTAAGGAAGATTTACTTAGAGTTCTTGTCAATATTCATGTTTCTTTGGAAAGGGTAGTCTTTCATCGTGTTGATGAAATCCAAGGATCAATGCTAAAGTAGATGTGTGTTGCAACACCAATTTGGGTTTGCCTCCCCAATATCTCATTGGAGTTATAAGATGAGGAGGTTATTACTTGGATAGTTAATTCTTTTTGTAAATTTCTAGCTATCAACAAAGTTACTAAGAAAAATAATAGGTTGGTATTTTTTCACTTACATATGAGTGTGGAAATCCACAAGATCCTCCTCACTTCCTTTACTTTGGAAACCAAATTAGGAAGTTGGATTCAACCTATTTCCTATTAGAACTCCAAGTTGTTTGTCAAAAGTGATTGAAGGGTGGTCATCTTATTCATGGGTGCTCTCTGACTTCTAAGAAGGCAACTAAGAAAGTGAATAAAGGAAATGATACAAGAGCATCTAGGGGTACCAAGCAATCTTCCACACCCAAAAATAAATTTATTTTATTTTCTTGATTTTTGGTATGTTGTTGGTTTTGCAGGCTTGTCTCTCATCTTGAGCTTTTCCTTATGGGACCCCTTTTCATAAATCATTAATTTTCCTTGAAGTTAAATTGCAATTTTGTTTCAAATTTTGCAAATTAAAAATAACTGTTTGGAAGCCAAATTCCCATGCTCAAGACTGTGTAAATTGATTTTAATTTATTATTTGTAACTCCTGGGAATAAAGGAGAGTGGAGAAGTTAATCATTGCAGGTTATGCTTGGCGCCTACGGTGGAGGTCATTTTGGGAAAAAAAAATTTTTTTTTTTGGGAGAACATTGAAGAGGGGTTGATTGCATGATTCCCATGCCCAAGAAGGATTAATGAGCATTTTAGACGTTGATTGACATTTTTGGAGAAGAGGAAGATGGCCTAGGGTCATAACTGTGAGACCCAGTCTTAATAAAATGGCCATAACTTCCTCATATCATATCAAAATCAAGAATTTCAAAATGTTCTAGAAAGCTGAGAAAGAGGTGCACAAATAACATAAATATTTTAAAAATATTTAGACAAATGAGGGATCGGGGATAGACAGAGTGTGACGGGTTTTAGAAGATTAGAAAATCAGCAGCGAAGAGAGGAGAAAGAGTGGGGTAAAAATGCAGAGTGCAACATGGAGTTCAAGGAAGAGGCATAGAAGACTTGGTTGGGCTGTATGAAGAGGTTTTCTGCAGCAAGAAGATGAAGCTATAGGGGGAGTTTGAGCAGAAACAATAAGCTACAAGGAGAGCAGTTTATGAAAATTTGAATCCATAATGTTTTGAACAATCTATGTAATTGTCTCAAGCTATTTGAATGTAATAAAAAATCAGTTGTGTTTTGCATTTGTTTGGGTTTCATGAATTTTTCTTTATTGCAGCAGAGGTATGTTGCATTGTAAGTTTGTGCAGTAGTTGTCTACTTATCAGGAAAAGATAAGATAGTGGAATAATCACACTTACTGAAAGAATCCCTTACTAAGACAAAAAAATTTGGGAAAGAAGTTCTTCTTGTTCAAAAAGAAAAGATGGTTTGGGAAAGAATATGAATCAAGTTCTAGTTCAAAAAAACTCTATAAGGTTTTCTAATAAGTACCCTTTTGAAAGGATTTATTCAAATTTCTTGATTTGAACCTCTTATGTTAGGCAAGGTGATAACAGAAAAGAGTATAACCCCCTTGTTATAGCAAAATAACAACTCTTGTCTAATGAATTACAATAGATAACCATTTTTTTTCCATAATAGGAAATTTAGGATGATAAGTAGCATTAAATAATGAGTCGTGAGATAAGCCTAGATATAGATATGATATTTCATGGTTTTAATAGTATTAAAGTTAAGAATGGTACAAATAGTCTATGAAATAAAGCTCTTAAGAAAATAAAGCTCTCACCTTTATGGGGTCTATATGTGTAGAATCTAAACGAAAGTAAGGATGATAAGATAAGTGATTTATTAAATAGTCATATGGTTGAGATTACCAATTTTGATCCATCATAGATTGAAGAAAAGCAATACTCTTGGAACTCAAAAACAATAGTTATGTAACAAGTTAAATTTGCTTAACTACAACAATTAAGGATAAGTATAGGTTAAGGAGTAGGCTATAAAAATGGTATATGTTGGGGTAGAACATAAAGGGGTCAGTTATCTTAGTGTGAAACCAAATATAGATAGATTACTCAAGAAATTAAAAATAGAAGAGAAAAAACCTTGGAGTTGTCAACCTCCAAGAACCTTCATAGATGAAGATTCTATCTTGGAATGTGAGAGGGATTAATAGTCCTCAAAATTAATTTTTAGTTAAAAGTTATATCATTGAGAATAAATTGGAAACACTTCTCTTGAAAGAAGTTAAAATATCTTAGTGAAATTTTAAGGACATTTCTAATCATACTTGGCCTAATGTAGAATTTTTTATGAATGCTACTCAAGGTGCCTCTAGAGTTATTGTTACTATGTGAACACAATTATTGTTAACTGTAACTTTTTCAATTCTTCTAGAAATAGTTTGGATGACCTTTTTTCTTCTTTTCACTCAAATAGACAATGGATTATTTTTAATGTATGTTCTTCTAACACCAAACTAGCTAGGAAATTTTTACAATTGAAATTTTCTAATCTTATCCAATAGTATAATGTTTTTTTTAAAAGTTGATTGGTTACTTTAACGCTCTCACTTTTCCTTAAAGAAGTTAGGTGGTCTTATGAATTATTTTTAATATTATGTATATCTTTATATTTTATCATCGTTGTTGGTCTTATGGATATGGATCCCAATGGTTCACCTTTTACTTGGTCAAATAGGAGTGATGGTGATCATCTCATCAAAGTGAAATTAGATGAACTTCTTATTTAATTCACTTGGAACATTTGTGGTTTATGATCATATCCCTCTTCTTCTAAGTTGGGTTTATCAAATACTAGGAAGGCCCTAATCCCTTTTATTATAAAACAATGTGGGCCTCACATCCTAATTTTGAAGACTATATTATTGATTGGTGGAACATCCATATTATAGGTTCTACAATGTTTCATCTATCTAAAAAGCTAAATAATACTAATAAAATGGTGAAATATGGGAATGAGTTGCTACATGTGTGTAGTAATAAGGATGGGGATTGGTAGGGAGAAGCACTATGGTCAAGTTATTGGCTTTGTTCTTCTCTTCTTTTAATAGTTCTCTTTTGGTCATATATTTGAGTATAAAAAGGACATTTCTAAAAAAATTTGGAGGTTCATGAGAGTATGACCATGGGAGGAGTTAATGAGTATACCAATTTACTAGAAAAGTCTTTAAGAGAATATTGGCATAAATTAATGAAAATAAAGGAATTTTTCCAGAAGAAAAAATATATAGTGTAATAGTTAATTGAAGGGGATAGATATACTTCATTATTTCATCAATTTTTCATTCATTAGATAAATTTGATAGGTAGGTAGATGTTATTTCTACCCTATCTGCTTATGGTTCATTAAAGTTTTCCATTATATTTCTTTGAATTTTTTTTTTATTTTCTAATTTTTGAACTATTTGAGAAATTTTATTTGATATTTGTTATTCACATGGTGTTCCTAAAGATATTATAAGGAAAAATTTATATGATTGTTATCCTATGATTTTGGGGTTCTTTATTATACAAAACCCTAAGAATATCTTCTTTGAACATGCAAAAACAAAAAAAAAAAAAAAAGAAAGAAAGAAAAAGACTTATCTTCTATATAAATGTTAAAAGGACTACAAGTTTGGGTTTTCCAAAAATTTCCCTATTAATACTTTAAAAACTCCATAAAAATGATGCAAAAATGAGACAAGATGTTAGTGAATGTCTTACTTTAGAGGATGATTTATCTCTTTTCAATTCAATTACTATCCAAATGTTACTTGCAAAAGGAGTTTTAGAGGCCTAAATATGAGTATCCTATCCTAAACATTAATATTATTGTTAGTCACTATCAACTTAGATTAAACTCACTACAAAACTTAAACTATTAGTTTTCCATTTGCGGAATTCTTAGTTGTTCATTGCAGATACTATTTTCATAAAAAGAACTTATATGCTTGCAGTCTATAAAATAGGGGTAGATATAAAAATAACAATGGATTTTATGTGTTCAATCCTAAATAAGTTGTTTTTGATATGCAATTAAATTAAATTTCTTGTGCTCAAATATTTTATATCACCTAATATTAATATTATGATTCTTTTCTTTGAATTATAAATTTTATGAAAATAAATTTTAAAAGAATAGGTTTGAAAGAGAAGGTAAGAAATCCTAATCTATAAATTTGTCAAAATAAACACATATATCAATGGTATAAAAATATATAACTATCCTATATTTCATTAGGTATTATCAGAATTATATATAGATAGTGTAAGCTTTAATCAAGATTTTCATATTACAAAAGAATTACACAAAGTACCCTAAGAATATTACAATTTCATGACATCTCTCATACTAAAAAGAGAAGTTTGGGCCACTTTAAATTTTTTTAAGTTTTGATAGCTTAAATATACTAAGACATGCTAATTCAATGCAATTTTAAATAAAAATATACTATATGAAAGGAAACCATGAAGTAAACTCAAAAATAACGATTCTTTATTGCTAGTCCCTTAGTTATCAATAATTTTTTGTCATTCAAAATGATTGATTATTGGCCCTAAATTATAGAGATTGGGTGTCAAAAATAACTTATAGATCAATGGTTTATATTGAACCAATATCAATGGTCTAGATTTAAAATTAGAGAATCTTATATTATCAAGGAATATTCCAACATCACAACATATTTTGGGCATTATTCTTTGAATGTTTATTTTTTATGTGTAGTAGCATGGTATGATTCTATAAAAATGGTAAAGTAATATATCAGGTTGCAATAGTAGCATGTGGATACACAAGAAAACTTTAAAACTTCAACACTTGTGACTAACTATATCTTTCATCATATGAATCTACTAATATTTTGTTATCTTTATTTGCTTTTATATGATTGTCTTCACCATAAACAATTAATTCCTTATGATGATGATATATAGAATTTGAACCTTAGGTTCCAAGTTCACTTCCTTGTCTAATGTCAGACTTGATCTTTATGGACTAGTTAAAATAATTATCTTTCATCACTCAACTTAATTGGACATCAAACCTAATTTTGATATTGGAACTATAATTTAAGTCCTTATTTCTCTCTACTCCTTGTGAAACACCACTAGGAGTTTCAACTTGAACGCTTTTAGAATTAGATGTCCTAGATATGGAACCAAATTCTAGATCCATGTTCCATTATATGATCTAATCCTAAATAGTTCTTTGTCAACCTAGAGTTTTATTTCCTTTCTAAATCATGAACCTGATTGAGATAACTTGAGTTTCTAGGGTCCATATCTAGTTTGACTCTTGGACCTTCCAAGCTATTAATTCATTTTTTTCTAGTAAATGAATTAATACATTTTTATCAAGGGAACATCTTTTAATAGTTCTATTTTTTCAATTTTACTTGGTTATAAATAGTTGTCTAGACTTGAAGGCCATGGAATGAACAAATTGTGTAAAAATGGAAAGTTTATTAGGTTTATTTGTTAATATACAGGATGACTAATAAAATTGAGAAACTCCCTACAATCATGAAGTATGAATTCTAAGGAGTTACAAAATCTTCTAATTAGCTCTACAAGATATCACCAATATAGACCTATGACATATAGACCTCAAGGATTTACATAAAGGATATTTGTGTTGAACAAGAGAGGGGCGGTGAATCAGTTGTAACAAATTTTAACCTTTAAGTACTTCCACTAGAGATTAGATCAATTATCATTCATAAATCCTTTACTTTGCTAATATGATTAATCATTAAGTGCAAAAATAGAAATTGAAAAACATCACACACACAATAACACAAGATTTACATGGAAAATCCAATAAGGGAAAAACCATGGTGAGGATTAGCTCACAATATAGAGAATATCAAAACTGAATACAAAGGATCACTGCCAAAAAATGACTCACTATCCAACAAGCGTTAGTGATGCAGAGTAGGAAGGAAAAACATCCAACAATCAAAATTCAAGATGTCTTTAACAATCCTTCAATCATCAATATCTTGACCTTGTTCTACAATTCCACCATTCTTGCTTTGTAGCATCCCAAATAGGGAAAATGGGCCATATATTTTAGAGAAGGCCACAAACTCAAAAACCAAAAGATGTTTCAGACACCCTTTAATCATTTTCAAAACATATCCCAAAATATCATATGGTTCCTTTGGAACATATTCCTCAAAACACTGTTGCTACATTGCCCCTTAGCCTAAATATGCCACTTTTACAAAGCAACTTAGTGAATTTCTTCACTCAAACTCCCAAACTCAACTCCAACACTCTCAATAGGTCTCAAGTGCACTAAATCAATAACTTTTAACTAGAGAAATTCCTATCAAGTCCTCAAACCACTAAACCCCCGATTTAGGCCTATTTAGGCTTGCACAAGAGATGGTTTATTCAAACTCTATACTCTAGGACCTATTTCACTTTTCAAACTCCTTGAACACATAAACTATAGTCTACATATTCTCACCAAACCATTACATGACCAATTCCACAAGTTTTTGTACAAACCCTACATTCAAAGCTTCACTTTTCACCAAAATTATGAAGAATTGCAACTAGAGCAATAACTTAACTTCTACAAATAGCCTTCCCTGTTCTTGAAACCTCCATATAAAAAAATCCTAACCCTAATGACACCATTCCACCAAGTTATTCTAGGTTTCACCAGGTGGAATGGCCTAAATCCTCATTTTTCACTCTCAAACCCTTAAATTATGAGTTATTGGTAGTCTACAAAAAAAATGCAATCACAACCTTGAAACTTAATGAAATTCAATGAAGTAAAAACAAAAATGGAGTTAATTCAATCCTCCATCAATCCAAGTGCATTAGCAATCTTCTGCAGGCTGTACAGGTCTGTACTGTATGTTGGAGTAGCAGGTTTCTTTATGAAAACACAAAAAACAATGGTTTCAATATTTAAATTTTAAAATTACAATGGCCAACCTCCTTCCCAACGTTCCACAAGGATTTTTAAAGCATTACAAACATGACCATTCAGTTTCCAATAGATGAAAGAAACCAACTTGACTCTTCAGCTTCCTAATTTTGCACCTTTGCATATGACAACTTTTGAAAATATTAACAATTTTACAAGATTTGACAAATTTTAACCATAATTGCAAAATGACCCAACCAAGAAATCCTAGGACCCAAAATAGACTCAAACACATTCAATATGGTCTAAAGGAACTTATTACAATACTATATCACCTAACTAGCTCAAACTTCACAAATTGGCCTTATGGAGGCATAAAATCCATTATGTGCTCCTGCACCATACTCCGGACCAAAAAGAAACTCAAGTACCCTTGAGGACTATGTTGCACAACAGACTGATGCTTAACCATATGATTCTTTGTTCTCCAAGTAACATTCCCATCCGGTAGTCCTTTCCAAGGACCAAAAATTGAAACTTGGCACTATCCCTTGTCTATGACCGGTTCTTCACTAGAAAATGTTGCTTTCCACCTAATGTATGATCTTTGATCTGCTCCTCACTTGAAAAATTCGGTGAACCTACTCCAATACCTTGTTCCTTTCTCACAATATGCTTCATCTTGAACCTATGTTTATCCTTCCTGGCAAGAAGAAATATGTATATTCCTTCCTTATTCCTTTTCCTTTTCCTTTGCAATGTAAATATGATCTCTTCACCCTTGGTGTTCACCTTTCCCATCTGATATTCTTCCCCTATGTATGCTACTTGCTCAAGTTTACCAACCTCTGATATGAAAAAAAATGAATGGCTACTATCCTCTTTCAAAAAAATTGAGGAAAACACCATATCAACATACCTTTTATACCAACTTTGAATTCCAAGAATAAATTCATCCTTGACCTGCAACATATCAAATTTTGACATCAACTCAATATCATTTCGCTCCAAAATATTATCATTCTTCAAATTTTTTGTCTTGGTACCTTCAAATTCTGAAATGGCTACAACCTCCATGCGCTCTTCTTCTACCATCATCACTTTGGCTTGCTTGATTTGTTCATCATCTTCCTTTATCAACAAAGGTTCCTTCAAATCTAGTTTTATTGCTCCCATTCATCTTCTCCTCTGAATAATATTTCTAATAGGCCATGCAACCTTCCTCTTAACTGATAAGTGCCAACTTTACAACTGTTGTATCTTAATATTCCATCTCTCTTCCATTCTTTCGTGCATCTCATTTATTTGTTCCAAAGTTTGCCTCAGCTCTTTTATCTCTTGGTCAATTTTCATTTTTTTTTCCTTCTCTTTTTCCTTCTTCATCTCTTTTCCCTTTCTTTTTCTTTCTTGTTCCTTCTTTTGTGACCCCTCACTCTACAAGTATCTCTTCAACACATCAATCTTTCTCTTTCTCCAAGCAAGTCTCTTTCACCTTGCTTCCTCTTTTCTTTGTGACACTTCACTTAGGTTTCATGTTTTCTTCCCTACCTAGTCTCTAGGCATCCAAGTTCTCTCTTCAACCTACAAAAAGACAACATACAGAAACACTTCCCTTTTTCTAGAGTCTTCTAGCTCTAATACAAATTGATGAAAAGCAGGGAGGGAAAAAATCCAACAATCACAACTCAAGTTGTCTTTAACAATCCTTCAATCACCAAAACCTTATCTTGACCTTGTTCCACTATTCCACCATTCTTGCTTTGTAGCATCCCAAATAGAGAAAATGGGCCATATCTTTTAGAGAAGGCCACAAACCCATAAACCAAAAGATGTTTCAAACACCCTTTAAGCCTTTTCAAAACATATCCCAAAATATCATATGGTTCCTTTGGAGCATATTCATCAAAAAATTGTTGTTACGTTGCCCCTTAGCCTAAATATGCCACTTTTACAAAGCAACTTATTGAATTTCTTCACTCAAACTCCCAAACTCTCAATAGGTCTCAAATGCACTTAATCAGAAAATTTTAACCAAATAAATTCCTATCAAGTCCTGAAACCACTAAACCCCTATTTTAGGCCTATTTAGGCTTGCACAAGAGAGGGTTTATTCAAACTCTATACTCCAAGACCTATTTCACTTTTCCAACTCCTCGAGCATATCAAATATAGTATGAATATGCTCGCCAAACCATTACATGACCAATTCCACAAGTTTTTTGTACAAACCCTTCATTCAAAGCTTCACTTTTCACCAAAATTATGAAGAATTGCAACTAAGGCAGCAACTTAACTTCTAAAAATAGCCTTCCCTACTCTTTAAACCTCCATATAACAACATCCTAACCTTAATTATGCCATTACACCAAGTTATTCCGGGTTTCACTAGGTGGAATGACCTAAATCTTCATTTTTCACTCTCAAACCCTTAAATTATGACTTACTGGTAGTCTAAAAAAAATGCAATTACACCCTTGAAACTTAATGAAATTCAATGAAGTAAAAAAAATAATGGATTTAATTAAATCCTCCATCAATCTAAGTTCATTAGTGATCTTCTACAAGCCATACAGGTCTGTATTGTACGTTGGAGTAGCAGGTTTCTTTATGAAAACACAAAAAATAGTGGTTTCAATATTCAATTTTCAAAATTACAATGGCCAATCTCCTTCCCAAAATTACAAAAGGATTTTTAAAGAATTAAAAGCATGACCATTTAGTTTCCAACTGATGAAAGAAACCAACTTGATTCTTCAACTTCCTAATTTTGCACCTTTGCATATGACAACTTTTGAAAATATTGACAATTTTAAAAGATTTGACAACTTTTAACCATAATTGCAAAATGATCAAACAAGAAATCCTAGGACCTAAAATAGACTCAAAAATTTTCAATATGGTCTAAAGGACCTTATTACAATACTTTATCATCTAACTAACTCAAACTTCATAAATTGGCCTCATGGAGGCATAAAATCCATTAGGTGCTCTTGCACTAGTTAACCACTCAGAAGGCTCATTGCCATAGAATTATAAAGAAGATAGAAGAGATTTTTTATATAGAGAAAAAAAATATCAATGCAACATATATTTCCACCACAATACACTCACACACTTGTAGAAATGCTTGAATGATAGCTTACACCTTTAGCTCACTGCTTCCAGAAACTCACAATTAGAATTTGCACTAATCTGCTCAACCTAGCATCACATACACACTGTTTGGAATCTACCTCACATCTATCTTTATTTCATTCATCTACTTTCTACATCTCAACCTTTATTATACCTTCTCCAACCTTGAACTTCAATCAAAGTCGGCCACACACCATTTGCTTTCACAAATTCAAATTAGGTTAGTGCCAAAGCATTCTATGATGGAATTAGAATGAGGGTGACCCAAACACACATCTAATGAGGGTCTAAATAATTCCCAACATTCCTCAACATGATTCCATAAACTTCAAAAGTAGTGTTAAACACAAGGTCATCCAAACCAATGTAAAACACATAAACCAATTAAGCACACGCAACCGTAGCGCAATCCAATCTTTCTAGATAACAAAGTTAACTTGAACAAAACCTTAACAACTTGTCCTAAGAATTGAAAGTCATAAGACTCAAACAATAAGAAATATGGAGCAACAACATTTCTTTTGGACCTCAACCAGATACACAGAAAAGCACAGTTCACAACTGGTGAACATAACTTGCATTGTACAATGATCCAAAAACCCAAAATCTAGATATAGTAACTTCCAATAGTCAGGAACAATATCTCAAAACCTTACTAGCATAGAAACAAATCTCAGAGCAAAACTCGGAGCAAACATTGAATACCTGTAACCATCCTTTATTACAATTTTCTCAATATCCTTGATATATACATCCAATAACCATCATCAATGACATCAATGACAACAACTAGTAGGAAACCAATAAACCAGTTAAAATCAATGACAACACCTTCATACTTTCAACAATCTCCCCCTTTTTCATTGATGGAAAAACCTGATGTGAAAAGCCATCAAAGACAACACAACAGCTCTGAACATCTTTTTCATGATTTTTTCTATTTCTCTTTTTGTTTCTCCCCCTTAGTAGATAATTTTTTTCACATGATACTTTCTCCCACTTTGACATCAATGGAAAAGGAAAAAGATGTTTTACATTTATTTCCCCTTTGACATTAAGAACAAAATACTCTTCCAATGACAACACATGACACTACCTACTCCCCCTAAGAGGTAGCCACCAAACATCAGTCCAGAAGAAAGAAAGATCCATAGACCCACTAGACTAATGCATCTCTATATGAATCTAGTTCAAGAAAGGAGGGGTAATAACCCCTAACTTCTCTCAGAGATACTCAAAAGTATCTTTAGGAAGAGCCTTAGTAAATATGTCAACAACACAATCCTTCGTAGGTACATACTCAAGCTTTACTTCATTTTCCACAACCTTTTCTCTCAAAAAGTGATACCTAATAGATATATGCTTTTTCCTTGAGTGCATCATTGGATTCCTTGAAATGTTAATTACACTTGTATTATCACAAAAGATAGAAACAGGATCATCATACATTACTCTGGTATCTTTTAATGTTTGTTTCATCCACAAAACTTGTGTACAATGAGATGTCACAGTAATATACTTAGTCTTTGCAGTGGATAAGGAAATTGAATCTTACTTTTTATTCAACCAAGACACCAATCCATAACCAAGAAAGAATGCACCACCACATGTACTTTTTCTATCATCAACACAACCTACCCAATTTGCATCTCTATAAGAACTTAGCGTAAAATAAATATCCCTAGGATACCATAAGCCATAATTTGAAGTGCCATTCAAATATCTAAATATCCTCTTAACAACAACAACATGTGTTTCTCTAAGATCTTCATGAAATCTAGCCACAAGACAAACTGCATGCATGATATCTAGTCTAGTAGCAGTTAAATACAACAATCCACCAATCATAGATCTGTATTTGCTCCAATCAGCCTTAGGTGAATCATCATCTTTACTCAATCTATAGCTAGTCACCATAGGAGTGCATACCAGTTTGGAACCATCCATCCCAAACTTCTTCAACATTTCTCTTACATACTTTGACTGTGAAATAAAGATCCCTTTTTTTGTTCGATTAATTTGTAGCCAAAGAAAGAAATTCATCTCACCAAACATAGACATCTCAAATTATTTTTGCATCTCTTCAAAAAACATCTTGCACATTATTTCATTTCCTCCAAAGATAATATCAACATATACAACCACTATTAATATTTTTTCATTTTCAATTTTAAAATATAGATTACTATCTATCATACCTTTGTTGAAACATTGTTGAATCAAATATCTAACCCTGCATACCAAGCTATAAGATCTTTCTTCAATCCATATAAATCCTTCTTTAATCTGCAAAGCATATCCGGTTGTTCTGACATTTGAAATCCTTTCAATTGTTCCATGTAGACTTCTTACAATTCACCATTCAAAAACACATACATAACATCCATTTGATAAACTTTAAAATCTTTATGAGCAACAAATGCTAAAAAAAATCTAATAGCTTCCATTCTTGCCATTGGGGCAATTTTTTCCTGAAAATATATACCTTCTATTTGTGAGTAACCTTTACAAACAAGTCTTGCTTTATTTCTAACCACTTCTCCATTCTCATTCAACTTGTTTCTGAATACCCATTTTGATCCAATTATGTTTTTATTTGCTGGTCTAGGGACCAATTCTCAATTTTGATTCTTTTCAATCTACATAATTTCTTCTTCCATAGCTTTCATCCAATGCTCATCATTACATGTTTCACTCACTATCTGTGGTTCAACTTTAGAAAGTAAGCACAGATTTATTTCATCAGCAACAATAGCTCTACTTCTTTTCAATACTCCTTTCCTCTTATCTCCAATGATTTGACTTTTTGAATGATTTTTCTACACATATTTAGGTGTCTTTTGGGACACCGCTAGAGCTACTTCTTCTTCATTCTACTTCTCTTATTCTTCCACAACTTCTTCTATTCTTATGCAATCATGTTCATCAAATACATATCAATCAACTTCAATTGAATTCTTCAATTCTTCATCCACCTTGACATTTGTGCTCTCTACAATCTTTCTCAGCTTTTTTTTGAAACATATGTAAGCTTTTCTTTTAGTAGAGTATCCAAGGAAGATTCCTTCATCACATCTAGCATCAAACTTCCATAGAATTTCTCCATCCTGTTTGATATAACATTTTCTTCCAAATACCTTGAAATACTTGACAGTAGGAATTCTTCCACACCATAGCTCATAGGGGGTCTTAGTACTGTTAGCTTTTTCTTGAACTCGATTGAACACATAAACAACATTGTGAATAACTTCTCTCTAGTAAAATTCCAGTAGATCTGCCCCTGTAATCATAGACCTAGCAGCTTCTTGAATTGTTCTATTTTTTTCTTTCAACAACTCCATTCTATTGAGGAGTTTTAGGAGCAGATAACTGTCTCTTTATTCCATGAACTTCACAAAACATATTAAAATCATTGGAGGTGAATTCACCACCTCTGTCAAACCTCAAACATTTTATTCTCAAATTTGCTTCATTCTCTGCCATAGCCTTAAATGCCTTGAATCTATCTAATGCATCATATTTTTCTCTAAGAAAAGTAACCCATGTGTACCTAGAGTAATCATCAATCAAAATCATAAATTACTTGTCACCTTGTAGACTTCTCATTCTTGTAGAACCATAGAGATCTGTATGAATCAAATCCAGTAGTCTGATAGTAGATTTTTCCTTTGTCCTAAAGCAGTTTCTAGCTTGCTTTCCAAACTGACAATTCTTGCAAATAACATTAACAAGTTGTGTAATCCTTGGTAAATCTCTCACAGCATACACAACACTAATTCTTTCAATATTATCAAAATTCATGTAACATATTCTCTGATGTCATAACCAACTATCATTAATCTGAGTCATAAAGTAATGACCATCAACACCCTTAAGTTGATAAATATTTCCTTCAGACTTCTTACTAGTAGCAATCACTATTTTGGATCCTTTCTTGATTTCACATATCTCATCCTCAAATACAAGATTATATCCCTTACTAAACATTTTTCCAACACTCAAAATATTATGCCTTAATCCCTTAACATAGTAGACATCATTAGTATTATGCTTGCCATCAAAACTTACTGAACCTATTCCACAAATCTTAGCACCAGTATCATCTCCAAACTTAACTAAGCCTCCATCATAATTTTCAATTTTAACAAACTTACTCTTATCACTAGTCATGTGATGTGAACAACCACTATCAACAACCCAGTAGTTCTTTTCTTGTTTAGCATGTAGGATAGAGATCACAATATCTTTATTTTTCTTCAGAGGATTTTCCTTCACCTAACTTTCAATATTAGAAGTAGATTAATCTTTTATAGCCAAGAACAAGCATTCATTATCATCAAAATATCCATAATCATACTCTTCATCAGAAATACCAACTTCATTTACATAATATGCTCTCTTAATCCAAATTGACTTCCCTTTGTTTTCTTTGCTTAATCTATGTTTATTCTTCTTAGCTCTTTCTAGACATCTAGAAGCATAGTGACCAATACCTCCACAACTAAAGAATTTAAAAGGTAACTTACCTTCATACTTGCTAGATCCCTTTTTCATCCTTCTTACAAAGTTAGTTTCTACATTATCAAGGTTCTCTTCATCCAAACCTTCAACTCTTGTAGCTCCTTAAAATAAGTTTTTGTCCTCGATCCATTTCTCAAAGTAGTATTTCTCATTTCATAAGATGTTAGAGTACCCAACAACTTATCTTTAGTATGTCTTATAATTTATATATTCCTCAATAGCAGATACCTTTTCACTGTATACATCATGGAGCGTTCTAGAGGGCATACTTAGTCACATCAAACCTAGGAAACTCAATCATAATATTACTCATCATCCCAAACCTTCCTTAAGCAGTTAAGCTCTTCTACAAGAAACCAAGCTTTGATACCAATTGTTGAACAAGACAATTGAGAGGGGGTGAATCATTTGTAATAAATTTTCACCTTTAATTACTTCCACCAAAGACTAGATCAACTATCATTCACAAATCCTTTATTTTGCTAATATGATTAATCATTAAGTGAAAAAATAGAAACTGAAAAACATCAAACACAATAACATCAAATTTATGTGGAAAACCCAATAAGGGAAAAACCACAGTGAGGATTAGCTCATAATATAGAGAATATCAAAACCAAATACAAAGACTCACTGCTAGAGAAGGCTCACTGCCAAAATAGGAATCACTTTTCAAATTTGAACTCACTGTCCAACAAGGGTTAACCACCTGGAGGGCTCACTGCCACAAAATTACAAAGAAGATAGAAGAGATTTGTTACAGAGAGAAAAACAATCTCAATGCAATGGATATTTACACCACAATGTACTCACACACTTGAATACATGCTTGAATGATAGAGTACACCTTTAGCTCACTACTTTCGAAAACTCACAATTAGAATTCACATTGATCTTCTCAACCTCGCATCACATACACACTATTTCACATCTATCTTGCTTACATTCATATTATTTTCACATCTCAACCTTTATTTATACCTTCTCCAACTTTGAACTTCAATCAAAGTTGTCCACACATCATTTGCATTTACAAATTCAAATTAGGTTGGGTGACCCAAACACACATCTAATGAGGACCTAAATAATTTCTAACATGCCTCAACATGCTTCCATAAACTTTGAAAGTAGTGTTAAACACAAGGTAAAACAAACCTATGTAAAACAAATAAATCAATTAAGCACATGTAGCCTTAGCATGATCCAATTGTATAGGAGTAAATTTGGACCCCTCAAGAAAATTCCCCGTTCGCACACCCTCACCTTAGAAAATCAAATCCAAAGGAAAAATTTCCCATCACCCACCTACCTTCCATCCACTTGGTGTTTGTCACATGTGTTGGTGAAAGAATATTTGGCGAGGAAAAACGCACGATGCACAGACGTCTACACACCACACTATCGTCCTTAATGGATTCATGTGTTTGAAGTAGGCATAGGCATTACACACCTGATTAGGGCCGAATTGTAACATCCCTCTTTGACCAACTAACCTGAAAATTCCTTATTCTTTCTCATCCCACCTTCAAAAACATCCATTCTCACTTCATTTAACCCTCTACACATTAAATCACTCTCTCTTAGAATTTTCCACTTCACTCTCACTCTCAAGCAACATTCCATAATTCCTTTGTGATTTGATAGAGTAGCATAGTATTGTTTTATAGTGTTCATTGCAATATTTCTTTCATTATCACATATTCTACTATGTTGCCTTTTGGTTGTTCATGGAGGTGGAAACACCAAAACGGGGGTTTGATTGAGGCAAGCCCCTATACAAACCCAACAATTTTCCCTCATACTTGTGTGTAGATGGACGTGCATGTGGAGCTACCTGGAAAATCGACACTTTTGTGAGATTATCTTTATTACCTTAGCTTTCATTTACTTGGTTTATCATCCCCGTCTTTATTTTTCATATTGTATACACCTAAAAATGGTCACATCACAATAGTTTGGTAATTAATTAAATATTTTTAATATTTAATTAAATCTTTGAATTCAATCTACGTATAAATAAATTTAAATAATTTATTTATATTGTTTATTCTTTCATTTCAATTAAATAAATAAGTTTATTTAATCACTTTTCTTATCCATTTCTTAATTAATTAAATAAACATTACGATTTATTTATATTAATTATCATATATAATTTTGGCTTGAATATTTTATTCAAATAAAAAATAAATATTCTTCTCTTCTAATTAATTCCTCTAATTCCATTCACAATTTTAATGAAATTCTTCTAAAGTCTATTCACAATTAAATATCTCAAATATTTAATTAAATCTTCTATAGTCCTAAAATAAATAATAAAACTCACATGAAATTAAATAAATCTATTTATTTAATATTAGATTATCTTCAACAACCGTGAAACAAACTTCCAAAATAGAAAAATTAATTTCTCTGTTCCTATGCAAGCTTGTTCCCATGGGTTGAAGACAAGCCTCCATTCTTCTCTCCAACCTCACAACATCTTTCATCTTCTTCTCAACCTCTCCATCTCTCACCATTCAGAATTACCAGACAATCTCACAACCATTGATCTTTGCTAGCCAGGCTCTTGCCTGTGAAAATCTATAAAAGGGATTGTCGGGTCTCTGAAAAACATAGAAGCTTTCATACAAGAAAGCTATAGTCAATTAGCTTTCAAAAATTCATAGCATTTTAGTTTTTAGCATAGCATAGCTTAACATATTAGCATTTCATATCATGGCTTATCATCCTCATTTCATAGTTTTAGAAGCATCCATAATCCACAGCCCCTGTGCATAATTTACAGCCCCTGTGCATATTCGTATCAGCATTTCATTCCACCAGCATATAGGATAGAGAAGTATTCTCCTTTTTGCATACTCATTCTGCAGATTTCCATTCTAAGAAGCTTTGCTTACACAATCTGAGAGCAGCAACTTCAAGAGAAACACTGGAGATAGAGAACAATGGAACGATTCTGAAGAAGCTTTGTTTGATTTCAATTTATCTTGCTTTCTTTAGTTTAATGTTGCATTGGTGTGTTTATATTGTTTCATTTTGATACTAACATTTCTCACACACATTTTTGGCACCAAAAAAATTAGAAAAAATCATAAAAAGTCTTGAAAAATCAATAAAAATAAAAAAAAGTCCTTAAAAAAATCCAAAAAAATCATAAAAAGTCCTCAAAAAATCCATAAAAATTAGAAAAAGTCTTGAAAAAGTGCAATAAAAACAAGTGGTGAAAATCTGGCAAACATGCGCTACTTGTGATCAAAATGGGCTCCTCTATCTATTAGCTTATGTCTTGCATTCACTTTACGATATCATCTATCCATACCTATTATTTGTACATATCTATCATATCATATCATGCGACAGGAATCCTTGTGTTTCATCATGGCTTGATGAAATTTGTACATATCCATCATATTTAGGTTATGTTTACACTAGGGGAAAAAACAAAACCACAGAATAAGACAAGAGAAGGGAAACGAGCTTTTTGAACATCACAAATGGACAAATGATGGTTTTCCAAAACACAACATACATTAACGCATCAAATCAACCACAACACCCAAACAATCACTCAATGCCAATGACATCAAACATCATGGTCAAAACAACGTTAATCAAAACACAAACATCAATGTTGATAACCAAGTTGGATGATCTTAATCTGAATAATGTTTGGAATACTTTAATTAAAATTTGAATTGTTAGTTGATTTTCTATCATATCTCTAGAGCAATTGAATGATGTACTGAACTACAAAAGCAAGGAAGGAGTATGATTTTTCTTTGTCTGCTGTTTGTGAGCGAATCATTAGTACTATGCAAATTGGTCGCGAGACATGCTCTACTACATATCATTGATGACATTTCGGATTTTGCATGGGAAATGGGTTAACTCTTGTATGTTTATGCAAGCGATACTTAGGTCATCTCGGTTCAATTATACCTAGATGCTTGTATTAACTTACTACATAAAAAATCATGAAAGCAATACTCAGGTCATCACTGGTGCTAACATACCCTTTGATGCTTGTATTAATTTTCAACATTTCAATGCTCTGTGATGACACAAAAAGCACAAATAGGCTCTCAAAATGGCAATATTGTACAGATACCCTGCATGGTTAGTATAGATTACATTCATTCTATAATTTTCATTTTGCATTTATAGATTTCCCCAAAAGCTGGAAAAGTATCAAATGTTTCATATCTTTCCAATAGATGACTGAGTACATTTTGACATTCACAAACACATCATTTCATACATTTTTCATACATATTTGCATCAGAAAATCATAAAACAAAGCATGCATTATAATCAAAACGTTTATAAGCATTCATAAATTGTATCATCCATCATTTCACATTCATAGTCAAAAATCATTCATCAATAAATTTCAATCATCTCATAACATTTCACTCACATCATAAATCATGCATACATATATATCATGGACATTGCACTTTCATAAATCATATCATAAACATCATATCATATAGAAATAGAAGGAATCATCGCTGCATTTCATATATCTCAAAAATGAATGTCAAAATGTACAAAGATGTCAACTATACATGATATAACATCATCAAAAATGGGATCATATCAGTGTGTATACAAATGTCTCAATAGAGTATCATTGAAACATCATGCAAAAAGCACTATGTAGTGCTATCCTCTAATGGTGCTGGTCTGGGACCTGTCCCACCTACACCTGATGGACCTACTCCACCTGCCCCTGATGAACCTCCTAGAGGTAATCGCTGTGATACACCCCTACTAGTAGCCCGAGAGTGACTATGTGTAGATCGAGACGGTGTATAACTCACTCTCTGCTCAGGTGGCACTGCATCATGGTATCTAATCCTATAAAATTATGCCTCCCGGATAGCTCCGGTCAGCTCTCTCGTCATGCTATCACCTGTTGTTGCTCTTTGTAGACTGTCAACTAAGGCCATGGCCTCCGCACCCTGTCATCTAGTTGTATCTCTCTCAGTTGTCACTGTCGTCAACTGTCCCTGAAGCTGTGTAATCAAGGCATGTGCATGTGCTAGCTAACCCTGTAAGCTCTGCACTGTACTCTACAAGAGAGATATCTGACTCGACACCACTGGATCTACTAAAGATGATGGAACTGAATGTCTCATCCATGGTCCACCTCTGCTGACACCTCTACCACTACCTCTGCTACCACCTCTGCTGCCACCTCTGCTGACACCTCTACCACCACCTCTGCCACCTCCTCCACCACTATCACCCCCGCTCTCCTCATCACTATTGTCTCCATCCCCATTTGAATCATCATCATCATCATCATCCTCCTCCTCGGATTCATCACCCTCTACAGCCTCCTCTGTTTGGTCTCTGCTCTACAACAGGAGCAGCAGGCTTATCAGGATCAAATAATCATGGGGCAGGATGCTCCAACACATACTGACCATACTCTGGAGTCATCCCTCTATCAAGAATATTAGGTCTATACACCCACATCTGTACTCCCAAACTAGTGAACTTTGCCACTACTGCATCATATGAAATTTGTGGACCCCACACTGTCAACTCCTGCTGCCGACATGCATAAATAGACGAACCCTGTGGCATACCCTGAGGCCGACCATATTGTCGCCATACACGGCCAAGAAGAAACCTCTCAATAATCCAAGGAGTATGACCAATCAAATATCTAGAAGTGAAGACAAAAGGCATCTCCCTAGCATCCTCTGGCCACACCTCACAATCTACATAGGGCCGCCAGCATACTATCTCGAGATCGTCCAAAAGCCGCTGCCAATGATCTAGTTTTCCCAACCTAGGCTAAGCAATGATATCGGTATATCTGAATCTATTCGGTCGACTGGTAGGCCGTCATCCACAAGTCAATGGACGCATAACAGCAAAGTGCTCCCATGCCCATATCTGTAACAACGAACAACCGACAACAAAACTCTGGCCTCCACCATACACATTATGGTGTAGCTCATCATATAAGTGTGCAAGCATGCATGGTCCCCAAGCATATCGTGTACCTTGCATCACCATACTCTCAAGTACACAACCCCACCCGACTGCAAAACCCTTTGACCTATGGTTGGGGCATAGAACACCTCCAATGAAGCCTGCAAGTATAGACGATAGGGGCGCATACGAATCCATCATCTCTACCCATGAGATATAATATCCTGCAATTTGATCATCTCTGAATATCCGCCTCAAAGCATTTGTACCTCCCGCCTCCCAGCCGTCAAATCTCACTATCTCGCCCATCACTGGAATCCTCAAGATGCGATATACATCCTCTGGAGTCATGGTAATCTCTCCTATCGGCAAATGAAAGGTGTTCATGTCACTATGCCACCTCTCTGCAAGTGCTATCAATAAACCTTTGTTGAGATGCACCTCAGGTATCTCAAGTAATGAGGTCAAATCACATGCCTTGATCACATCTCTATCTACCTGTACAAGCTGTGGAATCAATCTCCATGTCTTTGGGAATGTCTCTCGTAATTGCAAAATGCCTAATCTCTCCTGTTGAAACATCATCATGTCAAAACAAAATCAATATCAAATCATCATGACACATCAATCAAATTTGAATATCAATCAACCTATTTTTTTTCATTTTCATGGAAAGCAGATTTATCAAAATCCTATTTGTTTTTAACAACTTTAGAAGCAAATATATTATATCAACCTATTTGTTTTTCATCATCATGAAAGCAGATTTATCAACATCATGTTTGTTTTTAACAACTTTAGAAGCAAACATATCATATCAACCTATTTGTTTTCATCATCATGAAAGCAAATTTATCAACATCATGTTTGTTTTTAACAACTTTAGAAGCAAACTTATCAACCTAATTTGTTTTTCATCATCATGAAAGCAAATTTATCAACATCATGTTTGTTTTTAACAACCTTAGAAGCAAACTTATCAACCAACTATTTGTTTTTAACAACTTTAGAAACAAATTTATCAACTACTCTTTGTTTTCCAACAACCTTGGGAACAAAATTATCACACAAGGCAACATCCAATCATGGGCGCTATGAAAATGATCATGGGCACTACAGAAATCCTCATGGGCGCTACAAAAAACCTAATGGGTGCTACAGAACTTATCATGGGTGCTACAGCATCATGGGCGCTATGAAAAACATCATAGGCGCTACAAAAAGCATAAAGGGCGCTAAAAGAATGCTTAAAGCTACAAAAAGGTTGGAAAACGTGCTCCGAACGGAAAGTTTTCAAATAACAGAAGTTTAACGGGGTACATACCGCGGGTCCATAGTTCGCTGGCCGCTGATGTTGTCGGATGCACTCGAAACGGTGTTGGTGGATGGGAAGTGCCATCTTTCTCACTCCAAAGCTCAAAAATTACAATTTTTACTAGGTTAAAATGGGAAAATGACATTTTTAACCTATTTAAAGGCAAAATTGTGGCATTTTATCACATTTTATCACAACAGGGGCAATTTGGATCATCAATTTTTCATCTCACATCTTTTTCTTCACATCATAATTTTCGAACCATGAATCGACATCTTCAAAATGATAAAAAAAAAAAATTCCAAACAAATTTGAAAATTCAAAAAAACATTCACAAAAATCAAAATCTTATCGATTCATTGTCCGAGGGGGCATATACCTAGCAAACATTCAACAATCAGCATCTGGGGCAAATTTCTGGGGAAATTTTCAAAATTCTTTGAAGTAATGCGTAAAACACATCACTTCAAAGAGGGACAAAATGTATACACCTAAAAATGGTCACATCACAATAGTTTGGTAATTAGTTAAATATTTTTAATATTTAATTAAATCTTTGAATTCAATCTACATATAAATAAATTTAAATAATTTATTTATATTGTTTATTCTTTCATTTCGATTAAATAAATAAGTTTATTTAATCACTTTTCTTATCCATTTCTTAATTAATTAAATAAACATTACAATTTATTTATATTAATTATCATATATAATCTTGGCTTGAATATTTTATTCAAATAAAAATTAAATATTATTCTCTTCTAATTAATTCCTCTAATTCCATTCACAATTTTAATGAAATTCTTCTAAAGTCTATTCATAATTAAATATCTCAAATATTTAATTAAATCTTCTATAGTCCTAAAATAAAAAATAAAACTCACATGAAATTAAATAAATCTATTTATTTAATATTGGATTATCTTCAACAACCGTGAAAAAAACTTCCAAAACATAAAAATTAATTTCTCTGTTCCTGTGCAAGCTTGTTCCTGTGGGTTGAAGACAAGCCTCCATTCTTCTCTCCAACCTCACAACATCTTCCATCTTCCTCTCAACCTCCCCATCTCTCACCATTCAGAATTACTAGACAATCTCACAACCATTGATCTTTGCTAACCAGGCTCTTGCCTGTGAAAATCTATAAAAGGGACTGTCGAGTCTCTGAAAAACATAGAAGTTTTCATACAGGAAAACTATAGTCAATTAGCTTTCAAGCATTCATAGCATTTCAGTTTTTAGCATAGCATAGCTTAGCATATTAGCATTTCATATCATGGCTTATCATCCTCATTTCATAGTTTTAGAAGCATCCATAATCCACAGCCCCTGTGCATAATTTACAACCCCTGTGCATATCTGTATCAGCATTTCATTCCTCCAGCATATAGAATAGAGAAGTATTCTCCTTTTTGCATACTCATTCTGCAGATTTCCATTCTAAGAAGCTTTGCTTACACAATCTGAGAGCAGCAGCTTCAAGAGAATCACTGGAGATAGAGAAAAATGGAATGATTCTGAAGAAGCTTTGTTTGATTTCAATTTATCTTGCTTTCTTTAGTTTAATGTTGCATTGGTGTGTTTATATTGTTTCATTTTGATACTAACATTTCTCAAACATTTTTGGCACCAAAAAAATTAGAAAAAATCATAAAAAGTCTTGAAAAAATCCATAAAAATAGAAAAAGTCCTGAAAAAAAATCCAAAAAAATCCAAAAAAACATAAAAATCCAAAAAAAAAAAAAAATCATAAAAAGTCTTGAAAATATCCATAAAAATCAAAAAAAGTCTTGAAAAAGTGCAATAAAAACAAGTGGTGAAAATATAGCAAATAGGCGCTACTTGTGATCAAAATGGGCTCCTCTATCTATTAGCTTATGTTTTGCATTCGCTTTACGATATCATCTATCCATATCTATCATTTGTACATATCTATCATATCATATCATGCGATAGGAATCCTTGTGTTTCATCATGGCTTGATGAAATTTGTACATATCCATCATATTTAGGTTATGTTTACACTGGGGAAAAAAAAAACCACAGAATAAGACAAGAGAAGGGCAACGAGCTTTTTGAACATCACAAACAGACAAATGATGGTTTTCCAAAATGCAACATACATTGACGTATCAAATGAACCACAACACCCAAACAATCACTCAATGCCAATGACATCAAACAACATGGTCAAAACAACGTTAATCAAAACACAAACATTAATGTTGATAACCAAGTTGGATGATCTTAATCTGAATAATGTTTGGAATACTTTAATTAAAATTTGAATTGTTAGTTGATTTTCTATCATATCTCTGGAGCAATTCGATGATGTACTGAACTAGAAAAGCAAGGAAGGAGTATGATTTTTCTTTGTCTACTATTTGTGAGCGAATCATTAGTACTATGCAAATTGGTCACGAGACATGCTCTACTACATATCATTGATGACATTTCGGATTTTGCATGGGAAATAGGTTAACTCTTGTTTGTTTATGCAAGCAATACTTAGGTCATCTCGGTTCAATTACACCTAGATGCTTGTATGAACTTGCTACATAAAAAATCATGAAAGCAATACTCAAGTCATCACTGATGCTAACATACCCTTTGATGCTTGTATTAACTTTCAACATTTCAATGCTCTATGATGACACAAAAAGCACAAATAGGCTCTCAGAATGGCAATATTGTACAGATACCCTGCATGGTTAGTATAGATTACATTCATTCTAGAATTTGCATTTTGCATTTATAGATTTTCCCAAAAGCTGAAAAAGTATCAAATGTTTCATATCTTTCCAATAGATGACTGAGTACATTTTGACATTCACAAACACATCATTTCATACATTTTTCATACATATTTGCATCAGAAAATCATAAAACAAAGTATACATTATAATCAAAACATTTATAAGCATTCATAAATTGTATCATCCATCATTTCACATTCATAGTCAAAAATCATTCATCAATAAATTTCAATCATCTCATAACATTTCACTCACATCATAAATCATGAATACATATATATCATGGACATTGCACTTTCATAAATCATATCATAAACATCATATCATATAGAAATAGAAGGAATCATCACTGCATTTCATATATCTCAAAAATGAATGTCAAAATGTACAAAGATGTCAACTATACATGATATAACATCATCAAAAATGGGATCATATCAGTGTGTATACAAATGTCTCAACAGAGTATCACTAAAACATCATGCAAAAAGCACTATGCAGTGCTATCCTCTAATGGTGCTGGTCTGGGACCTATCCCACCTACACCTAATGGACCTGCTTCACCTGCCCCTAATGAACCTCTTGGAGGTAATGGCTGCGATACACCCCTACTAGTAGCCCGAGAGCGACTATGTGTAGACCGAGACTGTGTATAACTCACTCTCTGCTCGAGTGGCACTGCATCATGGCATCTAATCCTATAAAATTTTGCCTCCCGGATAGCTCTGGTCAGCTCTCTCATCATGCTATCACCTGCTGCTGCTCTTTGTAGACTATCAGCTAAGAGAAGAGGCCCGTTGTTGAGCGTTAGACTTGACTCCCCCCGTCGTTTCTCAACCTCTTCCTCCTAATCCTAGTCAAGAGTTTTTCCCTCCACCGGAGATGGCTATGATGGACACCCCTATGGCTGAGTAGGAACCTCCTATCCCTTCACAAATCCTAGACTCTAGCTCAAAGGGTCATAGAAACCATCTTGTGCATGAGCACAAGCAATGACGAAAGGCTTTGGAAGCTAATCAAGTTGATTTACAGAGAAAGGAAGAGGAGATGACCACCCCTACTTTAGGGCCTCTTGATGCATCCTCCTCTCTCCTCCCCTCTACTTCCATTCAATTGAGTTTATTCTCACTTTTGACTCTTGTTGTGAGTGTGAGTACACCTAACTCTAAAAAGGTGTAGGTTTTTATCTCTCCTTCAGCTAATTCACCCCTATTGATGTCCCTTTTGGACATCCTACCATTCGCTAAACTTGTGGACATGCCAAATACCTCAGTGGTGTCTATCACAGTTTTCTCCTCCTCCTCTGTGCCTCTTGCCTTATCTGCGGTGAGTTCACATCCTTTGGTGAAGTGGAAAGAAGAGGTTGGCCCTTCTAGCAATGGAGAGCGTAAGAGGAGCCCACCTTCTCCAAAAGGTGGTTCTACACTAGCTTGCTTCGTACTAGTGACAGAGAAAGTTTCAGCTTCCCCTGAGTTTGTCATCGCCCTCAAGTCACTCGATGAGCCAAGCAGTGTATCTCAAGTGTTGTCCTCCCCATCTGTTGAGGAATGACATGGCACTTTTGGAAAGTGCATGTTTAATTATTTGGATGAGTTTTGGCCTTGTCTGTGATCTTCACAAAATCACTAACCATAGGTCCACAAGAGCCTAGTGGAGAAGACCTTGTGAGGCCTTCTTTATTAGCCCTTGTTGCGGGAGGGTCAGAAGCACCTCCCCTTAATATTCCACCATTGCAAGCTCACCCGCCTTCCCCTTATAATGACCTAGATTGGGAAGCAGATGACCTCTTGTTCGATGAGTGTTAGGGGGAGGCCTCTTCTTTATCTTTAGATTAGACGTGTGTGTGTTTTGATGTGGTCCCCCATGCTTACGTTATGTGTTCCTGGATGACCCTTGCTACCCTTGTTGGTGCTTGGATACAGGAGCAATTTTGTGTCGTAAACCTTCCTCTATTTGTTACATTATTCTTCCTCTATTATTTGTTTTGACTTTCAGAAAATTGGGGACGATGCAAAGCATTAGGGGCATTAGGATTCCCTTCCATGTTGACCCAATTTTTTATTTTTTCTTTGTCTTCTCATGAATTCTTCACATGGTCTGATATAGTAGGGGGTTCATGACAGTTCATTTATATACTACTAATATACTTATATATTTACATCAGTAGCTCTAACCCCAAAATATCATATCACCCCTATGTCTCATGTTTGTGCTATTTATTTTTCACTATTTTATCTTTCTCTCTTCTTTGCTTAAGTTGTCCCTCGTATGTGTGACATTGCTACTTTCACAATGTTTTTATTTTCAAAAAATGCATTAGTTTCCAATGATTTTTTTCTTGAAAATCCTTGCAAGTTTTTTCAAAGATCACATTCTCAACTTAGACCCCTAACATAACGTTTTTACTTCATCATGGGTTCACAAAGAAAGAACTTGAGAACTTCCCTTTGAGGTGGGAGCAGCCTTTTCTTGTGGGATAAGCCTCGACCTTCCCCTTTCGAGGGAGAATATTCTTCCTTTCGAATTCCTTGATGAAGTGAACATCTTTCAAAAGGATTCCTTGATGATGAATTGATTTGAAAAAAAACATCTCTTTGACACTTTCAAACAATGCATCCCTTGAGTGGACCCATTTTCTTTTGAAGGGTTCTGGAGGGACCCCTTTGAAAGACTTTCAATTTTTTGACTATCTACATGAATGTTTGCTTGTTTTCTTGCATGGATGCTTTGGTTTCTAGCATGTTTTATCTATGGATTAACATGTTGCTTTGCAGGTGCACCTGTGAAGTCTCTCTCCAGTCTGACTTTGTGGAGTCCCTTTACATTAGGGCTTCCTTCATGAGAGAGAACTTGGGGGTTTCCTTCTTCCAGGTCTGCGGGCTTGTGAGGTTCTTACATCTTGTTGGAAAATATGCCTCAATCTCATAGGCTAAAACCTCTGAGAAAGCTTAGTCGTTGTGACATTTCTGTTGTTTGGCCGACTTGCAGTTTACCTTGTGTTTTGCTCATGTTGCCAAGACAATGATTTTGTCTTGCCGAAGAAGCCTATCACTGTGACTTATGGCCTTTGCTGTAATCTCCTACTGAGTGGAATGTCTCGGTGACATAAGGATTTGTTATTGGACTTCGGGGAGACTAGTGGTGACTTAGAGTCTTCAGGATAACAAATGGATTCGACAGGAAGTCTTGGCAACTGGGAGAAGTCTCACCGATAAATAGGTTCGGGGTGACTTGAACTCTCAGGAAGATCTCTTGGCGACTGAGCAATGTCTCACCGACAGTATTCACTCGGTGTAACTCAATGGTCTCGGTGACAATAGGAAGTCTTGTCGATATCGACATGACCTTTGGTCTGTTTGGCAGATGAAGAAATCGGTATGATTTGTTCCTATCGGCATGATCTCTTGGCAACCGGGAGATGTCTTGGCGGTAGTGTTAGGGGTCGTCAGTGTAATGTATTGTTTCAATATGATGTCTCACCGAATATTGGAAGTTCTGCCGACAACATGTGGGGTCATCAGTTCGGTGTGACTCTTGGTGAACAGTTGTTTCAGGGTAACATGGAAGCCTCGGTAAGAAGTCTTGTCGAAGGTTGATTCTCTCACCGACAATGGAACACATTGATATGACTTAAAGTATTCGGTATGAAGTCTTGGCAAAAGCAGTAAGTCTGGCTGACAAGATTGAATCGGGGTGATGTCTTGGCGAAGAGCAATTGTCTTGCCGATGGGAATCCTGTTGTCGCTATGACTCTTGGTGACTAGTCAGTGTTCGATATAACATGAAGGCATCGATATGATCTCTTGGCAAAGTGGAATTGTCTTGCCGATGAGGCAGTCTGAGTTCAACATAACATGAAGCTCGTTGTGACATCTTGGTGAAAGACGATAGTCTTGTTGATAGATGGATGCCAATAGAAATATAATGGGTTTCAGCATGACTTGAAGACTCGATATGATCTCTTAGCAAATGACTAATGTCTTGGTGACTAAGGAACACTTTGAAATGACTTATGAGCTCAGTGTGATGTCTCATCGAATGGCGATTGTCTCGCTTATGAGAATGCTAAAATCGGTATGACTTGTGGATATCGGTAGAACCTCTTGCCGATGGAGATAACTCTTGGTGACAACATGTAATCAGGTCTTGTGGCATTGGGGAGACACTTCTAGTGTCTCAGTGACATGCAACACAAGTTGATCGCTGTTGACCGAGTGAAGATTGTCCAACGTGGTGCGATATGGATAAATCAGAGAAAGCAAAATGTGAACCGTTGCTGAGCTGGATGATTCGACAGTTGTGATCTGATAGTTGGAAACAAACCATTTCATAGAGTCGAAGCTGAAGAGAAGAAAATTAGAGCAAACAGTGAGAAGACTAGTTGGTTGGCTAGAAGGCTGAGGCCATGAGGCTAAAACAGAGAAAGTGAGAGGCAGTGTTATGTTGTCAATTTCTCTCCTGATCAAGGATTGAATGCCATGGTTGATCTCTCGTGTTGATTAGTACTGTATACTGTGTGAGGGTATTGGAATAGTACGAAGATTTTTTGGTTTGAGAGGTTGATCAGGAAATGTACAGAGGGAGAGTTGATTACTAGATAGTATCCAGAATGAACAAGATGAATCTCTGAAGAGGCTATGAGCCTGAATTTGTATTGTAACCATTCTGTTGTTGAATAATACAATGGCTCGATCTTTGGAGTGTGGGAATTTTTATCTGAAAGGATTTTCCCCACGTAAATCTTTTTGTTCTGGTTTTTTGTTTTCATCTTTCATGTCTGCCGGTTGGTAAAGTAGAATCTGTTAATGCTTGCTGTTGAATTTACATGTGTTTCTCTCAGATGGATCAATGTAGGAAATGAACTGTGTCTGTTCCGCATTTGGACATAGTTGTTCATGTCTTTGAGGTAATCTAATTGAAATGAAAGTTACCGAAGGCACTACTGTATGGAGTTTTCATAAGATGTGCTCCTAGATTTCCTTACAAGTGGTATCAAAGCCTTCTTATGGTTGTTGGTTCTGGATATTTCTCCTGTGAAGATTTCTTAGCTTGATAGGCTAGAAGAAATCTGGAGGAATGGACTGATATATTGATCCTTTGATGAGTGGAAGCCTTGTGGTATTCTGAGATAGCATGTAGCTTGAAGGATGGTCAAGATGGAAAAGGGAGTTGATCATGTTGTGATCTATGTCTCCTGGCTGGTAGAGGTATAACCTTAGAGTATGAGGTGGATTTTCCTACTCTGTGGCTGTGTAGCAGTAAAGCTTTCATATTGGTGTCTATGTGACAGGCTCCTAGGTGATATGGAGAAGCCTAGATTGTTTCTCAGTCATGGAAGAGAGTGCTTATGGTAGGTGGTGGTTCCTGGTGTTGGAAAGCACTGTTTCCTATTAACCTCAAATGCTTGAAGGCTATGGAGTTAATCATTAGATGATTTGCAATCTTCTGAAATAGCCTTTCTCTTTTTCTCGGATGCATGTACATGTTGGTGGTTTAGAGTTGGCCTGAAAGGGGTTTGGATTCTCTTGAACTGTTGTTTCCTTTCTAAGGATGTTTTGTATTTGCATGGATCTATGGTTTTGTAGGTTTTACACGATTAAGAAAAGCTTGTGGTTATGTGGAGTTGTTGATAAGCTATTTTCTAGAGCTTGACTTTTGAGGTGTTGTTGGATGAGATAGTTGTAGGTCTGCATGCATGCTTGGTGCATGGTTTTGAGGAGGTATGATTCTTTCTCTCCATGGGAGTGTTGGGAAGTGTTTTGTCACTCAACATTCTTGTGGTAATGCTTATGGGTTCCTTGATTATGGTGCTCGTTGTGGACATGATTGGAAAATCAGATTTGGTGTGATCTGGTGTTTGAGTCATGTTGTCTACGTGGTTATTCTCTTTGATATCTCAGTGTTGTAGTTTTCAATGTGATAATGGTTTTGCATGTTTGATGGTTGTGATCTACGAGTTATGCGGTTGATGGATTAGCTACCCATTGGCTACAGTGAGATAACTTGGATGTGGACTGTCTTTATCCACGAGGTTGATTCATTGATGGTGCAGATTTGTTAGCTGGCCTTGTCTGTGGTCACTTCTGCATTGGTGTGATTGCTTTGAGATGAGAGGATGGATATATTAGAGTACCTAAATAGTCAATTATGGGAACCTGAAACAATTGGTCATGATGCTTGGAAAGCTTGGGTGTCACGTTTTAGTGGGAGCTCTAGCAGTGACTGTGGATTCATCACATGGTGGTGAATGGTCTTCTTTAGTGTTGCAAAAGGGTTCTTTTGATTTTGCATGGACATTATTTGAAGATGTGCAACATCTTGGAACCATGGAGGATGCTTGGAGTCTTTGGCTAAGGTGTTGGTGGGGCTTGACAGGTGATGTTGTTCTTAAGTCTATTTGCTTTATGTCATGGTATACTCTTGTTTGCACTAGAGTTTTGGCATTGTGCATTGTATTTGAGACAATGGAGAAGTCACTTGAAGCATGGTATCTCCTATGAGCATATGTAGATCATGGTGTCATGATAAGTTCCTGATTCAGATGATTGGAGCTTTGACAATGGTCTGGTAATTTCTTTGTATATTGGGTGCTTTAATTACTTGCTTGATACTTCATGATAGTACAGTAATGCAGTTGAAGTTTAGCATGAGATGATCGGTTGCTAGTACTCATGGATACATGAAGAATAAGGTGAGGCTATCTTTCTCTTGTGAGAGAAGTGTTGCTACTTGTTAATCTTGTTAAGATTTATTAGCAGAAGGTCTAAGAAGCCTACACCTTGGTTGAACGTGAGTTCAATAAGAGATCTATGAGGAGATTGCTCTTGGATTAGTCATGATGACTTGTTTATCTTGAAGGAGTATTCTCATTCCTACTCTTGGTCTACCCGGTAGTTGATCTGAAAGGTATTTGTCCCATTATATTTTTAAGATGATGTATGGGCTGATTTCCTGAAATGGGAAATGTTTTAGCTTGATCTTATTTAAGAAGCTTACATCCATATTGATTACATGATATTCGAAGTTGGTTTGATCTTGGTGATTGAATGGATGGATGTTGTTAAGGATTTCTTTTGGGATATAAAGAAGATCATTCTTGACACAACTGGTTGTTAGAAGTGTATGTAGGAGGATGTTCTATAGAAGATGATATACAGTGTTTCTCTTTGTGGCCGTGAAGGTTTGTGGTGAGAGAAATGTTTATTGTGGCAGGTTGTTGCAGGTTGAGCATATCATTGTGGATTTTTATTTGGTACTACAGGGTTACATTTTCTATGTGTTGGTATTGGTAGGCTTGCGATGCCTTCCGATCTTTCAGATCTAGATTTCTTAGGCAGTGGGAGTTCCTGTATGTGTCTTGTCTTCTTTGACTGGTTGACACTGGAACTTCTATTTGCTATTAATGGATTGGCAGAAGTTTACTAATGCGTATACCTTTGAGGTATGTGAGATTGGATGGTATAGCACGAGTTGTGGGTGCTATTTTCAGTCGCGTGGGTTTATCAGTTAGATAGAAGCGGTTAGTCTGATTGTTGTTCTAACTGGTGATGTTTAGTCTCTTGTTTCTAGAGAATGACTTCACTGTTGTGTTCTGTTTGAAGCTTTGAAGTTGATATTGGTTTTGTATAGCATTTCAACATAGTGAAGTGGTAGCAATATCTTGTTGAAGATATCACTGGGATCTTTTGCTTGTGTTCGTTGGAATAATGCTTATTCACCTTGGTGATGTATCTTTCTTCCATAAGTGGAAGATGACAGGATTGTTGTCTGAATGGTGAACATCTTGGATGTTGGAGTAGAATTCTTGATGGAGCATGAGAGCATGTCTGAGGTCTATGTGGTTTCCTGAAAGGCTGTGATCGGTTGTTTTGTTGGACAGTGAGTTGCAGTTGGTTTCCTGGTCTTTGTTGCAGATTATCTAATGGACTGTTATCTGTGGAATATTGTTGATTGGGTGTCTTGAGTATTACAGGGTTTGAACTGGTGGAGCTAGTGTGTTCTTAGTTCTTGGTTGCTTTGGAGGTGCATGTGTGATCTTCGTCAAGTGGGAGATTTTTGGAAAATATACCTCAATCTCACAGGCTAAAACCTCTGAGAAAGCTTAGTCGTTGTGACATTTCTATTGTCTGGCCGACTGGCAGTTTACCTTGTGTTTTGCTCATGTCGCCAAGACAATGCTTTTATCTTGTCAAAGAAGCCTATCACTGTGACTTATGGCCTTTGCTGTAATCTCCTACTAAGTGGAATGTCTTGGCGACATAAGGGTTTATTATTGGGCTTCGGGGAGACTCATGGCGACTTAGAGTCTTCGGGATAATAAATGGATTCGGAAGGAAGTCTTTGCGACCGGGAGAAGTCTCACCGATAAGTAGGTTCAGGGTGACTTGAACTCTCGGTAAGATCTCTTGGTGACTGAGGAATGTCTCACCGATGGTATTCACTCGGTGTAACTCAACGGTCTCGGTGATGATAGGAAGTCTTGTCGATATCGACATGACCTTCGGTCTATCTGGCCAATGAAGAAATCGATATGACTTGTTCCTATCGACATGATCTCTTGGCGACCGGGAGATGTCTTAGTGACAATGTTAGGGGTCATCAGTGTAATGTATTGTTTCGATATGATGTCTCATCAAATATCAGAAGTCTCACCGACAGCATGTGGGGTCATCAGTTTGGTGTGACTCTTGGCGAATAGTTGTTTTGGGATAACATGGAAGCCTCAGTAAGAAGTCTTGCCGAAGGTTGATTCTCTCGCTGACAGTGGAACACATCGATATGACTTAAAGGCTTTGATATGAAGTCTTGGAAAAAGCAGTAAGTCTGATTGACGAGATTGAATCGGGGTGACTTGGAACCTACGGGGTGATGTCTTGGTGAAGAGAAATTGTCTTGGCGATGGGAATCTTGTTGTCACTGTGACTCTTAGCAACTGGTCAGTGTTTGATATAACATGAAGGAATCGATATGATCTCTTGGCGAAGTGGAATTGTCTTGTCGATGAGGCAGTCTGAGTTCGGTATAACATGAAGCTCATTGTGACGTCTTGGCGACAGACGATAGTCTTGCCGATAGATAGATGCCGATAGAAATACAATGGGTTTCGACATGACTTGAAGACTCGATATAATCTCTCAATGAATGACTAAAGTCTTGGCGACTAAGGAACACTTCAGAATGACTTATGAGCTTGGTGTGATGTCTCATCGAATGGTGATTGTCTCGCTGATGAGAATGCTAAAATCGGTATGACTTGTGGATATCAGTAGAACCTCTTGCCGATGGAGATAACTCTTGGCGACAACATGTAATCAGGTCTTGTGGCATCGGGGAGACACTTCTAGTGTCTCACCGACATGTGACACAAGTTGATCACTGTTGATCGAGTGAAGATTGTCCAACGTGGTGTGATATGGACAAATTAGAGAAAGCAAAATGTGAATCGTTGCTGAGCTAGATGATTCGACAGTTGTGATCTGACAGTTGGAAACAAACCATTTCATAGAGTCAAAGCCGAAGAGAAGAAAATTAGAGCGAACAGTGAGAAGACTAGTTGGCTGGCTGGAAGGCTGAGGCCATGAGGCCGAAACAGAGAAAGTGAGAGGCAGTGTTATGTTGTCGATTTCTCTCCTAATCAAGGATTGAATGCCATGGTTGATCTCTCATGTTGATCAGTACTGTATACTGTGTGAGGGTATTGCAATAGTACGAAGATTGTTTGGTTTGAGAGGTTGATCAAGAAATGTATAGAGGGAGAGTTGATTACCAGATAGTATCCAGAATGAACAAGATGAATCTATGAAGAGGCTATGAGCCTGAATTTGTATTGTAACCATTGTGTTGCTAAATAATACAATGGATCGATCTTTGGAGTGTGGGGTTTTTTATTTGAAAGGATTTTCCCCACGTAAATCTTTGTGTTCTAGTTTTCTATTTTCATCTTTCATGTTTGCTGGTTCGTAAAGTAGAATCTGTTAATGCTTGTTGTTGAATTTACATGTGTTTCTCTCAGATGGATCAATGTAGGAAATGAACTGTGTCTGTTCCGCATTTGGACATAGTTGTTCATGTCTTTGAGGCAATCTAATCGAAATGAAAGTTACCGAAGGCACTACTGTATGGAGTTTTCATAAGATGTGCTCCTAGATTTCCTTACACATTTTTCATTGGGCTTCCTTCATGAGAAAGTACTTGGGTGTTTCCTTCCTATAGGTCTACAAGTCTATAAGATGATTTCATCCTACAAAATTTGTCCATCGTTGGTCCAAGGGCCTTCAATGTACTTTGTGCAACTTCATAGTTTTGTGAAGCTATGGAGTCCTTTTGATTGAAAATACCTAGGGAGAGTACCTATGGAGTCCTTTGCATTCCCTATGATCTCAAGTTTTCCAAATTGCGACCTACTTCCTTGATAGTTCAAGTATACATTTCTAACCCTACTAACTCTTTGATCTAGTTTATAGAACACTCATCAATATTCATACTCGCTGAAGTGGGGGGAAAATGTATAGGATCAAATTTGTACCCATTAAGAAAATCCCCCTTTCGCACATCCTCACCTTAGAAAATCAAATTTGAAGGCGAAATTCCACATCACCCACCTGCCTTCCATCCACTTGGTGTTTATCTCATGCGTTGGTGAGAATATTTTTCAGGGATGAATGTGTAACGCATAGATTTTTGTGTGCCATGTTGTCGCCCCTGAGGTATTCCTACATCTGAAGTTGGAAAAAGCGTTACACACCTGATTGTGGCCAAATTAAAATGTTCCTCTTCAACCAACTGACCCAAAAATGCCTTATTCTTTCTCATCCCACCTTCAAAAAAATTCATTCTCACTTCATTTCATCCTCTACACATTCAATCACTCTCTCTTAGTAGTTTCCACTTCACTTCACTCTCAAGCAACATTCTAGCATTCCATTGTGAGCATTGTAGCAACTTTGAAGCTCCATCAACTCCACATCGTAAGTGTGAGGCTATCATAGAATTTGTGGGCTTGGAGTCTTGCGAGACCTCCCTCCATCACCGCTACGGTTCTAGTGACTTTTCCAAGTCCATACGTTGCATTCTCCTTCATTGGCTAGTGAGATTTTGGGTGGAGGTGGTAATGCTTCACTCCTCTCCTTTGTTATTTGATAGAGTAGCATACTATTGTTTTGTAGTGTTCATTACAATCTTTCTTTCTTCATCACATATTCTACTCCATCGCTTTTTGGCTATTCATGGAGGTGGAAACAACAAAACGGGGGTCTGACTGAGGCAGACTCCTATACAACCCCAACAATTTTCCCTCTTGCTTGTGTGTAGGTGGACATGCTTGTGGATCTAGTTGGAGAATCGATGCTTTTGTAAGATTATATTCATTACCTTAGGTTTCATTTACTTTGTTTATCATCTCTGTCTTTATTTCTCATACTTCATCATTTTGCTTTTCCCATAAAATAAACTAGCTAGGTTGTCAGTTAGTTTTTAGGTAATTTGTATTGTACTTTTTATTTTCTGGTCATATGGATGCTAGTGTTCCTAAGAGATCCCAACATGCTACAATGTTGTGCCAGAACTGCACTGTTGTCCTCAGATAGAGAGTTGTCTGAGGTGCAGTGTCAACTCCAAAAACTAGCTCACCTAGCCTAAACCTGAACTCTGGGTTTGTAGAGTGACAAAATTATTATATAGTGCTCTTCATTCTCGATCCTCACCCTAATACATCCTTTAGAGTGAGGTAAGTTAGGGAATCTCTCCACTCTTAGATCTCTGTGACCTGGAGCCTTGACGTGGTTGGTCCCCTTATCTTACATCAATCTTTCCAAATAACAAAATTAACTTGAACACAACCTTAATAACTTATCCTGAGAACCGCAAGTCATAAGACTCAAACAAGAAGAAATCTAGAGCAACAACATTTCTCCCGAACCTTAGCCAAATACATAGAAAAGCATAGTTCACAAATGGTGAACTTAACTCACTGTACAACAATCCAAAACCAAAAATCTAGATATAGCAACTTCCAATAGTCAAGAACAATACCTCAGAATCTTACTAGCATAGCAATAAATCCCAAAGCAAAACCCAAAGCAAACAGTAAATACCTACAACCATCCTTTATTTTCTTAATATCCTTGATACATACAACCAATAACCATCATCAATGACATCAATGACAAAAACAACTAGTTGGAAACCAATTGACATCAATGACAACACCTTCATACTTGCAATAATTTGGACACTCTAGGACACTCAAGTCTATGATCATATCCAATTTTGGACTAACCAACAAAGAAACATTTCCCCAAATAGTATAGTCTTGAATAGGTTCTATCATATGCATAAAGTTATGATATAAATACTAGAAATTTTAGAGACCCAAATGGGAATATCATCTTGGATATCAGTGTACCTAATACTTCACATGTTCTATCTTCCCTTCAAAGAAGCTCTAGTAAATATTATAAAATAAAGTTCTTTAAAATCAAATCAAATGGATGAGGATGATAGTATGAGACACCTAAAAATAGTTTATTGTTGAAATAAATGAATTATGTGATAAATATTCTCAAGAATCTTACTAGTTTGAATCACCCTACTAAATAGAATCATGGGAAAGCATGAATCTAAAATTTATCAAACCTATATGTACCACATTGTATGCATGATTCTTAACGACAAATTATTAATTAGTTAGGCCTAATTAGTTAGTGATAGCCCTCATCAACTTACCAATATTATAGCCACCAACAAATTCACAATGGCATTATATGTTATTTATTTGTTAGAAATATAAGTGGCATTCCTTGGATTAACTACAAAAGGTACCTCAAGAGAGGGGGATAGACAAAAATGGGTGTGGGAAAACTATCCATATCTTGAATATAAAATATATTCATAATAATTTTAAAAGGGTTAATGATTTTTTTCTTGGACCAGTAGTCAACAAACTATTAGGGAATGATATTGTAAGATTCTCTACTAATGTGAAGAAGCTAAGAGTTTGTTAGGGACATTGTTTTATTCAATTCCCAAAGTCTACATATATTAGGATCTTTGGTTTTATAGGAGATCCTTTATTTTCAAAAAAAATACATATAAGATTATCTTCCTAGAGTTTTCAAGGTAAATTATAGAAATTCACAAGTTCACTGAGAAGCACAAGATTTGTGTTTCATTTTTTTTTTTCTTTGGTTTTTATACTTGTACCTTTATGACTTGTGCAATGGATTTAGAGGAATATGTATCTTCCTTAAACTTTAGAATTTTATATTCTTACACAAACTACAACCTTAAATGAAAATTAGAAAGAATATTTGGGTCAAATTTCAGCCATGTAGCTATCATGGAAGATTTTTGGGATTACTACGGGGATGTCCAAAATCCCAAAAAGGAGATTATATAGGATAACATTAAGAAGATGATAAATTTTAATATTGGGGGAGAGATTCCTTTTGATATCAAGTATGATGTAGCTATTTTGAATCCTATTTATGTCATCTAAAAAATAAAATTCAGCTTCTTCCTACTATAAGCTACACATTAAAATAGAAAATTTCTATAAGGGAAATAAAAAAATGGAGTGGAAGAATTTATCATGTCATGGATAAAAAAATATGAAAATTAAATTTGAAAAGATGAAAGAAAAGAAATGGTGAATCATCCACTACTCCATAAGAGTCAATGATAACAAAAAAATAAAAAAACTTAAAGATTGTGTAACTCCAAAAAATTGGAAGAATCCATGGAGAAAGAAAAAAACATATGAAGCAGAAAATAATGGTGTGATGTGTTTTCGCTTGAAACCAATATAGATGATTTATCTTGACTAGCTTGGAGTATTCATTCCAACCCCTACAATTTCAAAGGGAGCTAGAACCCCAAGGATATTATAATTTGAGTCGTATTCTTCATATGAAGAGACTCTTTCTCCTAAAAGAATACTAGCAAGATCATAGGTATTTCTTAGGAACAAAGAATGGATAAATTAATTTAAGATTTTAATGAATAATTATCTAGAGGATAATAGATCCTACAAACTCCTATATTTTCCTCAAGTAGATCTCCTAATACTAAAAATATTGAGGAAGGTAAAATAAAATATTTTGAACAAAAGGATGAAGCTTCAATGGAAAAAGACATAAATATTGAAAAGGATAAAATAGATTATGATATAGCTATGATACATGATGAAGAAGAACTACAACAAGAATTACCAAAATCTATGACAAATAAAAAAGCCCAATAGAAAAAGAATACAAGTGTATAGCTACAAAATGTACCTACAATACCAACATGGTCAATACACTTTATTCCTTCCATTGAAACATGCATCAACATTTTTTCCTTGCACGTTTTATCTACCTATGTCACATATTTATTTTTCTCACTTAAGTCATAATGGTTTTTCATATTCCTCTCTCATTTTTTTAAGAAAAATAATTCATTCACATATATGATTGGGCCTAGTAGGATTCAAATCCATTGTCATGGAACTTAGACCCAATTTATAAGAATCAAAACATAAATAAATAAAAATTATATATTCAAGTTTATTGTAATACCCCAAGCCAACACTCCTAGGACAAAAATGATAGAACAAATTTTTTAAACAACGACAAAAACATATATGCAACAACATAATATCACATTTACACAACAATATGCCCACAAGTGTCATGTGAAACACAATTACACAAACGTAGTGACGACACAAACAACCTCACTATTTATACAATCAAGTTGGAACCATTGAAATACTTAGCAATCACATGATGAAGCCACCATAATGAACTTATGAGAAAGGATAATGACACCCAAATGATGATCAAGTACTCATACATGATTTAATTCTCTTACAACACCTCACAAGGGTAGGATGATGGAATCTTCAAACTCAAATCTAGGCCAAGACACACTCAATAACTCTTACAACATTTAGAGAAACCCTCATAGATAGTAGAATGAATAGGATTTATCACACCTCCACTAGACAATGCAACCCTTAGTTTCTTGAACAAGGAGTTAGATGAAGGAAAATTCACCTCTAATCCACTTAAAAACAACCTTAAGAAACACTTCAACACCAGGGAAAACCTTCACAAGAGGTTTCCTGACTAGGAGGTATAAACCTCCAATTATAATGATGATAGGTCACTTCAAAGCAATGACACACTTCCCAAGTAAAAGAGGTTTAGTAAAACTCAAGGTATGAAATTTTTTAAAGAAATGAAAACATTGTAAGTCTCTTAACCCTAAGGGGGAAAAAAATTGTAAATAAATTTTCCCCAATAAATAGATAGAAGATACAACCAAATAAAAAAATGATGAAACAAGGCAACAAAGGACACTAGCACAAGTGCTCAGGTATCCTAGTTTGGTTTTGGGGTCCTACACTAGTGGTGGAGTCTAGTTATAACACTAGAGTCCCTACTAGGAACTATAGTCCCTCCAATGAATTGAAGTCCTATTCTAGCGTTGGAGTCTTGGCTAGTGAGAAAATCTAACCTAGGGTTTTCTCTCCAAGACATGACAAATACTTAGGAACTACAAGGAGAGAAACACAAATAAGAATAGATTTTTAAATGATGAAAATGATCAAGGAAACAATTGAAGGTAGTACACACCCAATCTCACCTCACACTAACTCATGAAAGATATCACTTCCAAGGGCTAGGAATACCACAAGAGGCTTCTACATGAGGCCAAAAACACTAGGTGTAAAGTGAAAAGGTTTCCAACACCTCTTCACCCCACCAAGACCACTTAGAGAACTCCAAACTTCCCCTTAATAAGGAAGTTACCAATGAATCACTATACAACAAGGAGATATTTAAAGGCTCCAAGTCCAATAACATCTTTTTTAACTTAAGGTTCATTTTAAAGAAAAATTCCAAATGTTCTCTAAGTTAATTTATCCACATCACAATAGAATTGAAAAAACATACAAATTTACATGTGTGTTTGAATCTAATATCAAAAAACATATAAGCATTCATGGTACCAAAATAATCCATTCACTTAATGAGGCCCAAATAATGCTGCTATCAATAGGAGTGCACTTGTGTGCGAAAGAAAAGATGCTTTGCAATCCTATGTAACATGGGATGATTTCCAGGCCCGTGGGTTGCCTGAAATGGAAATCAACCTCCGGATTATATGCCAGCTTCCTTTATGATCTTCTGATTATTGACTAAAAACTTTGATGGAAAAGGGAAGAAGGCTTGAAATGAACGAATAAACTAAAATTATAATGAATGGTGATGCACCTAATTGGTAACAAACTTGCAATATGATTCACAATAACTATCAATGATCCTACTTGCAAAACTAAATTTGAACAGTTCAACCACATAAGTTATTTACACAAAGGCTTGACTAAATTACCCTTTTCAAATGAAAACAATGTCTTTCATAGCTAAAATGGTAAAATAAGTCATATGCACAATGTGTAACTTCTAAAATTAAACTTAACTATGTACATACTCCTATGAATGAGATAGAAAAATAGAGGTTCTTTGATTCAAACACAATAAATCTCTTATCAAATCAATCATACAATATGACACCTAAAATTTTGAATGAAAACACTTGGTATTATTGAAGGTAAAAGGAAAATTTTGCAATTTAACAAACTTGAATAACTTGTAAAAGTTGTATTTAAAATACTATAAAAGTCTAAGTTACAAGAACTCTCTCTGCAAAGTGCAAAGGAAAATAAAATCAAGAAATTAGAAAAAAGACAAGTCTTTTTCTCAATATATAAAAATAAATGGCTTCAAAAATCCAAGAGGAGATAACTAAAGTCAAAATATCTGAACTATGAAGCCATCCACGAGCAAAAGAAAAACTACCTGAAAATTGGACTCTCCAATGTTGTAAACTGAGCTTAAACAACTTAGAACTCCATGTCACAATGTATGTAATTGAATGGTAACTTGAAATGGATTTTGAGTGCATGGAGGTGGCACTGAAAGTGAAAATATCCTCTCCATGAGCAAAGGCAAAAACCTTAGAAATAAAGGGATCAAAACTGAAATCATCTTCACTGAAATAGCTCCAAACTCATTGTGATGATTCACTTGACTCAAGTGAACTCAAAAATGACTCCAGTTTGACAATCAGATGTATGAACAACTCCAAATTCACTCTTTTTGTCTTAGAATTTACATGAAAAAACTTTGAAGGCATTTAAGTTATCCTCAACTCCTAACTTTTTACATGACCAAAGGAACGAAGATAACTACATGAATAAATATTAAAGCAAACACTTATAACTTACGTTAATATTTACTAAGTGATTGTTAATTTAATTTCATGCATGGAAATATTAAAGTAATTTATAAGATATTACTTTAATGTTTTTCTTTACAATGTTATCTTGGTTTTAAAAAACATGCAAAAAGAATGAAGCAGGGATAACTAGCTAAGTATTAAGAAAAATAAACCAAAGTCTCCCCTCGACTTGGGTATTAATCTTTACCCATCTTTATGAAATAAAGTGATTTAAATCACTTGGTGGCTAAAAAATTAGGGCTTCCATTGACAAAACAAAAAAATCTTAAACTGAACACCCACGACCACTTCTCATTTTTACTTTGCATTCTCACAAACTTCATGCTCAAGGCACTGCCACCGACTATGGAGAAATAGTGTTTTTCTGGAGTCTACTAGAACTTTTGAGGAGTCTTCCTCATTGTCTATGTGTTGAAAGGGTGCGGTAAGTTGTGTTCTTTCTGTAACTCTTTACATTTCATTTGAAGATAGCATGGTCATGATTTTTCTTCATTTCATTTACCTTTTTGAAAGAAAACAAGATGAAAATATCTCTCTATTTTGGGAATTTCTATTTTGTTCATTGCTCCTTGGTTTTACAAACATGAGATAGGGCCTTTTGCAAAACCCATGCCCTCCCTCTTTTTAGGCTTTAAACCATGTAAAGTTTATAGACTGCGACTTGTATGGGATATTTTACTCCATTTTCTGTAAAGAAAAGAATGTAAATCTTTCTCATTTTTTATTTGAGTCTCCTTCAAGGTTTATCCACCATGGTTGCGTCCTTTTGAAATAAATAGAGATAAAAACCCCTATGTGGCTCATGCCTCTTTGCATGATGTTACTCATGATTATCTATGAGGGTTTATGTTGCTCCTTCACTGAGTTCTCTTTACCCCATTGGCTTGACAAAATCCTTTCTTCCAATCCATGCAAGCTTTGTATATGTTGCTCTTTCTAATTGATGACTCAATAGAGAGGTAGCTTGAATCCTTTGTTGTCAATTCCATTGGAATAGTATATGTTGTATGATACTTGTAAACTTTGGAGAAATATGTTCCCTACACTCTTTTACTGCCCTCAATACATCTCTTCATATTATACTTTTTGTAGCTTGTATCTAATAAACACTTGATTGTAATGCAACTCAAAATGTTAGAATGTTGTCCTCATTCACCTGTAGCACACTTTTTTTTATCATACATTCTTAGAGGAAACACCTCTTTCACCTGTTAATGTGATGTTGCACAGTTTATGTAGTTTCACTTACTGTTCTCTTGATGCCTATATGTAACAATGCTTTCATACCATGTATGTTTCTTTAAGTCTCTTACAGACTATGTATGTACTTCAAAAGTTGTTAGAAACAGTTTTGATGACCTGATGCCTTTTTCTCCCTTTAGTATAAAGGGGCTCAATACCTCATTGAAATGCAAATGTGAATGCAAGGAAGAGCTGAAACAAAGATGACAAATGAAATTGATGCTCTCTTCACATTTTTTTTGATTGTTCCTCTAAATGATGAGCAATAAGATGCTTTGATCAATCTATCTTCATCATGTTGAATTAAAGACTAGTTTATGATCTTCTCTTGTTACAGTAGTCCTATCTGACGACTTATGAATATTAATGACTCTCATGTATTGATGAGAGAGTGTCCTTCCGATATGCTAGGCTCAACCCTTGTGGGAGCCCATTTTGCTCCACATATTTGATGAAATTGATCATGAACATAATGAACATGTTCTTGCACATTAAACAAACAAGTTAGATAAAAAAAAAAGTGTTTCTGGTGGTTATGACCTCATTTTTCCTTAATGATCTGGTTTTGAATATCTAATGTCTAAATTGATCTAATTGTGTTGGTTGTATCTAGTAATGGTTGTAGGCTATATTTTTGTGGATGGAAAGTGTGATTAGGCTTATTCTGGAGCTCTAACACCACTCTCTCTAATCTTTTATAGGTTCAATGGGTTTTGAAGAATGAGGGGAGCTGAGGACACTCAAGAGGAGGGTCAACCCTAAAACGAGCCTAGAAGGAAATGATGGATATGACTCTCTTCACATTTTCTTCTCTCCGTTTTAATCTTCGAATGTATAGTTTACATTCCATTATTAGGTGTAATCAGTTCAATATGAGTAAAATCACTTCAGTTATTTCCCACAGCTTGTGTGGGACACTTAAACACTTTCTAGTTTTTAAACACCAAACAAAAATGGTTTAAGCTATGATGTATCTTTCCCAGTTCATGATGAATAAAAAAAACATTACTATGCAACATTTTATTATTTTTTTATGATTTTATACATAATAAACTGAATTCACTCAAACGAACTATCAACATAAAATATGTGTACCTTTCACCTCAATATAATCAATTGTTTCCAGATCTACTAAATTGAGTTGAGGTGAAAATTTTGGTAACAAATACAATTACAAAATGGAAGAGGACTCAAATGTCCTTCAAATTACACTTTAAAACATTATACAATATGTAAATACATGAAAGGAAAAAAAATTACCACTTTTATCATTATCCTAGAGGTCCTCCCAAGATCATTAGTCTTCACTATTCCACCCAACTTCGTGGTACCCTTAAGTCCACTCCTATCGTACTAGGTGTGAAAAAATAGATATACTGAGAGGGGGGTGAATTAGTCTATCCCTCAAACCCAATTTGAAATTCAACTTAACCAACTTATCAATCAAAACATAAAACTCCCTAAATAAGATAACACATGTAAAAGAAAAAGTACAGAAACATAACACCAAAATTTATGTGGAAACCCAACAAGGGAAAAACCATAGTGAGAAAAGTTGCTTGGAGCTACTATCCAAATCTAGCCTCACAAATGAACCAACCATTACAACAAATTTAATGTCTTTAACCTAAGGAATTTTACAACTCCCTACTTGGAAAATAAGGCTACAACCTCTAAATACAACTCTTTGAAGAATCAGATGACAAATCACAACTGCAATACTTTTGTTGCCTCCATCTCACTGTCTTCAACACATCTACACTTCTTTCTGCCTTTGGATCACTACCTTTAGAACTTACACTTCCACTTTTTCCTTTTTCTCACTTCCTCCAACACTTACACAATTTTTTCAACACACTACCTTCTGTACACCACTTAAACTCTTCTTCTTTCAACTCACTACCTCCAAAATGCATTAAACATATTTCTAAAAATTTACACACATACTCTGCTTTCAACATATTGTTGTTAAAAAATTGCATTAATCACACATTAAATCTTGTACATTTTGATCACACACTTGATCTTACATTTATACCATCCACAAGCATCAAAACGTTTCTCCTTGTCAGCCATGCTAAAATGTATGAAAATGAAATGTGCAACGACCATATTTGAGTCAAATTTAGCACACCCATAGGAAAGTTAAATCAAATATGGTCTAAGCCAAGAGATAAGAATAACCTATTTCAAAGCTACATGCATCTCTATACTAGTGCACACCACAAATAATTGGCACAGGCAACTTAGAATGCTAATTCATCCTAGCAAACACTCAACCCTTGAAATGTTAATTTCTAGACCACAAGAAATACCAAAAAACCAAGTTAGATCACATGAATCATATTACGAGCATCAAATGATATTCAAGATTCACATGCCCTTTTTTCATAGCTTTATGCAACATTATGCTAGCATAAGAAAACAAACACAAAACCAATATCTATTGCAAACCCAGGCAACACAAAATTGAGATATAACATTGATATCACAACTTGTGGTACACCTCATAAACTAAACCTTGAGAAGAGACAATAGATAAACATTGGAAACACTTCCTCCAAATTGTAAGTCCAAAAAATCAATTGCAAAGAAATGTGGAGCATTTCTCGAAACCATTCATGACTACAATAGTACAGTCACCACTCTACCTACTCAAGAAACTTCTATAGTAGCATAAATTATTTGAAAATTGGAAACTACATGCTAATTCATACTTTATTTTTTCTACCATTCAAAATACAAGACTATATCTTAAGATGCAAAGTAATGTGGAGCATTCTCCAAAGACTTTTTCTGAGCACTTTCTTGAGCCACTAACTGAAAGGGATTCTTCTAAGAAAATTAAAGCAATAGATAGTGAATACAGCATCCACATAATCAAATACACATTCATGTGTATGACATCCAAATTCATACATTATACTTAATCATCTTGATTGCAACACATGTAACCAACCACAAACTACCACCTTGCTAACAATAGAGACAACATCATCAACAACCTCCATATGGTTTGATATCAATGACAACTAGAAAACTCAACACTATTGACATCAATGACAATACCTGTAACATTCTTGGAACAATCTCCTCCTTTGGCATTTGTGGCAACACCAACTAGAGAAACACCAAAGAGATATGCACTGCCCCCCCTTACTCTATCTTTGATCTATTTTTTCCCCTTTGACATTAAGGTAAAAGGGCCAATGGGCTTCAACCAAGATTTCCAAGGCACACAACTCCCCCTATCTATAGAACCTTCAACATTCATCTACTTTCTCCCCCTAAGAGGTATCCTCCATCAACTCAGGGATAGAAATGTGTCTTCAATTGCTCCCTTGGATAGATGCAGCAATTATGCATCTAGTTAGAAGAAGGAAGGGAAACAACCCCTAACTTATGTCTGAGATACTCAAAGGTATCCTTTGAAAGTTCCTTTGTGAAGATGTCTGCAATTTGTTCCTATATAGGTTCACACTCCAACCTTACTTCCTACTTAGCAACTTTCACTCTTAAGAAGTGATATATGATAGATATGGCCTTTGTTCTAGCATGCATCATTGGATTCCTTTAAATATTGATGGTACTTGTATTATCACACAAGATTGGAATGGGCTCATCATACACCACCTTGATGTCATTCAATGTTTTATTCATCCACAACACTTGAGTATAGAAATATGTTACAACAATATATTTTTATTTTGTTGTTGATAAGGACACTGAGTCCTACTTACTAAAATAAGAGACCAATCTATCTCCCAAAAATAAATCTCCACCATTGGTACTTCTTCTATCATCAAGACTACCACCCCGATCAATATTATTATATGCATTTAAAGAGAAGTCATTTCCCTTTTGATACCACAATCCACAGTTTGAAGTGCTCTTCAAATATTTGAAAATCTTTTTAATATCTTTTGCATGAGTCTCTTTTGTATCAGATTGAAATATTACAACCAAACAAATAGCTTACATTATATCAAGCCTTGAAATAGTTAAGTATAGTAGGCCTCCAATAATAGACCTATACAATATTTTATCAGTCTTAGATGATACATCATCCTTACTCAAATAGAAACTAGTTACCATTGGAGTAATTACTAGTTTGCAATCTTCCATACCAAACTTCTTCAACATCTCCTTAATATACTTTACTTGAGAGATAAAGATGCCCTTATCTAACTGTACAATTTGAAGTCCAAGGGACAATGACAACTCAACTAACATGGAAATTTCAAATTCCTTCTATGTGTCTTCAAAAAATCTCTTACACATTTCATCATTTCCTCCAAATATTATATCATCAACATATAACAAAACAATTAGAAGATTTTCATCCTCTACTTTAATGTATAAATTATTGTCTGTGGTACCTTTCTTGAATCCTTACTGACATAGGTAGTTATCCAACCTTGCATACCAAGCCCTAGGGACTGCTTAAGACCATACAAAGCCTTTGTAAGTTTTCAAACCATTTTTAGATTTGTTGATAGATGAAATCCATCAAGATACTCTGTGTATACTTCTTCTAACTCACCATTTAGGACGGCTGATTTTACATCCATCTGATAAACTTTGAAGTTCTTATGAAAAATAAATGAAAGAAACATTTTGATGGCCTCCATTCTTACCACTGAAGAAAATATTTCTTTAAAGTTACTTCCTTCCACTTTTAAATATCCTTTACAAACCAATCTCACTTTATTTCTCACAACTTCTCCATCTTCATTTAGTTTGTTCTTGAACACCCATTTTGTTCCAATTACATTCTTGTTTGTAGGCCTTGAAAAAATTCCCAAGTATAATTCTTTTCAATCTGATTTATCTCTTCTTCCATAGCTTGAATCCATCCTTCATCTTTGTTGGCATCATCAAAATTTCTTGGCTCTATTCTTGACAATAGAGAAAAATTTACCTATTCATTTTCTTTCACAAACCTTCTTCTTGTTAGGAATCCTTCATGCTTATCTCCAATGATTCGATCTTCTAAATGATTCCTTGGAACATACTTGGTAGGATTCTTTGGTACTTTCTCTTAACCTTCCTCTTTTTCAACAACTTCTTCTTCCTTTGTGCAGGTAGAATCATCAATCCAATAGTCTTCTTGCTCATGTGTTTTTTAATGAAATTCTTCATCCACTCTAACATTTTCACTTTCAACCACCTTCCTCAATATTTATTATAGAACTTGTAGGATTTTCTTCTAGTTGAATACCCAAGGAAGATTCATTCATCTAATCTTGAATCAAACTTTCCCAATCCTTCTTCATATCTCTTGATGAAGCATCTACTTTCAATAATTTGAAAATATTTGACAATAGTTGGTCTTCAATATCAAAGTTCATAGGGATTTTTGGTACTATCCACCCTTAGCTGACCTCTATTAAGAATATAGATAATAGTATGAAATTCTTCTTTCCAATACACATCAAGTAACTTAGCTTCATTCGGCATTGTTTTGGTCATATCTTGAACAATTCTATTATTTCTTTCTATTACTTCATTCTATTGAGGAGTTCTAGCAGTAGAATAGTGTCTTTTTATCCCATGATCTTCACAAAATTCTCAAATTCACTTGATGTAAAATCACCACCTCTATTAGATCTTAGACACTTGATTCTAGCATTCATTTAATTCTCAACCATTGACTTAAAGATCTTAAATCTACTAAAGGCTTCGATTTTTTCTTTTAGGAATGTAACCCATGTCATTCTAGAGAAATTATCAATAAGTAACATGAAATACCTTTCCCCTTGAAGACTCTTTGTTCTTGTTGGTCCGCACAAATCAATATGAATTATCTCCAAAGGTCTATTAGTAGAATACTCTTTGGTTTTAAATTTTATTCTTGCCTACTTCCCAATCTAATATTCTCTACATATGGTGCTTATAGGCTTGACAATCCTTGGCATGTCTATGATTGCATACATGGAACTAATTTCCACAAGGTTATCAAAGTTGTTGTGTCACATCCTCTTATGCCACAACCAACATTCATTTTTCTATCCTAGGAGACAACTTCTTCCATTCACACCCTTGAGATTGTATAAGCTTCCTTTAGTCCTTGAGACTTCTACCATCAATCTTCCATACTTTTCTTTCCTAATTTCACATCCATGCTCATTAAATAAAAGACTATATCCTTTATTTCACATCTCACTTACACTAAGAAGATTATTCTTGATACCTTCAACATAGAAAACATCTTCAGTCTTAGATTTTCCATCAATACTCACAGTGCCTTTACCATAGATCTTTGCTGATGAATTATCTCTAAACTTTACTAAACCCCCATTGCACTTAACTAGCTTGATTAACTTGCTTTTGTCACCAGTCATGTGACTTGAACACCCACTGTCAATTATCCAGATATTTGATTATTGCTCCAACCTTAACACATCCATCAATAAAAATTTTATTGCTCCAATTATTGCATCATTCATCATATTCTACCCATCAATAATGACCTACAATACATTAAATCCTCAAGATGGAGATATATATTGTTGGCCCTTACTCCTCTAGATGCCCATACCACCTCACTTTCTCCACTTAGTTCTCATCAGATGACACGCTCTCCATATTATCTCTACTACTTTACCCTAAATTCACTATTGGCTAGGGTGACAAATGAATAGTTTTTACCCCCAACCCTATTTATCCACCCCTTTTCATTATTTTTTATCACATTTCTTCCTCCTACCTCTATTTTTATTTCATTCATCCCCATTTTATATCATCTATCCATTTTTTCTATCAATTTATTTTTTGGAGACACCACTTGATCCCTTTGTTTCCTATATTCCCTCTCGAGGAGGAATCACCCTTTTACCATATTTTCCATCTTTCTTCTACACCAAGGCATCTTTTCCTTCATAATTATTTGAGAGATATGTATTTTATTTTTATTTAAAATAAAATTATTTTAATTTCATTTCAAAGAGAGGAAAAATGTAGGCACCTAAAATTGGCACCTTATCAATTCCTATTATTTCTTCTAAAATTAATTATTTACATTTTGATCAATTTCCCTTATTTCTTGACATTTATATTAATTAAATAATATTTCCATTATTTAATTAGCACTTCCTGCAATCTTGTTACTCCTATTCTTGATTTGAAATTATTCTCCTATTCATCCCCCACTAGACCAAGGACTCAATCCAAGTGCCTAAGGCCTCATCAACCTAACCCATCAGTCAATGACTGGGAAGGTTCATCAATGGCACTGGCAACTATCAACATTGATAGACTATCAATAACCATTTGGTTGGTGTGAGCATCATGAAGGGGTGGGTATGAAATTTGTAGACCTCGGCCCCACTTTCAATAATATTTTTACTTTCACAAGAATTTTTTTAGGTTGATATATTTGTAGTGTAGTAAAATGTATCCTTCTACATTTTCACACTTGCTTGGGCCCTCCCTACTAAAATTGGGATTCTTTATGCCTTATTTGGTCCTATTTTGCATCCACAAGCCTTATTTAATGAATCTTTTTGAGGATAATCCCAACACATATCTAATGACCAATCATAATTTAATGTTTTTGGGTTGTGTGTTCCATATTTAGTGATCTGGGGCTCATATGCCACCTTGGGCATATGGGTTCCACCTAAGTTTTAGGGCATGAACCTGAATTTGGCATTGAACTTAACATTTCTTGAAAATTGTGTCCCAAGCCTAGGCTACTAGGACTTATACGCTCCAAATAGCATATGAATCTCACCTTAGCTTGGACCTATTTTGAATTCAATTATTGGTGGGATTTTATTCTCCTAGATCTTATGTCAGCATGTGGTGTTGTAATTTCAAGAAATTTGGAATAAACAAGTATAAATACAAGGTTATTTCACATATTTTCTCCTAGAAGTTTTATGAAGGCATTCCTATAGCAATTTTATGAGATCAAGAGCATTCAAGAGCACTCGAGAGAATTTAAGATTTGATTGTCAAGCATTTTGGAGCACCAATTCAAGAATCAAGCATCATGTCAAATTCATCATGCATCAAGTGTGTTTTGAGCTAACATTTGTGATGTAGGGTTTTTGTGATTCAAGCAAGCATTCAAGTCAAGATTCACAGCATACAATCAAGAGTAAAGATCCATATTCATGATGGCCATTTTATACAAGTTTGTAGCCTTTTTTATAAGGGTTTGGTGAGTTGCAACATATTTGTTCATTCACCATTCCTTCATTCTATTTCATTTCATTTCAAGGTTTGATTACCAAAATGGGTTTTGACCAAGGAAAACCCCTATCCACTAACAAAATAAAAAATTTATCTCCTCTACATGTGTGATTGTAGATCTAGGTGTTTTGGACTTGAAGGTCCTTTAAAGAATAAGTTACAAGATTGAAGAAATATGTCAAAGTTACCATCTTCACAAAAAGTCACCTACAAGCCAAAATTCAAAGTTTCAGACTCAGAGATCGGAAGGGAGAGAAGCTACAAAAGATCACTAGAGAATATAATTTTTTTAGATCAACCCCAATGCTAGGACTAAATCACCACTTGTGGTGTATGAGTCTCAGTGTACCAATTTTTAGACTTTTATATAGATCCTAGTTTACCAGTTGTAGATTTTGGATCCAACCCGAAACCCTAAACTGGGACTAAATCACCTAGTTTGGCATATGAGTCCCAATGTGCATCAAAAGTTATAATTTTAGGATTTTAGACCTTATTTCAAGCATCTCTATTTTTCTAGGTGCACCTTTGTTCATTCTCAGTTCATTACTCTAATTTTAATCTTCATTTTCTAGATTACATAGGTTTTGCATGTTATTTTCATTTCTTTTCTTTCTAAGAATTTTCTTAGTGGTGAACCCCCCTTTGTTTAATCACACCCAAGGAGACCTTGTAATAAACCCTTCTCTCAATTCAATCAGTAGGTTGTTGCTCCTAGGGTTTCCTTGAATGAACTAGAGAAAAATAGGAGATAGGTGGGATCCATCCATTCCCTTCACTTATTCCCCCCTCCATTTCCTTGGTGTTCATTTTGGTGAACCTAGCCTTTGGACACCTTATTTATGATTTGGAGAGCATCATATTCCTAGATCTAGCTTCAATTAACTTTTTTTTAGGTCTTGCATTAGTTAATTTGCATCTAGGGCTTCTAAAATTTGCATTAGTGAAAGTGCATATAGGTTGCATTTTTGCATCTTGCATCATTGAATTTCATTTGAAATTTGTAACTACACATAGTCAAGACATCATACAAACCAGAAAAAATAATATTCACTTAGAATTTATTGAAATTAGTGTCAAAACCCTAATCTAAGACGCATATGCCCCTTTGGGTGATTTAGTCCCAGTGTAGGTTGTTTTACCTAATTTCTAGGAATTCTATGTTGTTGGTTTTTATCATCTAAACCTTTCAAAAATCCTAATTGGGACTCATATGCCCCTCTGGGCGATTTAGTCCTGTATTAGACCTAAAACTGCATTTTATAGCATTAAAAACCTTGTTTTTGTGCTTTTGTTTGTTGTTGTTAGATCTTTGTTTCAGTTTACTAAGTTTTTGTTTCATTCATTTCATTAACTCTACCTTAATTTAGTTTCATTTTAAGTTCAATAATCATAATTAAATCATATCAATTATCTTGTGTTCATTGTATTTATCTTCCATTCATTGATTGTCCCTTGCATGAACTTTACAACTTGGTGTCATATTGCTAATACTATAGTGAGATGTGGTTCAAGACTCATGTCATCCCACGATAGCACACTCATCATGAATCTGGGGTTATCTAGCTCTTTGACTCATAGTGTTGACACTACTTCACTAGGTATGGACCATACCCTTAATAACTCTTTACCTTCAAGTATTTTTACAAGTGTTGAAACAATGGTTGCTAGTGTTCCTCAAGAAAACATAATCCAAATCCATGAAGAGTTAGAAAACCTACAACATCAAGTGAGCACTAAAAAAAATTCCAACACTACTATTCCTACCATAGATAACAAACACTGCATGCTTGAAAGTGAAGAAGGAATAGAACTTGCACATAACCTAGCTTAGATTTTTGGAAAGCTTACTAGTTGTGCTCAAACTTCAAACAATTCTCAAAGTCGAGGAGGAACTCAAATTCCTCCTCCTACAATCATTTCCTCTATTCCTACCTATACCAACCCTCAAGTTACAACAACAATGCAACCTACTAGTAATGTCTTTCCTACCTTAGGTATTTCCACTAGAAATCCTAGTACCTTTGTGGCATCTCATGTCATATCTCCTACCACTTTACCTCCCATAAGTATTACATTCATTGCTACCTCAATTACATATACACCTCCACCATATTCACCACCATCTCAAAATACAACCAATGACTCCATCCTTAACCAAATTTTGCAAAATGTTTCATCTCTTCAAAAGAAAATTTCCACCATAAACCAAAATCAAAATGGCCAAACTTTATACTATGTCAAAAGCAATCCCTTATCCTTGGAGATATTGAAAACATCAATACCACAAGGTATAGAGATTCCTAGGTTTGAGAAATATGGAGGGAAAGGAGATCCTTCTAACCATGTTTCCACTTATACCGCCTTATGTAGTGATTTTGTTCTTGAGGGTAAGCTCTTGGCTAAGATTTTCCCTGGGTTCTTGAAAGATACCGCTTTAAAATGGTTTTCCTCATTGTCGAAAAAATCAATTAATTCATTCAATGAACATTTTGAGGCCTTTATAAACCATTTCCAAGTGCATATGACTCCTAAGATGACCTTGCTGATTTGATGAGATGTCAAGAAAAGGATGATGAAAAGGTTACTGACTTTATTTCACACTACCAAATGCTTTATTCCCAAATCAACGTAAAGATTCTCAACCCTCACCTTCAATGGATTTTCATTGATAACTTGCAAACTAATATACAAGATAAGCTTGGCATGATGAAGTTTCTTTCCTTTGTACACTTGTGTACTGCCCTTCATGATTATCAAAAATTGGTTAGTAGTTGTGAAACAAAACCCACCTCTAGCTGTCCTAAGAAGTTTGAATCAGAAAACCAAAACAATTATCAACCCTTTAGAAAATATAATAAAGGTTTCCTTCAATGAAATCCCCCTCAATCAACTCAACATGTTTATACCTAAGTGGCTGCTATAAAGAAGACAACTCCTTTCACATTTGGGGATCCAACTAAAAAATTTACTCCCTTACCCGATACCCTCCATAACACAATGTTACAACTCCTAGAATAGAAAATGATCACCTCACCTCTTGTTAAAACTCTCAATCCTAATAAGCCTTCACCCTAGAATTTTAGATCAAATTCCTATTGTCATTTTCAACGAAAAAATGGACATGATACAAAATATTGTAAGCATCTTAAACATCTTGTGCAGGACCTCATTGATTCTAGTTGACTTCAAATTGGAGGTGTTAATGATCAAGCAAATAAGTTTGTTTCCCCTTCTAACCAAAACATGCAAATCTTTACCAATCCCATGCCAAATCATAATATTTCATTTTTCAAAGCTAGTGAAACTAAGAAGAATGATGTGATGAATGTTGACACTAATGATGACAACATGGATAATATTGAACAAGGACCTATGGATACTATTGAATAAAATCCTATGGATGCTATGATTGCATTGATCAAAACTCAACCTCGTAAGGGCTGAACTAAAAAGCCTCTTGACATTGCTTTATCATCTAAAGATATAATCTAAAATTCACCTGATGGTCCTCTTTACATAGCTAGCCAAATCAATGACAAGCTCACTAATGGGATATTAAGTGATCTCGTCTATGGAGAGAATGTGATCATTGAAGATTATTACTTGTGCATGAACTTTATCAAGAAACATATGATAAACTAAAAGCATGGATAAAAACATATAATGGTTTTTCTTGTCCTACAATGGGATCGATTACCCTTCCTCTAAAAATTGGACCAAAACAATTAGAAGTCTCATTCTCCATCATCTCTATGTTGGATCAATTCTATGTGAAGATTGATTATCCATGGCTACGCTCCATGGAAGCCATCCCATCAGTCATACATAAATGTTTAAAGTTTTCCTTTGAAAATGAAATCTTTATTGTGGGTAAAAGCACAAACCTGTATCACACTTTATAAAGGAATTGGCCAATAGCAAAAAAAATCTGAACTTCGACCACATAAAAGTGGTCTTTATGTTTTGAATTTCAAAATGGTATAAACTAATGAAATGTAGAACTTTTGATGTAGTTTATTCTTGTAATTTTTAAAAAAATTTAAAAAATTGTTTTCATTATGCTTTTATCAATTTAAGGATAAATTTTGGAATGCTAAAAATTTCAGAAAAGAGTGACTTCACAGACCGTCAAGAAACAAATTGAAAAAAAATCATTTATCCCTATTTTTTTTCTCCAAATAAGTAAGTTCAATATCTTGTGCATGGAAAAAAAAATCACATCTTCATGTATATTATTCTCGTCATAACGTTTTAAAGTCAGACATGTCATAATTTGATAGTTTTCACGAGCCATCAACTATTTTAAATTTTTTAATCATTTTCAAAAAGAAAAATATACCCTTTTGAAGAAGACTATCTCCTCTTGTGCCCCATATAAGATTTAAATTTTTTTAATAAGTTTTACCATCTTTTTTTTAATTTCTAATCAACCTCTTTTTTTCTTTTTAAAACCTACTTGCATTATTTTTAAAATAAAATATATTAAAACTAATCAAAATATTATAAAAATTATATATTTGGATTCTCCATTCCAAGCTCTACAAAAGGGTATTTTTTAATTTTTGCAGAAAGATAATTTTGACTAGAGAAATACTCTACCAAAGTTGAATGTTTCAAAAAATTCTAAAAAATGACGAGTTGGCTGCCATGTAGGATACCAACTAGACATTCTCGGCAGAGAGGGTTTCGGCCGAGCATGTTTCAGCCGAAACATACTCAGCCAAAAATGTATTGATAGTTGCGAGCCATAAATACAAGATACACTCACTTTTTCCATGTGTTTTGGCCAATTGTATTCAGTTGAGTAACTTTTGGCCAAAACCTCTTTGGCCAAAAATGTACCTACCATGTCGGCGCCACATGGTTTCGGCCAAAAGTGACTCAGCCTAATATATTCCGGCCAAAAATAGTTTGCTCAGAACCATTTATTTGGCCAAAAGTGTGACACACTATTGTGATTTTACCCTTGTACAACATAGTGGCTTTAACCCTGTGTCTTTGCATGGGAACCTTTCATTGGATTTCTTTTGGCCTGAGCCTATGGAACCTATTAAACCTCATGAGGACTTCTTTTTCAAAACCTATCAAAAGTTTAAGGAAAAATGCATGGAAAAACTATCCCTCTGAAACATGCCTCAACCCATGGTTGATCCTCCTATCCTTGACGAAACTATGATTGAACCAAAATACATTCCAAATAACCAAGACTAACCTAATATAGAACCTTTTCCTATTTCCTACAAACAACCAAGAGACAACAAAAACAATCATGTCATGCCTCCTAAGATAAAACAATTTTACAAAGCTAAAGAGAAAGTGGTTGAACAATCTCCTATGGTTTCTTCCATTCCTCCCCTTAGGGAAGAAAAGAAACCTATGGTTGATAAACCTGCTCCTACACAAACACAACTTGAGAATCAAACTAAAAGAAACAGAAATGCTAGAGAGCGTGGTGTAGACATCGAGCTCTTGCTCGAAATTTAAACGAAGAAAACAACAAATAAAATCAACATACAAACTTAACTGAAGAAATACACAAAGAGTCTCCCTCTTCGCCACAACAAAAAGATCCTATATCAAAACCAAAATCCTTCTTTAGACATTATCATTTGACCTCCCATTGTGATTAACTTGGATGATGATGATGAGGTTGCTAATATTGATGAGCGAGTGCATAATGAATTGAATACATTTGTTTCCTCTTCTATGATCTTAAATGATAATTCTCCTAGGAAGAGTGTTGAACTTGGTAATACCCCTAGTTCAGCACTTACTGTTGTCCCTTTGGCTAGTTTTCTACCTTCTGTATATGATGAACAAGATTGGGATGTGGACAACTTGCTAATAGGTTGACTCACATGTTCCTTACTAGTCTTGAATTTATTTTCTTTTTCATGTTCTTTTTATGTGATTGCATGTGTGTAATGTGATCTCCCCCATACCATTCAGTTTGATGTACTTCTCTCTTCATGAAATTCCTTTATTTGTATCGACATTCTTCTCTATGTCATAATCTTTTATCTTTTCATTTGTCTTGTGTTTTCCTTTTGGGGATGATGTAAGGCATTGAGACATTTAGGCCTCTTCCATGTTGACCCAAAAGCTTTCTCTTTATCTTTTTCATTTGTCTTGTGTTTTCCTTTTGGGGATGACGCAAGGCATCAAGAAATTTAGGTCTCTTCCATATTGACCTGAAATATTTTTCTTTGTTTTCACTCTCTTTGTGTCATTCTTCTTGTTCCATGAGTATTTGGGGAATGATGATAGTTTCGAGCTCTATAACAACATTGTAGCAAAGAAATACTAACCCTAAATTTGTGGATCCCTTATGTGATTTTGGGATTTTACTTTGGTGGAAACCCCTTTTCATGACGCAACCTCATTTGGAAACATATGACTTGGCATAGGGCTTTCCAAATAAGCTCGCATGTCCTTTTTATTGTTATCATTGATCATTTTCTACTTTAAAGTAATTTCTCACAACATGGTGTTTAGAAATTTCTTTAAAGTGGGGGCATACATTGGCATTATTCTTTTACAACTCATGTTTCATTGTGCAGTCATCTTACTTCATGCAATGTGTCTTTCTCTTTATGGTTACATTGAGTGTAATGTCCTTCAAGAGCATGATCTCTCTTATCATATTATAATCCTCTTAGTGGCTTGATGTGACACACTACATCCCCTAAGTTGTGAATCTTCTATTCTTCGATTGGTCCTCCCTTGGAGAAATTAGGCATGTTGTTCCCTAAGTTGAGATCTTACATGAACTAAGAAAAACCCCTTTGAACGTACCTTACACTATTTTTCATTTATAATATTCATTATATGGCCACCTTGCATAACACACTTTGCTTGAGTGTGGAGTCTTCCAGTTTATTCATGAGTGTTAAGCATACAATGTTTTTCTTGCCTCGTGTATCAAATCATTCGTGTTGTGTCGCGCCTTATCAAAATTATCAGGAGGTATAGATTTGGTATGGTTACCGTATGGGAATTGAACTTAGGTGTGGCTTTCCCATAGCCACTTGCTTGTCTGTGTGAGCGCATACCAATCATGTGTGTATGCGTCTCACTAGAGGCTCACCTAGTGGATGGCCTGAGGTTTGACTAGCCCTTGTGAGTGTGTGTTGGTTTGCATAGTGGAAATCATGTTCCACTTGTAAATGTTTTTGCACAAATAGCTTAGATCTTATCCACATCGTGATGGAAAAATGGTCGAGACTTGATCCACCCCCTTTTGTTTTTATTTTTATTTTTCTTTCTCTTTGTCTTTGACAGTGTATGCATGTGTCTTGTCGTTGTTTCATACATCATTTGTATGTGTGTTATTTTTTGCTTATGTTGGTTTTCCATAGGATCTTGATCCTAGGGGATTGTGCAACCCTCTTGATCATTGTCATCCTATCTCACTAGCATTGGTAAATTTGGACCCCTCTTTATACAATTTTTGTCTACTTTAGTGTGAGTTTGAAGCAAGTTCCTTCTCTCACTAAAGTGGTGGCTAAATGTAGTGTAGGAAAATGCATCCCTCTACATTTTCACACTTTTTTTGTCCCTCCCTACTAAAATTGGGCTTCTTTATGCCTTATTTGGTCCTATTTTGCATCCACAAGCCTTATTTAATGCATCTTTCCAAAGATAATCCTGACACATATCTAATGAACAATAATAATTTAATGTTTTTGGGTTGTGTGTTCCAAATTTAGTGATCTGGGACTCATACAACACCTTGTGCATATAGATCCCACCTAAGTTTCAGGGCATGAACTTGAATTTGGAATTGAACTTAACATTTCTTGAAATTTGTGTCCCAAGCCTAGACTACTGGGGCTCATATGCCCCAATTGGTGTATGAGTCATGCCTTAGCTTGGACCTATTTTGAATTCAATTCTTGGTGGGATTTTATTTTCCTAGATCTGATGTCAACTTGTAGAATTGTAATTTTGAGAAATTTGGCATAAACAAGTATATATACAAGGTTATTTCACATATTTTCTCCTAGAATTTTTATGCAAACATTCCTATAGAAAGTTTATGATATCAAGAGAAATTCAAGAGCACTAGAGCATTTAATATTTGATTATTAAGCATTTTGGAGCATTAATTCAAGAATCAAGCATCATGCCAAATACATCATGCATCATGTGTTTTTTTGAGCTAACATTTATGATGTAGGGTTTTTATGATTCAAGCAAGCATTCAAGTCAAGATTCATAGAATACAATCAAGAGTCAAGATCCACATTCATGTTAGCCATTTCATACAAGTTTGCAGCCTTTTTTACAAGGGTTTGGTGAGTTGCAACATAGTATATATTTTCATTCATCATTCCTTCATTCTATTTCATTTCATTTCAAGGTTTGATTACCAAAACAAGGTTTGACCAAGGCAAACCCATATCCACTAAAAAAACAAAAAAAATTATCTCCTCTACATGTGTGATTGCAAATCTAGGTGTTTTGGACTTGAAGATCCTTTGAAGACTAAGTTGCAAGATTGAAGAAAGTTGTCAAAAATTTGTCATCTTCACAGAAAGTCACCTACAAGACAACATTCAAAGTTTTAGACTCAAAGATCGGAAGGGAGAGAAGCTATAGAGATAACTAGAGGATATTAGAGTTTCAGATCAACCCTAATACTGGTACTAAATCACCACTTGTGGCGTATGAGTCCTAGTATACTAGTTTTTAGACATTTTTTGTAGATCCGAGTTTACTAGTTGTAGATTCTAAATCCAACCCAAAACCCTAAATTGGGACTAAATTTCCCAGGCTAGCATATGAGTCCTAGTGTGCATCAAAAGTCATAATTTCAAGATTGCAGACCTTGTTTCAAGCATCTCCAATTTTCTAGGTGCGCCTATGTTCATTCTCAGTTTATTACTCTAATTGTAAGCTTCATTTCCTAGATTACATAGTTAGGTTTTGCATGTTATTTTCATTTCTTGTATTTCTAAGAATTTTCTTAGTGGTGAACCCCCTTTTGTTTAATCACACCCAAGGAGACCTTGTAACAACCCCTTCTCTCAATTCAATAATTAGGTTGTTGCTCCTAGGGTTTCCTTGAATGAACTAGAGTGAAATAGGAGATAGGTGGGATCCATCCATTCCCTTCACTTATCCCCCATTTCCTTTATTTCAATATTTATTTATTTTCTTTTCTGACAACCCTGCAGTCAACCTATACGGTCATATAGGTAGGGTTGTCGGATAAAAAGAATTGCTTTTTTTCATAATAGCCAAAATATGGAAAATATTATATGACTATTCCTTTCTTGACCATCTTGGGTCCATTATTAAGGTATGTTTCATCTCAAGAGGTCATCTACCCAACTTATCCTACAAAATCCTCATATGAAAGCACAATCCAAGAAACCCTTTTGACCCAAATTTCTCAAACTCTAGATTTGCAATAAACCCAACAAATCTACAAACTCCAAAAGCCCAAATTTGTAAAACAACACCTGCATAATGTGTCCATACCTTGTAATGCCTCATATCTTTCCTACATTTCCATGGATTCAACTTTGCACCAAATCTACTTAAACAAGGGTAATAACAAAATATGGGAGCTCACACCTACCATAACCATGAAAGATCACATACCAACCCAATTCATTTAATCTATTTCTAATATAACCCCATGAGATAAAAGAATTCATACAAGCTTAATTAATACCCATAATGCAATATCAAATAGATAAGCCACAAGATATCACAAGATATACCTTGGGAAAACCCTTAAGAGGGAAAACCCAGCCTCCAAAAGCATCCATACTCCATCTATTATTAAACAGTAAAATAATACATGCACTTACAAAGTTAAATAAATAATTTTGAAACATCAAGCCTCTCTACTACATCCTTCATGTGTTCGATCGTGAATCCACACATCCCCTACCATGTTTCACCTATGCAATCCTCAGAAAGACTCGCTAATTTGGAAACCTACTCACCCAAGCAACCTTAACCACTAAGCATGTGTTTTCTTTTATAGACACAAGATCACACAATTACATCCAAGTGGTAAGATAAAACCATGTACCACAAAACCATTGACTCCTTATTTAATATTAGGTACTAAGTTTTCACATTATTAAATCCTTTCCCAAAATATTAAATAATTATCCTATGTCTCCCACACATAAAATAATTAACCCAATGTTACAATACAACTTACAAGTGGCCCCAAATAATTACCTAGTGTGTCCAAACACATATCTTAGATGTACCACAACAAAATTGTTAGAAAACCAAGATCACCTGCATGCAAGATGGATACCTGTCACATGCAAAACATATGAAGAACCAAAAACAATGTTCTTTGAACCTCAAAGTGTAAAATGCATTAAGAGAATCAATGATTACAAAAGAGATCAATCCTTATGAAGGAGATCAAGAAACCCTAAAATGAAACCCTAGTGTGCACACTTAATAATTAATAATTAATTATTAATGTGTCTAAGTTTAGCTTAAGTAACAAAGACGAATAAGTGACTTAATTAATTAATCAATATGATATAATTAATTAAGCATAATGACTTATTACTCTAACACCCCCCTTAAGATGAACTTAGGAAGAAGCTAAAACACTAGAATAAGATGAATGAAAGCAAAGACGGGTCCCGGAAACTAGGCCTGATCAGGTACCCATTTACAAATGCAAGAATGAGTAAGAGAAGGAAAAACCCAGTGGGACAAAACCCCCCTTACAATGAGATGTCATGCTACAAAGAACCACTGAAAGAACTCTGTAGAGTAACACTGGAACCGAAATCTGGCAAGCAAGGAAAGATATTTTTGTCTACTACTGAAACCGAATAAGAGTCACTGATTGACTCAAGGAATCATGAAAAAAGTGACAGCAGACCCGATGCCTCTAAACACTCAAAAACTCCAAACGGGAACAACCCTAGAATCTATGAAGCAGCAAGCAATTATTAAATGATGTATTACTGAAAACGAAGTGCAAAGATGCAAGATGCACTCTCCCAACTGCCAAAACATCCAAGTAATCGCCAAACAACCCATCGGTCCAAATCTGGACTAAGTGATAAACCTAGGATAGATATAGAAAAATGCATGGACAGCAACCTAAAGCTCCTCAATACCTTTCCAACGCCGCAAACGAGGCAAAAATTGGACATCGTGGCACAAAGTTATGAGCTCGGAAGCATAAAAATTACATCTGACTTCAAACAGCAATAAATGTAGGAAAACAGTAAAATACTATAAAATAAATTGCACCAAATGAAAGTGCTCATAATCAACTTTCCAGCGATATCTCGTTTGCTCGATTTCAATACCGTATGCCCAAGTTATGGCTAAAAGAAAAAAACTACACTTTTAGAAAAAACTAGGGTTAGGAGGGGCAAAGAGGGCCGTACGGCCGATGATGTCATGCTAATGTCAGCACTTCACTGTGATAAATTTGACGGCCATCTGGCCATCACCACAAAAAAACACCCCCCCTACAAAAAAAAAATTGCCCTTGGTCCTGCATATGACCGTGGGCTAGTGCTGGAAGGGTTTGGTCGGTGGCTGGGGGCGGAGCCCCTAGTCCCCATATGACCGCGCTGGAGGAGATGAGGGCCCTCGGGGGCTAGCGGTCGAGTGGTGGGCTGGAGTCTCGGCAGGGCTAAGCGGGCCACTGGGGGCGGAGGATAGGCATTGCTAGAGGGTGGTGCCGCCGGGCAGAGCGGCCCTCCGATGGCCACTCGGTGGCTAATGGGCGGTGCTGCCCATTTACATTGGGAGCGTAGATTTTTCTGCAAAAAAATTAAATTTTTTTATTTTTTTTTTTAAAAAATGCATTGTAATGCATGTTGGGGAGGCCTTACGGCCCCCCAGACAAAAAAAATTTGCCTCCCGGATCAACTGCACCAAAATGGATGATTTGACAAGCATTTCTAGGGTTTTGGGACGCTGTGAACGTGATGGTGATGTCCATTTGAGCCCATTGTGTCCTGAAAAGATGGCTACCCCCAGATCTTGCAGAAAAGATGCCTGTGGAAACCCTTGCACTTGAAACTCACAGAGAGGCCATATCTTCAGATCATGAACAAGTAGCTGCAGGTCTGGAGCTCTGATACCATGTTAGAAAACCAAGATCACCTGCATGCAAGATGGATACCTGTCACATGCAAAAGATATGAAGAACCAAAAATAATGTTCTCTGAACCTCAAAGTGTAAAATGCATTAAGAGAATCAATGATTACAAAAGAGATCAATCCTTATGAAGGAGATCAAGAAACCCTAAAATGAAACCCTAGTGTGCACACTTAATAATTAACAATTAATTATTAATGTGCCTAAGTTTAGCTTAAGTAACAAAGAGGAATAAGTGACTTAATTAATTATGATATGATTAATTAAGCATAATGACTTATTACTCTAACAAAAATAATTATTTAATTACAACATTATAATATAATATTTTATGCAACATGGTGTACAACACCAAATCCTAACAATTGGTGAAGTGTTTCTAGATTTATTGTGTGTTTATTTATATGGGTCTCACAATTAGAAAACCCTTCTTAGGACCCTCTATCCATGACTTATTCATAGTATTTCCTTATGACTCATTTTATATAGGTACTCTCAATTCCATCAAACTATAATTGTGTTTTATTGATAACACTCATACACCATAATAGCCACCAACTCTAAATAATAATGTGTTTGAATTTCCTTTTGATGGGTAAAAGAGTAATTCTCTACAAATTGAACTCTAAATAATATTTTTGTGTGAGCCCAATTTATATCTCTAAATATGTTGAACTCTTTTGCTTTCCATATAGAAAAAAATCATATCATATTTATGGTTCTATAAACTTACAAAAATTTCTACAAATGTTCCAATGGTTGGTTCCTCTTTCATATAATATAACCTTTTGGCTTATTTCCAATTTTTAGTTTGATACTTTGTGTGCTTGTACCTCTTGTAATTTATTGTCTTCATTTCTAAAAGGAAATCTCACCAAATTTTTACATTTTTGACAAAAACCTTTTATGTTTTTCATTCAACCATCTATATCATCATCATATTTATCATGTATGATGGATTCTATGAAACCACTTGCTCATTTAGGAGGTACATTTTCAACATCGTCACTTTCTTGTGTAATTTTTTAAAAGACCTAATAGTAAAGATCAAACATGGTTACAATAAAATTAACATTCAAATATTTTATTTGGCTTCACCTACCATAGATTTAACATTTCAAATAATATTTTCCCAATCTTAATATGAGGATTGGCATCACAAAATGTAGCACACATCTCATATTGTGCTATTCCAAAATATAGATTGTTAATAATCATTTAGCCAATCTTGCATTTAAGTAAATGTGTACTACTTAATGAAGGATGGGTATGATCATGCTAAAAATTTAAGATAAAATTCCTTACCCCATCTTCAATATTTTCCTTCTACAATGTTGTCACCTAAAACCTTTCTCCCTTTCAAATACCTTGATATTATTTATGTACTTAAGTTAGTTTCATTCGAAAGTGAAGAAAATTGATTCTTTCTAAACAATTCTAAACTCACAATAGAATTCAACATCACTCTCCTTGAAATTCTTTTATATCAATAGAATGAGATACTTTTCCAATATAAATCAAACCTTTTTCCATATTATGAAACAAATATTTTTCTAGATGTATTTTCCTATCTTCTTTGAAATCTACACCTGATAATTAAAATGGATCTTCCATCTCATCATGAGTAGGTATACTTTATAATAGTTGGGCTTTACCAACTATATTGTGATGTTTAAAGTTTTCACACCCCATTGTGTATTTACCTATCTACTATTATTGTGCTAGGGTAAAATATTGCATGTGTGAATGTACTTTGAATTTTGATTGAGAATATATGTGCTTGCACTTTGTTATCAATCAATTATGAATGAATGTTATTTCATTTAAGGTTATGTGATGAAATTCATATATGTGAAATGGATGGTTATTGAATTGGATATTCTAACTATGGAGAAATATTATGTGAAAGAATATTTTGTTGAACAGTTGACTACCGTGGGAATGTGCTAGTTGGATGTAGGTTTATGTTCAATCCTCCAAGTACAAGGAGAAGTATCACTCAGGAGAAGAACTTGGTCGGGTAACCAGTAACCTAACCTAACTGAGCTTATACACACACTCACAGTGGAATGGTTGAGTCAAGTTATTGTGTTGGGAATTGGTAATTCATCCTTAGTATGATGTTTTTGCATTAGTAAGGGTCTCAATTACTGTTGAATGCATTCTTGGATCATGTTTATGTGTTTGGAGCTTATGAGTTCTTCCTTATAGCACTATGCTTTATTGATGTGGTGAATACATGATGAATGTATGTATATGTATGCATATGCATGTCGACAATAGACCATATGTATGAAGGAGCAAATACATGAGAGTACATAGATAGATGTACCTATGCACGCTTATGAATGAGTTGCTTATGAGCATGGTGTTATTGAATAGACACTACGACATGTATGTGTATATGTATATATACATCACATGTGCATTCCTATCAATAAGATAGTAATTATGTATATGCTTGATTGTACAATCGAATGTGTATATATATATACATAAGATATATACATATATGCATATGTATACATGTGTCAATACATATGTATGTGTGACAAATGGAAACTTCCATACAGACATATCAATATATGTATAAGTGTGTATACATGTACATAGAGGAATATATATATATATATATGATTATTATGTGACTGCTAACTTGATCATATTCATTTGTATATCAAATGTATATATACTTGATTGACATGGAATATATATATTACTATATATGCATATACATATATATATGACATAAATTTGAGGCTATTCGTAGACTTATATATATATATGTACATGTATATATATATAAAAATAAATAAATATTTTTATATATATGATTATTAAAGGACGGTTTGCTTATATGATCAATAGAGGCTAATTTGTATGTATGTTATGCAAAACATTAAAGGTTGATCAATGCAAGTAATATGCAAATGATAAAGGTTGGTATGAAGTATTAAGCCCTGGTCGATACTACTTAAAATGCAATGCTATTTTATAGCAGTGTATTGTTTCTACCTTAAACGCATTTATCCAAAAGATAAAGCATTGGAAATATTAAGTAACGTGTTAGTTGTGCAAGTGGTTTAAACGCATGATAAAGGGAATTATTATAAAATAACGTGCTTGGTCAAAGTACAGGCTATAGCACTATTATTATGGAGTGGACTCATCTTTTCTCTGTCAATATAATAGACGATGACCAAGTTGACATAAAATATGTGTTGCCTACAAATTGTGGACTATTTCATCATGATAAACCATGCCAAATGAATAGGAAGTTGGTTGATACCAAGCACCAAAATATGAAAACTCTATTTCTGTAGAAGTTTATTATGGTTGCAAGTCAATTCTCATCTTTTAGAAATGTGCATATTTGAATTGGTCTTGAGTTGTTTTCAAGCCAAAGGGTTCAATTTGGAGAATGCCAACTTGAGTTTTCACTTAGATTTCTGCCACCTTTTTGTTGTGTGAGGTGAATCATTCTGCATGTCGAGTTTTGTCGACTGGCATGCCTTATCTTTTCGCATCAATGTCTCATTTTTCTATATAAATAGATGGGATATCTCTCTCATTTGGGATGCACATATTCTATAAATCTATTATGCTGCAAATATTCTGAGAGTTGTATTTTGTGAGAGCTTAGAGTTACTTTGTGAGAGCATTGAGTTATCTTTTGAAAGAGGACATAGTGAAGTATCACTTTGAGTGGAAAAGTGAAGGCTAGAAAGTTGTCTTTAGAAGGTTGTGCATCAAATTAGTCAATTGGGTTAAGCATATTATAGGCATGAGGATCTAGTCTTCTCTTATTTGTCTTTATTTATGATGAATGGGATTTGAATGCTTTGTTTGAAACTGCTTGAGAATATTTGCATTAGGAAATCATAGCATTTTCTTTGGAAAGGAAAAAGAAGTTGTTTTATGATTTTCTATGAAAGTGCTTATAAATAATTTGTAATAGGAGGGATTGTTTTTCATTAGTATAAGTATGCTAGATATTATTAAACAAGGATAGCTTAATGGTTATTCATTGCTAATTTATTTGATTGAATTCAATAGCTTGAAAGTTACACCTAGGATTTGATTATCCATTGAAGGGAGGGTAACTTGTATTTATGCTTGTGGGTAAAAAAACCATTGAGTTTTGGGAAAATGGAATAGGATGCTTCTAGGGTTAAAGACTAACCATTGGAGGAAATACCTATGCATAGATTATAATGGCCTAAAGTCAAATCGATCTTGAGTAGTGTATGTGAGTAGGATGAATTTCACTTGAAGTATTGAGTGAGAACACTTTGGAAAAAGTAGTGTGTATGCCTTTGGCTCCACTATAAATTCATTGTGATCAATTTATACATGCTAGTCCTAGATTGTAGGGTTTACAAGTTCTAGACATGTAGGACGCAACACTAAGCTCGAAATGGTTGTCATTATGAGGTTACTCCACCAATCTCTTCATCGAAGGGTAGGTCTATCTATCATATGATACATGTGTGAGGGACCGCATATGATTCCATGGTTGGTGGAAAAGTGCTTTAGTGATGCTTCTCCTCCTTAACAGGTGACAAAAGACCAAGATTTGAAAGGATATTCCTGGACCATCTATATCTATTGTTTTTAATCTTGGTTGAGCTATGTATGTACTTTGTACACATTCTTTGGAATATTGTAACATGTGGAATATTATATTGGAATGGAATCAATGTTGATTATTTTTATGACATATATATTCATCTGTTCTCTATTAATGAAATAATTTTTTTATGGCAATAGTTAAGTTAGTTTATTTACTTGAAAGTGAAAACTTAGGAAATTTACTTCAGTGAATGATTGACATGTTACATGTGGTATCAGAGCTACTAGGTTTAGCTCTGGAACCTATGATATCATCATACTATAATGCCTCGTCATGCAAACCCCAAAGGACAACTAAAAAGACACTAATTTTTTTTTGAAAACATAAAGTATAAACACTAAGTTTATTAATACAACTAACATAGCTAATGATTACAAGCCTAACACCTAAGTCCTTTGGGGTACACGAGGTGACATTACATAATCTATCCCAGTACAAAGCTAATAAAAGTAATTATCAATTCTACTAACGTAGCCCATTCATTCACATGTCTTCATTTAATCATTTACTAAAGATAAGAAATAAGACAAGAATGAACCATATAAAAACCATACATGTATTCATAAAAAAATTTACTTGGAAATATAAAGAACATATTTACTCAAATATAACACAATCTTAATGATATTAACAATTATGGATAAGGCATGAATTACATAATGTGATTATACACTACATCAATCTATAAGTATATCTCATTGAACAATTACTCGAGATTACATCATAAGTCTACCCAATACATGGGAGAGTAACATATCAATACACAAAGTATAATAGAAGTACAAGTATACATCTAGAAACATATAAAAAATGGATCAAACTATCTCTACAAACTCTGCACTGAAAGGTACAACTGCAAGATAGGGAACCCAACGGGGTGCACAACACATTCCACCTGACCACCCCCGTGCTAGGAGTAGATAAGAAAGGGTCCTCAACCAAGAACATCTAAACAAATACATAAGACTAAAATCCAAGCATGGAAAGCTTAAACACACATAAAGGAAAACATAATATCAAAAGACCACTTCCAAAACATAACAACAATAAATCACCAAAACATATCAATACACCACTTCCAAAACAAAACAACAATAAATCATCATAACATATCAATAGACCACTTCCAGAGGTTAGCAATAAAAACAACTCAAGGGAATACTAGAGGAGAGTGTCATCACACAGTCCTACATGGGTTATCCTGACTACCTTTCTCTAGGCGTCACCCCCATCTATGGTTATCCTGATAGCCTCACTAGGCGATGGCCCCATAGAGTGACTCGTGTGGAACCGTTAACCTCTCGTGGAGACAAGGCAATGATCTTGCCAACCATGGCCCACCTTTAGTCTGTGAAAGCACTAACAAGTGGATGAGGTATCCACAATTATCTTGTTAATGTTTAACTACCCACCCCCTAATTAATTAATTAAGTTATCACTTATTACTCAAACTCTAATATGGGTTATCCTGGCAACCCCTTTGTGCGTCGGGGCCCATGTAGAGCCACTCTCCCTAGAAACCAAAAACATAACATTAAATTCCAAGGGGTTGTACCCACAAGTACTCTAAACACAAAATAGAACAATCACGAGGAACCATCTTGCCAAAAGTCATATAAATCAACTCCCATAACAAGAATGGTACAACCCAATGTAAACTCAAGATCACAACTACAATCAAAATAGCGACAAGTATCAAATTAAAAGGTCACATAATATACCATCATTTTCCCATGCCTATAGAAGTTTTAACAATAAACTTATCTCCTATAGAAAGGTCGACTAACTTAAGGGCCCCCACATACTTATAACCGAACTCAAGGAAATCAACAAAGAACTCAAAGAAAATCAAAGAACTAAATATTTATTCAACATCAAGATTTTGTTAAAGAATGAAAATTTATTTAACAATCACATTAAGATATCTCATTGCACGAAATCCATCATGGAAGTTAAACTATTAGTTAACTCAAACTATTTTATTTATTAAAAGCACTCAATTTTTTGTGATAAAATATTTTTCTTTCAATTCATCTAGTAACAATATGAAATCATTGCAATTAACCTTCGTTATATTTTTTATAATTTTGGACAAATAAATATATATATGTGTGTGTGTGTGTGTGTGTATATATATATACATATATACATACACATATATATACATACATATATATATATATATATTTATATTTATATATTCATATTAAACCTATATATACATATATATACATATATAAATACATATACATATATATATAATTAATATATATATATATATAAATTCATTTAAATAAATAATACTCAATAAAAAATGAATTTAAAAAAAAATCTTTAATAAAACAATATTGGCGCAGCTGGGAGGTGTGTGCCTCCCTGTATGGGGAGGCTGCAACCCCACCAAGGTTGCGCCTAGCAGCCTTTGGCTGTTGTGCACAGCCATGGTGGCTGCGCACCACCCATGGGTGTGGGGGGAGGTATGGCACCAGCCGACCCCCCCTCCCCTATATTTATTTTTATTTTTTTAAAAAAAAATTATAAACTTTTTTTTTATATTATATTTTTTTTAAATATATTTTTTAAAAAAATGTATTGTCTGGAAAATTTGTTCACAGTTTTTTCTATAGGAAACCAAAATTTTATAGAATTTTTTTTTTATTATTATTATTATTTAAAAAAATTGTCCAGACAAATATATTAAATTGGAAAAATAAATTTAAATTATATTCATCTACAGGCAAACTGGTTATGAGTTTTTCCTAATTTTAACATGAAGGTTTTCAATCCAAAACTTAAGAGGTTTCAAAATCTCTCTACTATTTTTCCACTGTGTGAAAATGTGTGTTTTTTTTTTTATTGTTTCAGAATAATTTCTTTTCCATGAGGCTCTCTAATTTTACTGTAAATATTTCTACAGATTTAACAAAATAATCACGGCAAAACTTCAACAAGCTGAGAAAATTTTTTTCTACAGAGGAATTTTTAACAAACTTTTCTACTCATAAACTATCAACAAAAATTTCTACAGAGGATTATAACTAATTCACAAAAATTTCCTCTTACACAGACAATTTCAGGCAATCTTTTCAAAACAAGAAAATAATTAAATAAATAGTAAAGGAACCTGTTTTCCTAAAGCGTGAAGGAACGAGGGTTGGAGCAAAGCTTCGCCTTCAGAGCTCACTTCTAAAACCTTTCCAGAATCTTCACCTCCAACAAGTTGAAAAACATGAGTCCAAAAACATATGCTGAAAACCTCCTCAATTTTTTAACCAGAAACCCCCAAAACCCAAAAACTATTCTACAGCCAATTTCTTTCCATAAAGAAACTTCTTGCCATTCACAGCATGCCAATATTCTCTCCGAGAATATTTTAAAACAAGAATTTTTATTAAATTCCCACTCACTCCCGTAAATACTCTAATTATAAATTAACTATTTTTTTTAATTATTTTTCTTTTAATAATAATAAAGCATTATAAGCTATTTAATTAATTTAAAAATTCAAAAATAATACCACTACCTTAAACAAATTAAAAATTCTAATTCACATTAAAGCATATAATATTTTTATTTAAACTATTCACTCAATCAAAAACATTAATCAATTAACTTAACTATAATTATCTACAAATAACTATTTCAATTAAAGAACATTAATTAATTACACTTAAAATAAAAATTAATCAAATAACAACTATTCACAAATAAATAAATAATCAATAACAACCAATACTGAAATAAAGATAAAGTCAAGAGCTCAACACCGTAGACTCACAACAAGATGACGAACTTGGGATGGGGACACTTCCTTATCAACTCCCTTTTCAACATCATACCCGTTGGGTTTATGGGACACGCTCAAACCTGTCAAGCAGGTGGAGTCGGTGTCTAGTACCTACATCCTACATAGAAACAAACGTCAAGTAGCATGTAAATCTCCATTGCAGACACACTGTGAAAGGTAGTCGCGGGGTAGCAGGGCACTTGCGAGCAAGTGATGCCACTCCATCATTTCACCAAGACTCACTAGCAAACACATCAGAAACCATAGCAACATAGAATCACAACATCACCACATATATTATTAAAAAAAACTATAACATAACCAAATAACATAATAACCACGTAATGTGTCATCAAGCATCATAAGTAATGTCAAGTGCAGCAAACCAACCAAACTATAATCCACACACAAACAAAACCGGTGAACCGATCACCATCACAAACCAAATACAAAATCAACACAAAAGAGTATCAACAACATGAGGGGTATTACACATACTTTCTGTCCAATGTTATCTAATGTTTGGAAATTCTTGTGCCAGGATGGTGTGTCTCAGGTTAACTACAATAAAGTCAATAATCAGGAATGAGTGCTACTTGAGGCCAAGATGGAAAGAGAGGCCATTGTTTGAATGATTGAGGGTACCAACTATGACAATGGAATCTAGTTAAGAAACACTGAAACTGTCAGTCACACTCTTTCTTAGATTAGTAATGTAAAGAAAAAGATGAAGATGGAAGCCAAGTACAACTATCTACCTTCCATCTCACCAATGAAGTCTGATTCCTTACCACTTTCAAGAGATATGCCCTCAGAGGGAAGTATCATCCTAACATTTATCTTTAGAGACCCTAGAGCTATTCTGATGATGTCCAAGTAATTATAATTTCCTCGAGTAATGAATCTGAGGATTATGTACCTCACAACTATGTATTGAATGATAAATCTGAAGGTTACTTTTAATTCTGGGATAGATATGAACAAATGAGAGATGAACATCAATTTGTAGGGTATACCCCATTGAGTTATGTGTCAAAGAGTGAGTCTGAAGGATACTCTCCACTTGAATATCCAAATATTCACTCTATGTAATCAAAAGTATATTGAGATCCTTGTGAATAATGAAATCACGTGTTTATCAAAAAGCTTGCACTTACATCTTATGTGGAATTCCCTATGTGTGAATGAATGCTCATTTAAACATTTTCCATAAGATAATGATAACATGATTAAATCTAATATGGATGAAACTTTAGGTATAATTTTTTCTTGCAAAGATGGTGAGAACTCATACCAATCTTGGCGAGAGCCAAGAAGTTGGGCAAGGACCAATAGGAGCTAAAGCTAGACTAGATCTGATGCAGGAGCATCCCTGGTTCTTGGAAATCTTGCATCAACCAAAAATATTTTCTTTCAATTCTTGTTTTATTCTTGCTCAATTCATGTTGGTGGATTCATCATCTTTTCTCACCAAACCCTATGGATCTTTTTGTACATCGTCGACATGTTCATTTTCCTTGTTCCAATATTTGAGCATGATTGGATCTTTTTTCGGCAAGTTATCGCTTTCGGAATCTCATGGCAGTTTCTTGAACTGGCACTGGAATAATTTCAAAAAATTTAGCTAGTTCGATTATTGCAGATCATCCCTATGACTTGCAAATCTTAACGGTGTGATTTTAATTGTTTTGTGGAGTGTTCCTAACCTTCAATATTGGTACACACTTCATCTTATGCACCTATAGAAGAGAAATTCAAATTTTATGCCGACCTATTCATGTGCACGTTACATTTTATTTGCTTGGATAATGTGATGGTCTTTGGACAACACGGATGTTTCTAGACTCGCAGATGTGATACATAGCTTGTACGCAATCATTAGGAGAGTAGTAATCAAGTAGTAGTTGATCAAGAAGAATAATATTGATTCGATTGTAATATTCAGCTTGCATATAGGAGCATGTTAGAATGTTGTATGTTTTATCAGGCCTGTGAGCCGAATCTGTAAGCCCGGATGTTGCTGACCGAATGCAACTAAGATTTTTTTTAATGAGAATATTTTCATCTGCATTTTCCTCCATATTTTGTGTTGCTTTCATTTTGTTACTCTTGCTACATGGTCGGGATTGTTCTCTTTGAGGACCCTCCTATCATCGTTGTGCCAGATTGGTATCAAAGCAATATTTGATCCGTGTGATGTTAGAATTTGTAGAGTCCTATTGAAGATTTTTTGTGGGGTGGTGGATTGAGGATCTGACCTACAACTACAGAGGACTTGTGTAAAATGGCAGGAAGAAGAAATGGTAGAAATGGAGCGCGTGGAAATGCAGACCCAGCTATGATGGATATGTTGAGAGGAATTACTGCTAGATTAGATGCAGTTGAAATGGCCCAAAGGAGAGGTCGACTAATTGATGATGTGAGTGATGAAGAAGTAGAATTTTAGGAAGAAAGAGGAATAGAATAGCAACCTAGCCTTGATCGGGGAGAAGAGAGGTTCATAAGGGCTCTAACTAAGGTGAATACAAGACCACATTTCAATCCACCAAATTATAATGGTAAGTCAAGGATTCGTATGTATTGTTAGATTGGATAACAGAGATGGAAAATTATTTTGAATTTGAAGGTACCACTAAGGATAAGAAGGTGAAGTTTGCTTGTACAAAGTTAAGAGGACATGCATCCCTTTGGTGGGAACTTTTGTAGACAGATAGGCAACGAAGAGGAAAATAAAATATAAAGTCATGGGATTGAATGGTGAATAAGTTGAAGTCAAATTTTATGCCTACAGATTATCAGATTAGTTTGTTCAAGAAGTTGCAAAATCTAAAGCAGAAAGAATCAAGCGTGACAAAGTATATTAAGGAATTCTATAAGTTGAATATCAGATCTGGACATTTAGAGGATGAGATTGAACAAGTATCCAAATATGTGAATGGTTTGAGGTCATCTATATAGGATGAAATTAGTTTGATCAAGTTGGTGAGTGTGGAAGAGGCATATCAGTGTGCCCTAAAAGAAGAGGAGAAGTTGAATAAAAGACATGAGCAGAGACATAGAGGAAAAGGTGGAAGATTTCAAAGAGGAAGAACTTTTACTAGAGGAGGAAGATGATCTTTTCCAGATCAGAATAAGGATAAGGAGGTTAGTAAGAATGAAAATTCATACCAGAGAGGTGATGGAAACTCTTACATAAGAGGAGGTTATGGTGGCTATCGAAATGAAGGTTATAGGAGAGATGATAGAGGACAGGAGAAAATAATATTCAAGGGAACTTGTTACAAGTGTGGTGGAGGACATAGAGCATTTGAATGCAATCAAGGAGAGACAAGCATGAATACATAGAACAATAGAAGGACAACCTTTGTTGGGTAAGAACATACTGGATCATCTAACAAACCAGAAGATGGAGAAGTGCTAGTGAATATAAGAGTATTGTGTCAAAGTGGGTTGGAGAAAGAGCCATTGTAGAGGAAGAATTTGTTTCGGACCAGATGCAAGACCTACCTCGAAAATGTTGCAAAGTGATTGTTGACAGTGGAAGTTTTGAGAACCTATTTTCTTAAGAGATGGTGACTAAATTGAAGTTGGAAAGGTTGAAGCACCCGAATCCCTATCATATTTCTTGGATTCAAGATGAGCATAAGATACTGGTAAGTGAACAATGTTTGGTGAAATTGAAGATAGGAAATTATCATGATGAAGTTTTGTGTGATATCATACCTATGGATATATGCCATGTTTTGTTGGGAAGGCCTTGGCAATATGATAGATAGGCTATTCATGATGGAAAGAATAATATTTACACCATTGTTGCTAATGGGATGAAGCAGATTTTGTTGCTATTGGAAGATGTTCCTACAGTTGAGGTTTGTATGAATTCTAGGGTTTGTCTAGATGATGGAATGAGATTCCTTGATGGATTGAGACATGAGAATGTGTGTTATTCCTTGGTGCCTAAGAAGGATGAAGATTTGAAGCATGTAGAAGAACACCCAAAAGAGATAAAGGAGTTGTTGATAGAGTATGAGGAGATCATTTCAAATAATGTACCTAATGGATTGCCACCTGTAAGGAGTATTAGTCATTGTATGGATCTAATTCCTAGAGCTAGTTTTCCAAATAAAGCAGCACACTGGATGACACCGACCGAGAATGAGGAGTTGAATAGACAAGTGCAAGAGTTGTTGAGGAAGGGTTTGATTAGAGAAAGCTTAAGTCCATGTGTAGTACCTACTGTGTTAGCACCTAAGAAGGATGGAAAATGGAGAATGTGTATAGATTCTAGAGCCATAAACAAGATCACAGTGAAGTATAGATTTCCTTTGCCTTAGATGGATGACATTATGGATTGCTTGAGTGGAGATAAGTACTTTAAAAATATAGATTTGAAGAGTGGAAAAAAAAATTCAAGATGAATGAAGGAGTGTATGAGAGGTTTGTGATTCTTTTTGGATTGACAAATGCACCGAGTACTTTCATGAGGTTGATGAATGAGGTATTGAAGAAATTATTGGGTAAGTTTGTGATTGTGTATTTGGATGACATCTTGATTTTTAGTAAGAGTAAGGAAGAAAATTTGTTTCATATAAGACAAGTTTTGTAGAGGTTGAGAGAAGAGAAATTGTTGATAAACATTAAGAAGTGTAATTTCATGAAGGAATAATTGGTATATTTGGGATTTGTGATATATGTGGATGGATTGAAGATGGATCCTGAGAAGATAAGAGAAATTGTTGAGTGGCCTACGCTAGATAACATTGGAGAGGTAAGATCATTTCATGGATTGGCTAGTTTCTACAGGAAGTTCATTAGAAATTTCAATTCTATTTGTAGCCCTATGACATAAACAATGAGAGGAGATAGGAAGGATTTTAGATGGACATTTGGAGAAAACTGAAGTTTTGAATTGTTGAAACAAAAGGTGATTGAGCAGTCTGTGTTGGCTTTACCATATTTTAGTAAGGTATTTCAAGTAGATTACAATGCAAGTGGAAATGCAATTGGAGCAGTATTGAATCAAGAAGGGAGACATGTAGCTTATTTCAATGAGAAGTTGAATGATGCTAGGAGAAGATATTCAATGTATGATCAAGAATTTTATGCCATAGTTCAAGCCTTGAAGAAGTGGAGACGTTTTTTTTTTCCGGAGGAGTTTATGTTGTATACAAATCATCAAGCATTGTAATATTTGACCAGTCAAGGTAAGTTGAATTAGAGACACATGAGGTGGGTAGAATTCTTGTAGAGTTACACTTTTGTTTTGAAGCATAAGAGTGGAAATTCAAATAAATTTGTTGATGCTTTGAGTAGGAGAAGGAATTTACTGACATAGATGAGAGTGGAGGTATTATGCTTTGATGAATTGAAGAAATTGTATGAGGAAGACCCGGATTTTGTAGAACCTTGGAGATCTTGTAGAAAACCTATTTTGGAGGATAGGAGTCAATGGTTTGATCATTTCATTCAAGAGGATATGTTGTTCATAGGTAATCAATTGTGTATACCCCAGAGTTCAATGAGGGATAAATTGGTGAAGGAGAAGCATAGTGGAGGAATGTCAAGACACTTTGGAGTTGATAAGACAGTAGCATTGGTGAGTGAGAATTATTTTTGGCCACATATTCATAAGGATGTTAGGAGATTTGTGCAGAGTTGCAGAGTTTGTCAAGTTGCAAAAGGAAGTAGTCATAATGTTGGATTGTATAAGCCTTTGATAGTTTTGGATAGACCTTGGGAGGATATCAGTATGGATTTCATACTTGGTTTGCTGAAGAAACAAAGAGGTAATGATTTTGTATTTGTGGCGGTAGATAGATTTTTCAAGATGGAACATTTCATACCTTGTAAGAAGACAACAGATGCAGTGCATGTAGAAGACTTGTTTTTCAAAGAAGTGGTCAGAATGCATGGGTTACCTAGGATTATTGTTTCAGAAAGAGATTTAAAGTTTGTTGGTTACTTTTGGAAGAAGTTGAGGAAATATTTGAAGTTCAGTTCTACTTTTCACCCATAGACAGATGGGAAGATAGAGGTAGTAAGCAGGAATTTAAGGAATTTGTTGGGATGCTTGGTTGGAGAAAATATTGGAAGTTGGGATTTAGTCCTTGCACAAGCAGGGTTTGCTTACAATAATTCAATGAGTAGGAGTATAGGAAAGACACAATTTGAGATTTTTAGAGGAATTCATCCTAGAGGTATATCAGAGTTGAGAGACATTAGTATGGAAGATAAGAGGAGTGAAAAAGTAGAAGAATTTGTAGAACACATGAAGCAATTGCATAGTCAATTGAAACAACAATTGGAAGAAATGAACCAGAAGTATAAGGAGAAGGAAGATGAAAAGAGGAGACATAAGGAATATGAAGTTGGAGATGAAGTGATGCTATATTTGAGGAAGGAAAGATTTCCTATTCGCACATACAATAAGCTAAATATGAGGAAGTTTGGACCTTGTAAGACCTTGAAGAATTTTGATTCAAGGAATGCATATGAAGTGGAGTTACCAAAAGGTATGGGTATATCACATGTATTCAAAATTGTAGATCTATATCAGTACAATGAAGTAGATTTCAGTGAAGACAGTGAAGCAAAATTAGAGAATCAGTTTCCTAAATAGAATTCAGATGAGATTGAAGAGATTTTGGATGTCAGAGATAGAAAGACTCGTGGAAGACAATACCAAGAATATATTGTGAACTGGAAAGGTAGACCAGTGGAGGATTCTTCTTGGATTTCTCAAGATGAGGTAGACCATCTTGGTTTTCCTTTGGCCCCAACAAAGTGAGGAACTCACTTTTCATTAACCCCGAATGTCTGATGCAGGAGCATCCCTGGTTCTTCGAAATATTGCATCAACCAAAAATATTTTCTTTCAATTCTGGTTTTGTTCTTTCTCAGTTCATGTTGGTGGATTCATCATCTTTGCTCACCAGACCCTATGGATCTTTGTGTACATCGTCGACATGTTCATTTTCCTTGTTCCAAGATTTTAGCGTGATTGGATCTTTTTCTGGCAAGTTATCACTTCCGGAATCTCATGGAAGTTTCTTGAACCAGGACCAAAATAATTTCAAAATTTTCAGCCAATTCGATCATTGCGGATTGTCCCTATGACTTGTAGATCTTAACGGTGTGATTTTAATTGTTCGGTGGAGTGTTCCCGACCTTCAATATTGGTCCATACTTCATCTCATGCACCTATAGAAGAGTAATTCAAATTTTGGGCCGACCTATTCATGTGCACATTACATTTTCTTTCCTTGGAGAATGTGATGGTCTTTAGCCGACACAGATGCTTCTGGACTCGCAGATGTGATATAAAGCTTGTATTCGATCATTAGGAGAGTATTAATCAAGTAGTAGTTGATCAAGAAGAATAATATTGCTTCAATTGTAATATTCAGCTCACATATAGTAGCATGTTAGAATGTTGTATGTTTTATCAAGCCTGTGAGCCAAATCTGTAAGCCCAAATGTTGTTGGCCGAATGTAACTGATATTTTTGTTAATGAGAATATTTGCATCTGCATTTTCCTCCATATTTTGTGTTGCTTTTATTGTGTTACTCTTGCGGCATAGTCTGGATTGATCTCTTTAAGGACCCTCCTACTGTGGTTGTGCCAAGATCAAATCTTAGCAAGGTTGGGAAACCAACAACAAGAAATAAGGGTACAGGATAGAGTATTGGGAGAAGTTTACCCATCTACTACGTTATGTTCCCATGTATCAGAGGATGAACACTTTCGTATAAGAGAGTTCATGGGGCTTAATAGATAGATCGAGGGAGAGGTAGAAGTTCATGGTCCAACTTGTTGAGAAAATGTGTCTCAACCTTGCAATTATATATGTTTTATTGTTGATAGAATGTATATATATATATATATATATATTTCCTAGTTACACTAATAGGTGTATACAATGGTAGCAAAGAGAAACACGTGAGCGTGTTAACTTTTTCAAGAAACTTCTAAAATGGCTGCAATAACATTAAATAATGATGTATTATAAATATGGACCATTTGCTATTAGGTTTTAGAATATTTTTTTGGCTTGTCTTTCCCTAGAATGTAACCCTATTTTATAAGGGCATTGTATTATGACTGTGGTAGAGAGATGGTGATGTATTCTGAGAGTTTGATAGTGGTTCTGTTGTCTCTTGATCTCTGAGTGGTGATACTCCTGTGAGAAGCTTGCTCTACAAGTATATTGTAATTTTTATGATTTACTGAATAATATATTGGGTGTCTTTTGGAGTGTGGGGTTTTTCTCCCGAAAGGGTTTTCCCCACGTAAATCATTGTGTCATGGTATGCATGACATTTATGTTTATTTTTGTTTAAGTTTCTATAACTATTAAAGGTTCTATAAATTGTTGCATTATTATCCTCTCAAGATTAATGTAGGAAGTTGTTTCACTACCTTAGCTTCCTTACAAGTGGTATCAGAGCTTGATCACCTTTGGTTTCAGTTGTGAGTTGTTGGGTTTTTTGAACTGATCCATATTTGAGTGGGCGCTGTGCAGAAGACACTTTGTGATCTTGTTGTAGGAATTTTTAGATGGTAAGTTCATTAGGGAGAATAAAGGTGGAGAAATTTTCTGGTAATAACTTTGAGATGTGGAAGTTGAAGATGGAGGATCTATTGATAGATCAAGATCTATGGGATGTTGATGAGAATGTTTCAAGGCCTGTAGATCCTACTCAGGGCTACTCAATATGATGTTGTGGGTTGTAAATCCAAGGGTCTAATCAGATTGTTCTTGGCAGACTCTGTTTTAATTAATTTACATGAGGAGACCTCTACATAGAAACTATGGAAGAAGCTTGGTGAGATGTATCTGGCCAAATCTTTAGTGAACAAAATTTTCTTGAGGAAGAAGTTGTATTCCTTGAGAATGGAAGAGGGTGGATGAATCACAAACCACCTGAAAGAATTCAATATGTTGGTGGCTCAATTGGCATCAGTTGGTGTCAAAATGGATGGGTTGGAGAAATGTCAAATCTTGCTTTGTTATTTTCCTGATTCATGGGATTCTCTTGTTATGGCTATTGGGAGTACTTTTGTTATATTGAAGACTGAAAATGTGGTGGGTTCATTGCTTTATAAAGAAATGAGGAGGAAGGTATCCATCACTGCCAAGGAGGCCGTAAATTTTCATGGAATACAAGGAAAAAGGAAAGAAGAATGAGAAGCATAACAAATCCAAGTCTAGTGGGAGATCTAAATCTCTTGGAAAGTCCAAAGTTATTTGTTGGAACTGCGATCAACCTGGGCATGTTCGTAAGGAATGCAAAGAAGAAAAGAAGAAGAAAAAGAAGAAAGTTGATTTTGATTTTGAGTCCGAGAAGTAATATGGCGACACATTCATTGCAGCTTCAACAACTCGTGTAGGTAATGAAGCATGGTTAATTGAATCAAGTGCACATTTCCATGTGACCTTTAATAGAGATTGGTTTTTTGAATATGGAGAATTTGATGGAGATGAGGTGTACTTGGGTGATTATTCTCATTTAGACATTGTTGGCCGTGGTAAAGTTAAAATCAGATTTCTTGATGGTAGAATAAAAAGGATTAGTAGTGTGTTGCATATCCTTGGATTAGCAAAAAATTTGTTATCTATGAGAAAACTAATAGATGCAGGTGGGCAAGTAGTATTTTCTAATGCAAGATGTAGGATGGTTAGAGGTGTTATGGTTATTGATAGAGGTTTCAGATATGGGACATTGTATAAGCTTGATGCATGCACTATTGAGTGCAATAGTACTTCTGTGAAAAGAAAGTTTGTGGAAGAAGTGATGGTTTCACCTTTAGCAGATGGTCATGGCTTTTGGGTACCCAAGGGTGCTCTTTCTACTGAGTCAAAGTTACCTACAGAGAAAACTATGTTATGGCACTAAATACTTGGCCACATTGGATAAAAGGGTCTAAGGACCTTGAAAAATAAAAACCTTGTTGAAGGTATGTCTGATTGTAATCTTGAATTTGATTTTTGTGAGCATTGCATTTATGGAAAACAAAACCACGTTTAGTTTTACTCTAGTTCTCATAAATCTTGTGGTGTATTGGATCTTATTCATTCTAATGTGTTTGGTCTTGTAGATGTTCCTTCGATTAGTAAATCCACATATTATGTTTCATTTATTGATGATTATAGAAGGACGTGGGTATATTTTCTTAAGAGTAAATCTAAATTTTTCAGTCGATTTAAATAATTTAAAGCAATGGTTGAGTTGCATACTAGAAAGAAAATAAAAAATTTGAGGACTGATAATGGCGATGAATTTTGCTCTAATGATTTTGATAGATTCTATAATGATTGTGGTATTCATAGACAAAAGAAAACTCCATATTCTCCACAAAATAATGGAGTTGCAAAAAGAATGAACAAGGCACTGATGGAGAAGGCTAGGAGTATGTTGAGTGGTGTTGGCCTAGAAAAAAAAAATTAGGTTGATGTTGTTGCCACTACATGTTACCTTATTAACAGGTCTCCTACATCATCTCTTGTTCATAAGAAGTCTATAGAGGCATGGTTAGTTTGAAAGCCTTCATTAAGACATCTTAGAGGTTTTGGTTGTAAGGCATATGCACATGTGCCAAAGGAGAAGTGAAAAAAGTTGGAGAACATAGCTGTGAAATGTATCTTCATTGGATATAGTTATGGTGTGAAAGGATACAAGCTTTGGGATCCTATTGCACATAAGATAATACATAGTAGAAGTGTTATTTTTAGAGAAACTAAGTCTTCTTTTGTTACATTGCAACCAGAACAAAGTAAACAGGAAGATGTCATTCAATTTCCTTCTACACCTAAGAAATTTGAATCAAGGCCCAAGGATAGACAAGAAGTTGAGGAGAGCTCATCTAGCTTTGGATCTTAAGAAGAGGAGGAAAAACCTCCAACTCGACTTGTTCGTAGGTCTAAAAGAAATAGATAACCACCTGAAATGTATTTGCCTGATTATTGGAGATGTATTTTTGCTCTGAATACTAATATGGATGAGCCCATATCTATAGAAGAGACACTAGGTATGAATGATGCTGAATCCTAAAAGATTTATATGGATGAAGAAATTATATCTTTAAAAAAGAATGATACATGGGATCTTGTACCAATACCTGAAGGATGAAAACCTATTGGTTGCAAATGGGTGTTCAAGAAAAATATTAATTTAGGTGGAGGTATTGAGCAATATTAACCAAGGTTGGTTGTGAAGGGTTACTCTCAATTTGAGGGTGTTGATTATGGTGAGATATTTTCTCCTATTGCAAAAATGGAATCCATTAGATTTTTGCTTTCTATTGTTGCTTCTTATGATTTAGAGGTTGAGAAAATGGATGTGAAAACTACTTTCCTTCATGGTGATTCAGAGGAGGATATTTATATGACACAACCAAAGCACTATGTCATGAAAGGTAAAAGTAAGTTGGTTTGCAAATTGAAGAAATTTTTGTATGGCCTAAAATAGATTCCTAGGATGTGGTACCAAAAATTTGATACATATGTGTTGAGTTTAGGATTTGAGTGTTCTAAATCAGATCATTGTGTTTATTATAAAACTAATGGTGATCGTTTCCTATTTATTGCATTATATGTTGATGATATGTTATTCATTGGTAAAGGGAAAGGTATGATTTCAAAACTAAAATCTCAACTTGTTGATAAGTTTGAAATGAAAGATCTTGGTGCAACTAAACACATTCTTTGGATAGAAATTAAAAGAGATAGAGTGAATAGAAAACTATGGCTTGGCCAAAGTAAGTATGTCAACTCAATTTTACAGAGGTTTGATATGCAAGAATGTAGACCATTGTGTGTTCTTGTTTCAGTTGGAACAAAGTTATCTATGTCATATTTTCCAACATCTCCATCAAAGATGGAATACATGAGCAAAATGCCTTACCAAAGTACAATTGGAATTTTGATGTATGCTATGGTTTGTACTAGACTAGACATTGCCCAAACAGTGGGAGTTCTTTCCATATATATGTCTACTCTTGGTAGAGTTCACTAGGAAGCAGTTAAAAGTGTCTTCAGATATTTGTGGGGTACCTCAAATTATTCCTTGTGTTATCATAGTAATATGACTGAAGACAAAATTTCCCTTGATATTCATGGTTATGTGGATTCAGACTGGGCAGGTGATGGTGATAGTAGAAAATCCACCAGTGCTTATGTATTTACTTTATTTGGTGGTGCAATTAGTTGGATGAGTAAGCAATAGGATGTGGTGGCTTTGTCCACTACTAAAGCAGAGTATATGGAAGCTACTCATGCTTGTAAAGAATCCATTTGGATTAAGAGACTGTGTTCAGATATTAGAATAAAACAAGGTGTAGAGACAATTTATTGTGATAGTCAGAGTGTGATATGTCTAGCCAAGAACTCGACATTTCATGCCAGGACCAAGCACATTGATGTACAATATCATTTTTCTAGAGATATGGTAGAAGATGGTAGGGTGAAGTTGGTTAAGGTAGAGACTTTGATGAATGTTGTTGATTCTTTAACTAAGCCTGTGAGTACAGAGAAGTTTAGATGGTGTTCAGAGACTATGGGCCTTTTGGCCCCTAGGAATTAAAGAGATGGTGTTTACACCCTCACGTTGCTCTTGCAAGGCGTTTGATAGGCGGGACATTTGTTGGGAAAATGTGTCTCAACCTTGTAATCATATATGATTTATTGTTGATATGATGTATATATATTTATATACATATTTCCTAGTTACATTGATAGGTGTATACAATGGCAACAAAGAACAAAGTGTGAGCATGTTAACTTTTTCAGGAAACTTCTAAAATGGCCAACATACATTAAATAATGATGTATTGTAAATTTGGACTGTTTGTTATTAGGTTTTAGATCTAATGGCAGATATTTTGTTGGCTTTTCTTTCCCTAGAATGTAACCCTATTTTATTAGGGTGTTGTATTATAGTTGCGATAGAGAGACGGTGATGTATTCTGAGAGTCTAAAGTGGTTGTGTTGTCTCTTGATCTCTGAGTGGTGATACTCCTATGAGAAGCTTGCTTTGCAAGTTTATTGTATTTTTTGTGATTTACTAAATAATATATTGGGTGACTTTTCGAGTGTGGGGTTTTTCTCCCGAAAGGGTTTTCCTAACGTAAATCACTGTGTCATGGTATGCATGATATTTATGTTTATTTCTATTTAAGTTTTTGTAACTGTTAAAGATCTGTAAAGTTTTACATTATTCTCCTCTCAAGATTAGTGTGGGAAGTTGTTCTACTACCTTAGCTTCCTTACACAACTACTATGGATCTTTAGTATGAGAAAGAGGTTAAACAAGAGCAGAATCTCAAAGCTATCTCCATTCACCAAGAAAACGAAAACCGTAAGAATATTGTTGGAGCTCAAGACAAATCAACTCCAAAGAAGGTTGAAGTTGTGCAAAATTTGTAGAAACAATGGGAAAAAGGATCTTGTAATAGTGGAAAAGAATCAAGAAGGGAACGTAAAAGGAATAGTTCTAGTGGTGGGAATACTAACAATGTTGGTGGAAATGCTAATAAATCTGGAGAACCCATAAGGAAGAAAGGACCGACTACTCAGCCCGATGTTTCACATGTGGAGGAGACCACTATGCTATTCAATGTCCTAATAATGCTTTTGGGTCACGATCTTATGGTAATCCACTTCCTACTTAGCAAGCAATGTTCTAGCAAAAGATTCATGTTGCTATGGATGATCGCCAAGCAGAGTATCAAGTGGTTGGACAATAGAAACTCTAGGTATTTTGTTTGGCTTACCCATTTCTATACTTATAGATACTAGAGCAACTTAAAATTTTATTTCACCTAGAATAGCTAAGAAAATATATAGGAAAGTTGGTTACATGGAAAAGTCTTGGTTTGTAGAATATGCAAACCAGACAAGAGCAATAGTGGAACAATGTTTCTTCGAAGATAGGATTGAGCTACCTTATTTTTCTACAGAGGTCAACCTATCTATCATGCCTTTAGGATCCTATGATGTTATCCTAGGTATGAATTAGCTATGGAGACATAAAGCCAAGGTAGATTGCCATGCCAAAACAATAGAATGATTAAATGATCTTGGTAACCAAGTGATGCTGCAAGGGATACCTATGGAGGTCACGATACGTCAAATCTCTACAATGCAATTGTTAAGGGATAAGAAGAAAGGATGCAAGGTCTTTGCAGTCAAGATGGAAAAACTTGAAGATTATAAGGGATCTAATTCTCAAGACAATCTTGATAACTTTGGATCATAGAACTTCTAAGAGATGGAAAAAGGTGAAATGAAAGAAACTAGAATGTTGAATATGGAGATATATCCTATACTAAGGAAGTTTTCAGATGTGTTTCCATATGAATTACCGGGACTACCATTGAAAAGGAAATTTGACTTCTCTATTGATATAGCACCAAGATCCAAACCTGTTTCCAAAGTGCCCTACAGAATGACAACTGAGCTAATGGAGCTTAAGTCACAGTTGGATGAATTGTTGTCTAAAGGATTGATAAGACCAAGTGTATCACCTTGGGGAGCACCAATAATCCTTGTGAAAAATAAGGATGGTCCTTTGTGTTTGTGCATAGATTATTGCATGCTTAACAAAGCTACGGTAAAGAACAAGTATCGATTTCCATGCATTGATTATCTATTTGATCAAATGAGGGGATTTGTTGTATTTTCTAAGATTGATCTGAGATCTGGATACCACCACTTGAGAATTAAAGATGAGGACATATTTAAGACTATATTCAAAACCAGATATGGACATTATAAGTTTATAGTTCTACCCTTTGGTCTAATTGTTGTGCCTGTGACATTTATGAACCTTATGAGCAATGTATTTAGGGATTTCCTAGATAATTTTGTCTTGGTTTATCTAGATTATATTTTGATTTACTCAAGGAATGAGGAGGATCATTGTAGACATTTGGAGATTGTTATAAAATGACTTAGAGAACATAATTTGTATGGAAGACTCTCTAAGTGTAATTTCTTTTAGAAGAGAGTACATTATCTTGGACATGTGATCTCAGCAAATGGTATCTTAATTAATCCAGCTAAGATCAAGGGATTACTGGAATGGCCAGTGCCCAAAAATGTCTCTGAGGTAAGAAGTTTTATGGGTTTGGTGGGATATTATAGAAATTTTGTTGCAAACTTCTCCAAGATATCCTTTCCAATTACTTCTTTGTAGAAGAAATGGAAGAAATTTGAGTGGACAGATAAATGCCAAGTAGCATTTGATCTACTCAAAGAGAAGTTAACTACTATACCAACTTTGAAAGTATTGGATCCTGAAGGAAATTTCATTGTTATCATAGATGCATCAAGAGAGGGCTTAGGAGGTGTATTAATGCAAGAAGGGAAAGTAATTGCTTATGAATCAAGGAAGTTGAAACCCTATGAGAAAAATTATGCAACGCATGATTTAGATTTAGCAGCAGTGGTTCACGAATTGTAAATGTGGAGATATTACTTGTTAGGGAAACCCTTTGAGATGAAAATTGATCATCATGAGTTGAAATATCTATGTACTCAACCTAATCTAAATGTAATGACTTCAATATCAGTTATACATCAAAGGAAAAGAAAATTGGGTTGTCGATGCCTTGAGTCGAAGACGTCATATTGCTTCAATAGTGACAATTCAAACCAACTTTAAAGGTCAAGTATTGCACAAATGCAAAGAGGATGAGTATTATATGCAAGTTAAGCAAGCACTCACTAGCAATCTGCAAGATGAAAGGTATGAAGGCTTTCATTTTTAACCTAATGGATTACTTAGGTAGAAGGGGAGAATGTATGTACTTGACTCAGAAGAGTTAAGAAATTTGGTATGGAAAGAAGTTCATGAAGCACCATACTCTAGATACCCTAGCGTGACAAAAATTTTGGTAGATGTAAATCCATTATATTTTTGGAAAGGGATGAAAGGAGATGCTGCTAGATTTGTGGCTAGGTGTCTTGAATGTCAAAGGGTGAAAGCAGAGCATCATCATTTAGCAGGCTTGTTATACCCACATGATATTTCAAAGAGAAAATGACAAATCATAAGTATGGACTTTGTGCAAGGATTTATTATGTCAAGGAATAAGCACAATTCCATTATTGTGGTTGTGGATAAGCTTACTAAGGTAGAAAATTTCATACTCGAGAATCTAACTAATGGAGCTCCTGATATAGCTAAGAAATTTGTTCAAGAAGTTTTTAGTATGCATGGAATTCCTGAGAAGATAATCTCATATAGGGATGCACAAGCCACCTTAAGGTTTTGGAAAACCTTATTTTCTACACTTAGGACTCGACTGAATATAAGCTTAGCATATCATCCAGAAACATATGGACAAACAGAAAGGGTGAATCAAGTACTGGAAGACCTACTTAGAATGTATTGCATAGACCATCAATACAAGTGGGAAGACTACTTTCCTTTAGTGGAATTTTCCTCTAACAACTCCTACCATTACACAATAAAGATGGCTCCTTTTGAAGCATTATATGGTCGAAAGTGTTGAACCCCTATAAGTTGGAATAAACTTGAGGATAGGGTGAGTCTTGGGCCAAAAATGTTATCTGAAATGGAAGAACAGGTGAGGGTTGTTAAGAAAAGTTTAATTGAAGCTAATGATAGAAACAAAAGCTATGTTGATGCAAAGAGAGTGCCCCAAAATTTTTCAGTAGGTGACAAGGTGTTGTTGAGAGTAAAACCTCATAAGAGTTCCATCAAATTTGGTAAGTCTTCAAAATTAGCTCCACACTATGTAGGACCTTTTGAGATTCTTGAGGAAGTGAATCTGGTAGCTTATTGAATTGTGTTGCCACCAACTCTTGCTAGGATGCATAACGTCTTTCATGTTGCTTACCTAAAGAAGTATATACTAGGTGATAATCATGTGATTGATTGAAATACTTTATAGGTACAAGACCCTAGAGTAGTAACACTCGAGCCTATCAAGGTGCTTAGAATGCATAAGCTTCACTTACGTAAAAGGGAAGTTGTGCAGTGCAAATTCTAGTGGGACCAGTATGCAAAAAACTCTGCCACTTGGAAAGACTATGCTGAGATATAGAAAAAATTTCCATGTGTTTTGCATGTTTTTGAAAGTACTTAAAAACAATGTTATGTATTTGATTAGTTTATGTTAGCTATATAAAATCATTGGGGACAATGATTCACAAGGGGGGAGTATTTCACACCCCATTGTGTATTTACCTATTTACTATTATTGTGCTAGAGTAAAATATTGCATGTGTGAATGCACTTTGAATTATGATTGAGAATATATGTGCTTGAACTTTGTTATCAATGAATTATGAATGAATGTTATTTCATTTAAGGTTATGTGATGTAATGCATATATGTGGAATGGATGGTTATTGAATTGGATATTCTAACTATGTAGAAATATTATGTGAAAGCATATTTTATTGAATAGCTGACTACCGTGGAAATGTGTTAGTTGGATGCAGGTTTATGTTCAACCCTCCAGGTGCGAGGGGAAGTATCACTCAGGAGAAGAACTTGGTCAGGTAACCAGTAATGAAACCTAACTGAGCTTATACACACACTCATAGTAGAATGGTTGAGTCAAGTTATTGTGTTGGTAATTGGTAAGTCATCCATAGTATGATGTGTTTCTATTAGTAAGGGTCTTGATTACTATTGAATGCATTCTTAGATGATGTTTATGTGTTTGGAGCTTATGAGTTCCTCCTTATGTTACTATGCTTTATTGATGTGGTGAATACATGATGAATGAATGTATATGTATGCATATGCATGTCAACGATAGACCATACACATGAAGGAACACGTACATGAGAGTACATAGGTATATGTACCCATGCACACTTATGAACAGGTTGCTTATGAGCATGGTGTTATCGAATGGACACTACAACATGTATCTGTATATGTATATATACATCGCATGTATGTTCCTATCAATGAGATGGTAATTATGCATGTGCTTGATTGTGCAATTGAATGTGTATATATATATACATATGTATACATATGTTGATACATAATTATGTGTGACAAACAGAAATGTCCATACAGATATATCAATATATGTATACGTATGTATACATGTACATAGAGGAATATATATATATATGATTAATGAATGTTGATCTATGTAAGTAATATGCAAATGATAAAGGATGACATGAAGTATTAAACCTCGGTTGATACTACTTAAAATGCAATGTTATTTTATAGCAGTATATTGATTCTACCTTAAATGCATTTATCCAAAAGATAAAGCATTGGAAATATTAAGTAACATGTTTGTTGTGAAAGTGGTTTAAACACATGCTAAAGGAAATTATCAGCAAATAACATGCTTGGTCAAAGCATAGGCTTGAGTGCTATTATTATGGAGTCAACTCATATTTTCTCTATCAATAGAATAGACTATGACCAAGTTGATATAAGATATGTGTTGCCTGCAAATTGTGGATAGTTTCATCATGATAAACCACACAAAATGAATAGGAAGTTGGTTGATACCTAGCGCCAAAATATAAAGAATCTATTTTTGTAGAATTCTATTATGGTTGCAAGTTGATTCTCATCTTTTAGGCGTGTGTATATTTGAATTGGTCTTGAGTTGTTATCAAGCCAAAGGGGTTGATCTATAGAATTTCAAGCTGAGTTTTCACTTAGATTTTTGCCACCTTTTTGTTGTGTAAGGTGAGGCATTCTGCATGTGGAGTGTTTTTGAATGGCATGCCTTATCTTTTGGCATCAATGTCTCATTTTTTTGTATAAATAGATGGGATAGCTCTCTCATTTGGAACGCACATATTTTGTAAATCTATTTTGCTGCAAATATTATGAGAGTTGTATTTTGTGAGAGCTTAGAATTATTTTGTGAGAGCTTAGAGTTACTTTGTGAGAGCATTGAGTTATCTTGTGAAAGAGGACATAGTGAAGCATTGCCTTGAATGGAAAAGTGAAGGCTAGCAAGCTATCTTTGGAAGGTTGTGCATCAAATCAGTCAATTGGGTTAAGTGTATTATAGGCATGAGGATCTAGTCTTCTCTTATTTGTCTTTATTTATGATGAATGGGATTTGAATGCTTTGTTTGAAGCTACTTGAGAATAGTTGTATTAGGAAATCATAGAATTTTCTTTGGAAAGGAAAAATAAGTTGTTTTATGCTTTTCTATGCAAGTGCTTGTAATTACTCCATAATAGGAGTGATTTTTTGTCATTAATATAAGTATGCTAGATATGATTAAACAAGGATAGCTTAAGGGTTATTCATTGTTAATTTATTTGATTGAATTAGATAGCTTGTAAGTTACACCTAGGATCTGATTATTCATTGAAGGGAGGGTAACTTGTATTTATGCTTTGTGGGTAGAAATAACATTGAGTTTTGGGAAAAGAAAATAGGATGTTTCTAGGGTTAAAGACTATCCATTGGAGGAAATACCTATGCATAGATTATAATGGCCTAAGTTCAAATCGAGATTGAGTAGTGTATGTGAGTAGGATGACTGTCACTTGAAGTACTGAGTGAGAATAATTTGGACAAAGTAGTGTGTATGCCTTTGGCTGCACTGTCAATTCACTGTGATTGATTTAAATACATACTAGTCCCAAATTGTAGGGTTTACAAGTTCTAGACATGTAGGACACAACACTAAGCTCAAAATGGTTGTCATTATGAGGTTACTCCACAAATCTCTTCATCAAAGGGTAGGGCCATCTATAGTATGATAGATGTGTGGGGGACCACATGTAAGCCTGTGGTTGGCGGAAAAGCACTTGAGTGATGCTTCTCCTCCTCAGCAAGCGACAGAAGATCAAGATTTGAAAGGAGATTCCTTGACCATCTATATCTATTGCTTTGAAGCTCGGTTGAGCTATGTATGTACTTTGCACACATTCTTTGGAACATTGTAATATGTGGAATATTATATTGGAATGGAATCAATGTTGATTATTCTTATGACATCTATGTTTATTTGTTCTCTATTAATGAAAGAATTTTTTTATTGTGCAATGGTTAAGTTACATAGTTTATTTACTTGAAAGTGAAAACTTGGGAAATTTACTTCAGTGAATGATTGGCATGTTACAAAAGTGCTCATTGAATATTTCCTTGGAATTTTTATTCAATTACCTCTTAGTAACTTGATCATAAGGTTGTTCAACATATAATTTTAATTGTCTTATATCAATCCAAACTAAATTTTCTATATTTTTTCCTTTAACTTCTTTAATTAAATTCAAATATATATTTTTAGAGGGAAGCGGTTGATACCACTCTCCAATATGAAATTATCTGAGGTTGGGTCTCCTCTTTTATATCAATGTGTTGTTGGGGTTTTGCCTCCTCTACTCTAGTATCTAAATTAGGTTATACTTCCACTAGTTTTGTATGTTGATCTAATTCACATACATAAAAAATGAGATCATAATATTTAAGTGCTATATTTCTTGTTAGAGTCAATAGGCCATATACTAAAATAAATATAAATTTTAGAAGAAAGGTAACTTAGACTTGTTGGTATGTGAGATACTAAATAAGTGTTGTAAAAAATTGAACTTGGTAAGTTATTATATGATGACCATGGGGATTATGAAACTATAAGAGCTTGAGAATGTTGATAAATGTTAACATAAGTGGTGTTGTCAAAGTTAAATATAGTAATAATTTATTAAAGTGTGGGGCACAAGAAGAGGTACAAATGATTTAGTGAAGTGTACATGATGTGTAGTGGAAATTTTGAAATTTTTAATGAGACTTGCAACAAATTGAAGTCAATTTTAAAAGGTTAACTAGGAACTTGGAGATAAAGTATCTAAAAGATTTTTTGAGATTTAAAATAATTTAGTTGAATTAAAAAATATAATTTTGAGGAGATTTGTTTACCCTAAGAAGTCCAAATTTGAAAAGGTATCTTAAGTACATAATATTTAAAAATTATGTATTTAATCTGAGATATTTAGTTGTTGGGATGAGGTAATATGTGTCTAATAAATAATTTATAGGTATTATTGACCAAGGACTATTTTATTAGAGGTACTCTTGACCAAGGACTATTATAAGAGGTGTGGGCAAGATGAAAGTTGTAGGAAGAACTTGAGCTCATGTTGATATAAAATCATGGAGAGGATACACTTGTGAAGTTTTTTATAATTTAGTCTACTAGGTAATGAATAGAGTCCCAAGAAGATTCAAGAGAAAGAGATGAAGGAGATCACAAAGTGCCACATAAGAAATGGGTAGAACTTGACATCAAATGCATTATTCACCTAAATAAAATATGTAGTTCAAAATTATTAAGAACTATATATGTTGACTTGAAACTATAAAATTAAACAAAGACTTGACCTACAATAGAAGGAAACATAACTCAAGAAAAGACTACAAAAGTATACACAAAATAGATTCAAAGAACACACAAATAAAAAAAGAGGGAATGTTTCTACAAGGTGTGTCTAGTCTTTGAGCTCACAAATATACTAATTCCTTCATAATAGATGTAATTATATATAGGATATATTATTATTGTAGCCCAATATCCCATGTTTGATATATTTTGTGAGTAACTTCTTAAGGTAATTGCTTATTGTTGCATCATAGACTATAGACAATCAAAGGTTGCTTAGGGCTAGAGGTTCAAAAAATAATTCTATAGGGTCTTCTAATATACTCAAGTGAAGGTATGAGCCCTAGGGAAGCTCAAGGCTATGTACAAAGGCTAATTTAGGCCTAGTTATTAGATTTTAAAGCTCTCATCACTTCACTAGACCTTTTATGAGGAATCTAGCTTAGCCAAAAATGATAGATTTTCTATGAATATTTTAAATCTTTGGCATGGGGTTTCTAACCTAATTTTTTTAGAAACTATTATAAGAGAATAATAATCAAAATATCTATAAGTACTAAATAAATAAGTAGATTCAAAACATTTAAACCATGTAGAAGAATCTTGATGAAATGAACACTTCAAATTTATAATCTAATTAATCTATTTGATATTTAAATTAAAGAATGATTGTTTTAAATTTACCTTTTTTTCATGAAATATTTATGAGGAATCTAGCTTAGCCAAAAATGATAGATTTTCTATGAATATTTTAAATCTTTGGCATGGGGTTTCTAACCTAATTTTTTTAGAAACTATTATAAGAGAATAATAATCAAAATAAATCTCAATCAAAATATCTATAAGTACTAAATAAATAAGTAGATTCAAAACATTTAAACCATGTAGAAGAATCTTGATGAAATGAACACTTCAAATTTATAATCTAATTAATCTATTTGATATTTAAATTAAAGAATGATTGTTTTAAATTTACCTTTTTTTCATGAAATATTTTTGCACCCTTTCTTCATTCATCTTCTTGTCTTTTTCTTTTGAATAGGAATGTATTAGTTCTTTTATTTTTTCCATCTTTTTTTAAAAAAATGTCACAATAATCTTCTCTTTTGAAAAAATTGACCAAAAATATCCTTTTTTTAAAGTATTAATAATCACAATCTTCTCATCATTTATCTAGTTTCATACTTCAATTTGTGTCTCCCTATTAAAGGGTCCCAACAATTAAAGAACACATCACTCAATTTCAAGATAAGCCACAATCCTATTAGTTTCATTCAATATATATCATTTATCTACTCTAACTAATCTATTTTAGTTATTAAAGACACAAAATTTCCATAGTCCATGATAATACCTTGAAACATTTCTAGATTTGATTGTGGAACCTTTTTCATCAACGTTTTGGATCACACTCTATGATCCATCATGAAGTAGACAACATGAGAAGATAAATTATATGTTTTATCATCATGAAGAAGAAAGTAGACAACATAAGAGAAATTTATCTTCTCATGTTGTTGACTTTCTTCTTATAATAAATCATAGAATATGATCCAAAACATTGATTATAAAAATTACATTATTAAATTTAAAAATTATTTAAATTATTTTATTGATAAGTAGGACGTATTTTCCACAGCGTGTCAAATTATGATATTGCTATCAGGATTCAACCATGTAGTTTTTCGAGTCAAACTCATTGACCCATGTTTCATGAGTAGTGGTTCACAAGATTTTCCACAGTGTGTCAAATTATGATATTGCTATCAGGATTCAACCGTGTAGTTTTTTGAGTCAAACTCATTGACCCATGTTTCATGAGTGAACCATTACTCATGAAACATGGGTCAATGAGTTTGACTCGAAAAACTACATGGTTGAATCCTGATAGCAATATCATAATTTGACATGCTGTGGAAAATACCTCCTACTTATCAATTGATGAACTAAAGGGGCTTTATAATGAATGGTTCATAAGGCACAACACTTGCTGGAGGTTTTGCAAATGGGGTTGCAAGCTAAGTGGGCTTAACCTTGGGGAAAACTCTATGGTTAAGCGCACTTGAGCTGGAGCAATACTAGGATGGGTGACCTCCCAGGACAGCTCAATGCTTCACCTCTATGAGCATCACCTAGATGCAATGAGTGCTATGTAGACCATTCATTATCATGAGAGTTGGGTTCTTGTGAACCACTACTTATGAAACATGGGTCAATGAGTTTGACTTGAAAAAACTACACGGTTGAATTTTGATAGCAATATCATAATTTGACACACTGTGGAAAATACCTCCTACTTATCAATTGATGAGCTAAAGGGGGTCTATAATGAATGGTTCATAAGGCACAACACTTGTTGAAGGCTTTGCAAATGGGGTTGCAAGCTAAGTGGGCTTAACCTTGGGGAAAACTCTGGTTAAGTGCACTTGAGCTGGAGCAATACTGGGATGGGTGACCTCTCGGATGGCCTAGTGCTTCACCTATGTGAGCATCACCTAGATGCAATGAGTGCTATGTGGACCATTCATTATCATGAGAGTTGGGTTCTTATGAACCACTACTTATGAAACATGGGTCAATGAGTTTGACTCGAAAAACTACACAGTTGAATCCTAATAGCAATATCATAATTTGACACGCTATGGAAAATACCTCCTACTTATCAATTGATGAGCTAAAGGGGCTCTATAATGAATGGTTCATAAGGCACAATACTTGCTGAAGGTTTTGCAAATGGGGTTGCAAGCTAAGTGGGCTTAACCTTGGGGAAAACTCTATGGTTAAGCGTGCTTGAGCTAGAGCAATATTGGGATGGGTAACCTCTCGGGACAACCTAGTGCTTCACCTCTGTGAGCATCACCTAGATGCAATGAGTGTTATGTGGACCATTCATTATCATGAGAGTTGGGTTCTTGTGAACCACTACTCATGAAACATGGCTCAATGAGTTTGACTCGAAAAACTACACGATTGAATCCTGATAGCAATATCATAATTATTTTATTCTCAAATTCTTACATATTTAAAAGTCGTGTAGGCTTGCCCTTGGAGTGTAGACCGGTTGGTCGAGTCGTTGAAAGACACAGATGATCAATACAAGTTCAAGCCTCGACTCACTGAGTCGCGCACGCTATGGGGCAACTGCTGAAAATCACACGGTCCAGAGGTGGACTAGTCTTGCCTGATATCGAAAACTTAAGAGAAGCCCAACCGATCACGAAGATACCACCTCTGGGATATTTAAAAAGAAAAAGTCATATAGACTATGTTTTTACCCCTACACAATTATACACAACCTTAGTGGAGTCATAATTTGTTTTAACATAAACAAAGATATTGGCTAATTGAAACTTGTTGATGGGAGATAAACTAAATAAATATTTAGTATGAAAAAAAGGAATAAGCCAAGACTTTGACGAGAATTCCATATCGAACATCTAAATATATAAGAAATCTGTCTTTTGCTTTATAGTAGTGCCTTTACCAAACATACCAAATGGAATCCATTGACATAAGTAGATATTATCCTAATAATTCGAATTTTATTCTTTTGAAATTTTTTAAGTAGTAAATCTTATGAGAGAATATGTACTTTGCAGTACACTATGATTCAATAAAAAAAAATTACTAGGAAATGATAATACATTTAGTCCCACGAATGACGAGAGAGCTCGAAAGTTGCATTGTTGCATGAAGCACACGGTTTAATTTATAAATAAACTAAAGACGGCACGAAACGAGCTTTTCTTTTAATTGGAATAAAGAAAATAAATACAAATCAGCTTTTTACTTAGATAGCTATTGCGAACCATATGTGTGTGTCTTTTCTACATAAATATATGGATATGATTTGATATGCAACTTTTTTTTAGAGGTTTTATAATAAAAAATTATCATTAGATTTATTTGTTTAAGAGTAATGGATTAAGAAGTATTTATTTAGTCAAAATTATTTTGGATACAATCTCAATTTTATTCTTTGAAAGTATCATGAGTTAAGAGTTAAGGATTCAAGGGTGTCTATTTCGGTTCTAGGAAAATTCATCATCAGTTATTCACCTTCAGTTATTCGCCGCCAGCAATTCTTTGTCATGACATATTCCTCGCGTATACAATTCACCACCAACAATTCACTGCCATGGTATATTCACCATGTATACATTTTTCAATATTTAAGTTGCCAAGAGCACACAAAAAAGAAAAAGTACAGAGATTTTGTTGAACACATAAAAAGGTTTACATGGTGAATATACCATGGCGATGAATTGCCAGCAATTCCTCATCATGACGTATTCATCATGTAGACAATTCACCGCCATGGTATATTCACCATGTATACATTTTTCAATATTTAAGTGGCCAAGAGCACACAAAAAAGAAAAAGTACAGAGATTTTGTTGAACGCATAAAAAGGTATACATGGTGAATATACCACGGTGATGAATTGTCAACAATTCCTCGTCATGACGTATTCATCACGCATACAATTCACCACTAGCAATTCACCACCATGGTATATTCACCATGTATACATTTTTCAATACTTAAGTGGCCAGAGCACACAAAAAAGAAAAAGTATAGAGATTTTGTTGAACGCATAAAAACGTATACATGGTGAATATACCACGGCGATGAATTGTTGGTGGTGAATTGTTGGCAGTGAATTTGTCTGATATCGTCCATTCCTTCAAAGTTTTTAGGGTTGCAGTCCCAACCACATCCCTTTTAAGTATCACATAACTTACATTCAACAAGACTTAATCTTGAGATTTTCTTAAAATCATTTAACTTCACCAAAATCCAAGAACCACTTCATATGTACACAATTTTCACTCTTTAATACATACATACAAATATTTATAATTTTATATTTTAAAAATTGTTTTATACATTTATATTTATAACATGTTAACAATTAACTTTACATCTTAATTTTTGTATTATTCAAATTTATTCATGTTAATTTTTATTATTTTATAAGTAAATTATGGTCTTGGGGATTGTTCCCTTTAGATTATATATAATAGACATATATATATTTCGATTTTTATAGTAGTTTTGGGTTCGACAAAAAAATCCATAAAAATTAGGGCAAGTTTACAAAAAATTTGTAACAATTTCTATAATATAATCCTCTAAGCTCTAATGTCTTTCTAACATTATCTTTATTATCTACATTATCACCTTTTTCATTTTAAATTACATATTATCTTCATCATGAAAGCTCTAAAAAATAAGTGTATTAAGCTAGGCAATATCATAGTTGTTAGCATACCCAACACTTGTTTCAAAAAGTTTGCACCTTTGGATTTTTTTTGCCTTCTCTCCTCCTTATGTAGAAATCTCATTTCAATGCGATGTCACCAAAGTCATTGACAACACCATCGTTTACCAAGAAAAATCTACTTACGAGAGGTAATCGAGCTCCATGCACTACAAAGACAATGACTTAATTCAAATCCCTTGGGAAGTGGCTCCTTACCATTGTTTCTTCCATTTTCTTCACCATTCCTTATATTCACCAAGGTCAAGAAAAATGGCTACAAACATAATTGCAATGTCAATATTAAAACCTTATAATGGTGATAAATTTCCATGGATTTCTCCCCTAACACCCATTGCATTGCATATCGAAGGAAACCACTTTGGGTTTTAAAGACTATTTCCACCAATCAATAAATCAAGTGGCCACCCAAACAACTTGTTCTCCTCTAAATGTCATTTCCATCATTTTAGCAATAATCACTTGAGATGCTCTATCCCTAGTTCCCTTGAAAACCAATTCTTTTGCTTTATTTCTAAATTTCAATTCCATAGACTAGTAGTTGTGTGAGAATTCTTTCAAAGATTATAGCCAATGTACTCCAAGCACCATGTTAGTATCTCCCACTCTAACCACAAAAATATTCACATATTCACATTATCTTTTATTTTATTCCTTTCAAAAGAATATTATTATTTTAGAGCTTGTTATTATTTTATAATTATCTTTTAATTGTTTATAATTTTAATTTTATAAATATATATGAACTATGTTTTAGTTTTTCTTTACACAAAAGTAACTTAATACCACTGTAAAATGCATATTATTATTGGGAAGAATTTTACTTCAATAGAATGATTCAAATTGATGGTATGGACAACAAATGGAGCTCAAATGGCTGTACTTTCAGGACAAACTAAAAAGCAAAATGTGCATGATTCTCCTCTATATTTCAAGTAAGAAAGTATAAAGAAAAAGCCAGAATGTAAAGTTGGTCGAGGATCTTTCTCCACGGTAAAACCCCACTGCATTAAAATGTAATAAACAAGCAATTGTGGGTTTCAAACATGGCCGTCGAGAAGGAACATCTGGTCAACTCGAAAGAGGGGACAAGAAAGTTAAAACACAGTAAAACTTCACTTTGTGTGGTGCACAAATCCTTGTTGAAAATAAACCAGAGGGAATTAACCTCATCCAACAATTCACACCCATTCATTGTACCCGCATATCCACGACCGTTCCTCCATGGACTAAACTGTTGGAGCTCTCCACGTCCAAATTTGTTCCTTAATTTTATATAAAATAAAGCTTTGCTTTCGTCGATTTGATTAGATAACGACCTAAGCCTATACTAAATAGGAATAGACTCCATTGCGTGAAGAATCTTATAGATATGCGTGAATTATATAGTGGGCACTATCACCAACTTGCCATTTTATTCAATCTCTTGACTAGACAAACCCATGGTCCCTACCCTCCTTGAATGTACTCCAGAGGTTTAAGAATATAGCATAGGCAAAACTATTGAGTAGCTGAAAATTTTTGACTGAATCTGATTTCATGGTCAAACAAATTTCCAGGGATGCTTCATCCCTTCTCATGGCTATGAATCAGCACCTACTGTATATGTAGGCTAGTGCAAAGTAGGACCCACAAGAGAAGCATAAATATATAGCCGCCCCAGCAGGCAGAGAGCAATCCAGATAATTTGCCTTGTTGTTTCTGTCTGTAAGTATATATATTACAAAAGCATCAAAATTCCTTTTCTTTTGGACCATCTTATTGGTTGAGTGAGCTGCTGAGTTCTTTTTTAGAGATGGAGGAAAGGAGGGGGGAGGTGAGCGAAATGGGTGTGATGGAGGGCATGCGATATAGAGGCGTGAGGAGGAGGGCGTGGGGGAAATGGGTTGCAGAAATAAGAATGCCCAACTGCCGGGCGCGGGTGTGGCTCGGGTCTTATACCACACCCGAGCAGGCCGCCCGGGCGTACGACGCGGCGTCCTTGTGCTTGCGCGGGCCCTCCGGTTTCCTCAATTTCGCTGACCACCCACCCGCCATCCCATACCCGTGCCATTACTCCACCCGGGAGATCCAAGCCCTTGCTCAGGCCGCCGCTGCTGAGATTGCTACTGTATATTATGTTCCTCAGTCTTTGCCTGTTGGTAATTATGGTCGGTCCTTGCCTGTTCAATTGCCGGTCGGGCACGGTGCTTCAATGGGCAATGCAGTCCGTGGCTTGGATGAAATTGGGGTGCTTGGGGAAGAGCATAATTTTAATCATGGTAACATTGGATTTACGGATATAGTGAGTATGTTTGATCGATCTTCGGCTGAGATGACACCCGGTTTAGGCTTCCCTAACCTGAACGACTCCTTTGAGAATGTCACAGGTGGTTTTCTATAGATTGTCTCAAGTACATTGCTCTTTTTCTTAGGATCTGTGCTGGCAACTTTAGCCGTTTAAGGATTTCAATGTTTGCATGGAGTCGGTTTTAGGAGTATGTGTATATAAAGTTTGGAATGGAATAAAGTTTTATCAACTTTTATTGGGAGACTGTCTACATTCTATGAAGCAACATAATATCAGTTTGATTCATAGTTCATCTCGGAGCTGTCTAGAATCAGAATTTATGTAGCAGAAGTAGTTGGATTGGTTAGAAGACATAATTTCCACAATCTATGACATTAGCATGAATTGTTTTCAGATTTGATTGTGCGAGCTTTTTCACAATGTTTTGGATCAAATTTTATGATACTAGCATGATTTCTTCTCTTACTTTCTGCTTTCTAATGATGGATATAAAGTTTGATGGGAAACACACAAAAAAAATTCACACAGTTAAATCCACAAATAATTCATACTTATAAATCTTATGTAAATTGATTAGTTTTGAGACCATTATCTTAGAGACTATGAATGCTAATGTTTTTCACATTGTTCTTGATGAGACAATACAACTTAACAATTTTACTTGTAAATTACTAAATTTATCAATTGGGATGTCTCATTTCTGTTGGGAATTAAGATGTTTCAACTTTGATATTTCTTGTTTTTGCATTTATTAAGTATTAAACATTTTTCTCACTTTCTATTATTGTTATATCAGATTTTTTACATCACTCCTCTCAAAATTAGTGTAGGAAATCATTTTTATCATTGTTCTTAAGATTAGCGTAGGAAGTTGTTTCTATCACTCCACGCAAGATTAGTGTAGAAAATTGTTTTTGTCACTATGCTCAAGATTAATGTAAGAAATCATTTACATTACTCTAACTTTCTTATAATTTCATAACATAATAAGTTATAAATTATAGACACATATAAAATAAAGGTTGATAATATTTAAAAAATAAGATCACATGGTTGAATTGTTTTGGATGGTACAACAATATGTCTAACTGTTCACATGAATTAAAATGTACAGCAGCCAACCATATGACAATTGATGATTAAACAATAGCTACATGACTTTAGCCTCCCCTCCTCACCTAGAATTCCACTTTCAATTCTTAAAATATAACTGTTCTACTATTTTAAAAGAAAGATTCCAAGTTATACACTATACTTTAAATTAAATATGAACCACTTTCAACATGTCTTATACAGCAAGCAGCTACATGGGACCATATTGTCAGCGAAGCCTTGTGAAGATGGTAACATTTATCAAATGATGCTCTTTTAGACTTTGCCGCAATGCTTGGCATATAATTCATCTTTAGTGCTTCTGCAACTAAATTCATTTTGTATTTTTTATCTGAGCATTAGAAACGACGTTGTATAAGCAATGATGGCTACTATTGTGTTAGATTGAAAAAGATTTATAGTTATCATGCAAAGTAATTCAAAAGCTAAACTAGCAAAGGCATTATATTCATCTCAATCTCCAATCGTGTCTCCTCAAAAGCCTAAAACAAATTTACACACTCAACTTTTCCTTTACTACTTTCATCGACAATTTTTTTTTACAGATGTCTGGTAGAAGTAAACCCAATACCAATTATGGATAAGTCTGGATAAACATCACAAATTTCACAATTCTAATAAATGTTTTTAGAACAGATTGTGTGTATGTTTTTCATAACGTTTCCAATCACATTCATGATCTTTTTGTATTTCATAACATTCTATCTTTCTGATGGTGAATAACAGAATGTGACACAAAACGTTGATGAAAAACATACACAATCTAATCTCAGAAATTAATAATAAATATTTTTAGAATAAACTGTGTGTATGTTTTTCATCAACATTTCGGATCACGTCCCGTAATCTTTTTGCATTTCATAGTATTCTATTATCCTGATGATGAATAACAAAATGTGATACAAAATGTTGATGAAAATCATACACAATCTAATCCAAAAACAATTACGACCGAGACTATATTTCTTAGCTATGACCATCATTGAAGTTTGCAGAAATTACCCCGTTTACAGAAACCTCAATTGATTTTATATCTGGTTTTTCTGTACAAAGAAAAAGTACAATATTTCTTTTGCTCCAGATTTTGGAGCCAGAAAGAGAGGGAATAAAGCGAAAGCCTAAAGTTAAAGCTAATCCAGGTGAAGCCATGGAGGAAAATCTTGATGAGAAGACAAGGGGAATCGACAGAGCCGACAACAAAATAATTGGAAGCTTCAAAGGAAAATGCCAGTGAATTGCAATGCGTCCGACATTAGATGGGACTTCAAATCTACAGAGGAAATTAGAAGCTGTCAGGACAAATGTTATTCGACGCGTCACGTCTCTACTATCTGATGTTGATTCCTCAACTGGGCAATTTTCTTTTCTTTTCCTGCACGGAGAGTAGAGTTGATAATTAAAGCTGTTCCTCTGGAGATGTTTATGTAGGATGGTAGACCTCTCAAATCAAATCTATAGAAGGCGGATGGTGGGTCTATGAATAGATGGCTAATGATTGTACCTAGCAGTAGCGGATGGTACAAGAATATGCTAAGTAGCTGGGTTGTCCAGTTGCAGGAATAGGAGCGTGGGCCCAATGACCTTTCATCGACAATGATAGCTTCTGTAAGAGAGTAAGTTTCTATGGTGGACAAGCCGTAGTTGAGTACTCTGGTTGACATTGAATGAGCTTTCTCCCGGTTTTCTATGTTGTTATGGATATTGGTAACAGCAGCATCTCACTTGATGATTAAGCATTCTATGTTAAAATCTTATATACATTTTCTAATGAGAGTGTGGAAGAGGTCATATAAATTATGAAAACAAAGATAATATAAAGTTATTGAGCAGCGAGAGATATATTATTAGGAGGTGGAGAGGGTTCACGTCATCGGTCTTCTTCATGTATCAGTAGGGTCTAGGTCATCAAGTGTAGGCTCCCAACTAACAATCACACCCTCATTATTTTTCTCATTGGTAGGTTGAGTCTCACGAGGAGGTGAAATGGCCAAAGCAAGTTGAGGGAATTTCCTAAAATTAGATTGGACCTAGGAACTCCATAGTTATGAGGTTGAAAGGAGGCTTAAGGTGGGCGAGAGGGTTGAGATTGATCCTAAACAAATAGATCATCGGTTCTTCTTAGAGGGGGCTAAGAAACACATTACTGTGAATCATGACCTTCCTAAGTAGTTTGGTTGCACCCACATTGACATCCTTAACATAGAGAGTGACACCTATTAGAGGCTAGAGTCAACGATACAATGATATTAGTGCATGAGACAATACTCTAGTAATCTAAAACCACTTGTAAGTATGCCACTACAATTGTAGCATTGTAATCTTATAACTAAATCTATATAAGAACATTGGAGAAAATCATTGCTTCAGTAAAAAACAAGAAATGAGTATCAATAGAACAACCAATGAAAATAAAATAATTTTTATTTCAAATTCAATTTAAAAAAAAATTCTACCCCAAAAGCATGCCTCTTAAATCATGAGGGTGGCAACAAAATCTTCAAGACCAACGATTGAATCCTCTAGTAGCATCAAAGGAGATTTAGAGAAAATCCCTTATGAGTTTTTAAACCTTTAAGTAGGAAGTTTTGGGACGAACCCAATAAAAGGATTAACAGACATGGATAGTATCTAAAATGTTGGAACACACTTGGAATTTCCCTGCCAAGGAAAGAGGCTTGATAATCTAGTACATGTTAATTTCTTCTCAAATATACCACCAACTATTCACCACAATGTATGAGAGGTTTGAAAAGAAAAAGGGAATGCTCGAAAATCTAAAAACTTCTCCACAATCAATTTATTTCTAGTCATACAATTTTAATTACATAGGATCATTTAAAATAGATTGTTTAAACATTTATCTTTTTTATTGAATACTCAACGTTGAGGCTTGGAAAAAATCTATAAGTACTATAAGGCCTAACTAATATTACCTTCTTCTAAAGGGTAAGTGTTAGGAAAAAAGTGTCTCAACCTTGTAATTATAAAAGATTAGTATTTATAGGAAGTTTACATTTGAGCATGGATGGCTTCAAAATTTTGTCCAAAGTTATAGAATGGTCAAATAGACATGTTGGTAAAGTTTTGACCCAAGATCATGTTTGGATTTCAGTATATTAAAGTTTTCATTTTTTAAAGTTTGAAAGTCGAAATTTTGAGGCACTTAGAGGTCATTTTTTGGCCCAAAAGTGGTTATATTTGGAAAATCTAGTTACATCTTGATAGAGCACTTCATGATATTGCCAACTGTTCAAACAGGTCATCAATTGGACTCTCAAATCAAAAGTTATGGACTTTGGAAGTTGGGTCTCCCAAATTAGGAAATGTGAAAATGTGTCAGACACATAAAAGAGTTGTAAGGGGGAGTTACATGTGTTGGTTTGTGTTTCGACACATCATAGGGAATCTTTGATTGGAAATAAGTTGGATGCCACTTTTTGGGTGATTTTAGTTCATGGTTTTGTGAATATCATTTGATGGTTTGATGTATTGTATCTCTTATATATTAGGTGCTTGAGATGAAGGTTGAGTGTGAGAGTCTTATAGATGTTGAGTTGTCTCTGAATCTCTGGTTGATGATACTCCTGAGAGAGCTTGCTCTATAATTATATATTGTTATCTTGTTGATTTTTGAATAATATATTGGGTGGATTTTGAAGTGTGGAGTTTTTCTCCCAAAAGTGTTTTTCGTTTATGTTTATTTTTGTTTAGTTTATATAACTATTGTAAAGATCTAAATTATTCTTACATAACCCTCCTCTCAAGATTAGTGTAGGAAGTTGATTCGCTACCTTAGCTTCCTTACAATAAGAGAAGAATCATCTACAAAGTAGATCCATTGAAAAGTTATGTTATAGAATTAGGAAAATATATGTCTTTAACCAAGTTTTGTGTAACAACATTGGCTAACAAATAGCCAAATCCTACTATAGCAAGCGCATAAAGAGCTAGATTCAAAATGTAGCCTTGGTGAATGGAAATAAAAAGGCCAAATAGATTAAATTGATGGCTATTGATGGTGATGTAAGTAAAAATATTAACAAAGATCATTTTCACTAGATGCACAAATTGGGGACCAAATCCTAAATTTTCAAACATAATTTAAGGATAAATGGCCACTCAATGCAATCATAAGATTTTGTGAAGTCAACCTTAATAAATATGGATTGTTGTTGAGAACATCTACCCATCCCATTTCTTCCCAAACAACAATGATATTATCAAGAATACTAAATTTTATGAAGTTAGATTGTTGGATCAAAAAATATGGGGAAGATGATGGCATTAGCAAGTGCCTTAGTAATGATTTTGTAGGAGACATTGAGTAGAGTGACTTTTCTCCAATTGCAAATCTCCTCAAGGTCTTTAGACATATCTATGAAAATTGTATTCCCTTTCTTTATAACGTTTTCAAAGGAATGAGAATGAAAAGCTTCATAAACTTCATGAAGAATTGTAGCAACCAATTTCCAATTAGATTTAAAGAATTCATAGGGAAACCCATCACAACTAGGATCCTATCATGGTTATGTAAAAGATAGCTTCCCAAAGGTCATCTCTAATGAGAAGCTAATCACAATAGAGCTATGATTGTGAATCTTAGCAGGGAACAACACTCAAGCACTACCATAGAGAAAATTATCATTTATGAGTGGCTTTGTGAGCTTTGAAAACTTACTCATGATGAATTTTTGTAAGAGTTGGTATAAAATTATACTCTATACCATACAAGATTTGGTTGAAGGTTGTAGCCACCTAAGATCTAGGAACTTCTATGAAAGTAATAGAGAGATTAGCTATGAGAGAATAACGCTATATCTATCAAAGGATGCAATATGATAGATTACAATTAGATTGGTTACTAAATGAGAACCCCTTGGTTATATATCCAAGGTGAGACATAGGATTAGACAAGATCATGAAAAGTGATTAATCTTATTCCATGAGACAACAAACATTAAATTACCTAGGACACAAGAAGTAAATTACATAAGATATGATCTAACATATCAACTAAGACTTCTAGAAAGATTCCTAAAACCTAAGTAAATTTAACATGTTCAAATAGGACATATTAGGTGAACTAGTTAGGAAAAATAAATTATTCATGTCAACAATTTTTTATAGCTTGAGAAGTATTATGGGCATACAAGTCCAAGAAGGACTCAAAAATAATACCACCAATCTTAAGCTAGTGAACATGGGGTTTAATTTGTGATCATCTAGTAGTGTGTTTGTCAGCCATATATTAAGTTTGTACACTCTTAGTTGTACAATAGTACCAAATGGTTAATCATCTAAGGTGGCCATGCTTAGTGGAGCTGTAAGGTGTTTTCCTCATATGAGTGGAAATGGAACTAGCTAGTTGATCTAGAAATAGAAGAAGTGGGGTATGGTCAACTTAGAATGATTTGCCTCCTTGGATGACTTGTCACGTGAGGTAACAATAATTATCCCCATGTCCTAAAGATTTGAAACAATACCAACTTGTGATTTAAGTTTCTAACCATTATTAATATTATTTCAATATATTTTTCCACTCACAATGTTGACCATCCCTCTTATTTTCTTAGAGTGGTTTCATTAATAGGATGAAGAGTGATCTTGTGGACACGAAAAAAGTAACCATTTTACTTTTTCTTGTTTTCTCCCTCCTTTTGCTTATTTGGCTTGATTTCACCTTGATTTAATGTTGCAATGTAACTTATACATTCACATTAGGTCTTGAATATTCAAATAATTAAGACTTTATGATGTGTTGTGAAGGTGTTGCAAAGGTGTTGTGAAGTGTTGTAACACTTTTCTAGACTCTTCTTATTATAATTCATCTAAATATTCCCTTTTTATACCTTATCAAGTCCTATTCAAAGTGTTGTAAAGTCTTGTAACAGGATTTCACGCTTTTCTAGGCTTGTCATCACTAATTACACCTTTCTTATGCTTTATTTGGCCCCTTTATGCACTTATAGGCCTTAATTAAGTGTTTTTTTTAATACAAACCTGATAAACAACATTAAAGAAAACTTAATTCCCGACACCCACTTGCAAGCCTTGAGTGGGACCCATTCACCATGGGTGGTGAATGAGTCCCTCTTCGTACAAAATTCAAAATAATTTAAAATTTTCTTCGGATTTTTATTCATTAAGACCTTATGTCGGCCTGTGATGTTGTATTTTCGAGTAATTAGGGAATAAGTGTTTATAAATAAGTGTTTTTCCATCCATTTTAACCCCCATTCACCCATTCATCATATTCACTTAATCATCTCATACATTCAAGCATTCAAGCATTTTGCATCATTCAATCAAGCAATTATCAAGCATCTTGGAGCAGCCATTGACATATCTTCATACTTCTACAACAAGGGTTTGGTGAGTTTAGGACACTTGCATGTTGTTTATTCATCATTCCTTTCTTTTTTTTATTTCATTTCTTTAGTCAAGGGTTTGATTACCAAAGTGGGATTTGACCAAGGAAAATCCCTATACTCTAATCCTTTAACCATTTTTCCCCTCTTTACATGTGTGTTTGCAGGCCTTGTAGGCAGATTTTTCAAAGAAATAGGTTTTGAAAAGTGGTCAATAAGTCATCAAAGCTATTCAAGTCAACTAAACCGTAATTCAAGCTTGGAGACAACATTCAACCCATTTTCTACAGATTTGATTTCGTCAACCCGACAAGAAGACAAGTACAGATCTGGACCCACAAAGTTGACTTCAGAATTTGTAGATTTTTGGAGGAGGACTAATTCACCATCATTGGTGAATGACTCCCACTACTTGGCTAGAAAAATTGTTTTGTTCATATTTCAATTCCCGATAGCCAGAAACCAATTTCAGCAAAGTTTACCAAAAGGAGGACTGATTCACCATCAGTGGTGAATGAGTCCCACTGGTCATCAATAGTGATTTTTGTAAGATTCCAAGACCTTCCAACATCAGCATTGCATCTCTAGGTGCACCCTATTCAGTTTCATTAAGTTTTGTTTTCATTTGTGCATGTTTCTAGTTCATGTTTGCATACAACATTGTGTTTTCAAACACTTCATATTTCCTAGCTTTGCATACATAATCAATGGTATTTTTCAGTTCTTTTCATTTAATTTACTTCATTTAGGCATATTACATTTGTTTCACATCCCTCTTTGAGTGTACATTGCATTTTGGCCCCCAATCTTATCTCCTTTTAGGTGAAAAACCCTAGAAGGAGCATATAGCAAACTAGTAACCAAAATCTTTGTTTCCATTTTGGTGAACCTGCATATTGAACATTCTCTCTTTCTGATTTACATTTGCATTCCATCCTAGGAGTCATTGCATTGGCTTTTGCATTGTTTTTGCATCCTAGGGCTTACCAAAATTGCATTAGTGAAACATCATATAGATTTCATTTTTGCACTTCAAAACCATACAAAAACTAAAATTCTACATCTGCATCTGAAAAGCATAAAAAGCACTTTAAATTTTCTGAAAAATCACAAAAAAATTCATCCCTGGACTCATTCGCCACCCTGGGCGAATCAGTCCAGTTGCACATTTAAAACTACATTTTAAGGCATTTTTTGGGCATTTTATGTATTCCAGTTTTCTGCTATTACTTTATGTCATACTTTCCATATTTTTTGTTTTCTTCTCTTTCTTGCATATAGTTTACTTTCACTCATTGTCATCATGGATTTTTTCTTTAATAAGTTTAGGAATTCATTAAAATCCTTAGTGGACATGTCAAATTGTGCCTTTGGTTGTGATCCTAATGATCTTGAGCTTCCTCATGCTCCTTCAACTCCTCATGAATGTCCTCCTCATGCTATTGACATCATTGGAGAAGATGATGATAGCATGAATAAGTTCTTAAATCACTGCCTTGACAACTTGGAATCTAATGCAGCCCTTTACCCATCCATGAAGTCACCAAATCTTCCTACTGTTGCACCTCCTAATACATTTGGATATCTACATCCTGAAACAAATGAAGGACCTAAGTTCCCTCCAACAGGTGGACCTAGTTCTTCTACACAACTACCTCCTCAACCATTTTATGAAATAAAGTTACACATACCGATCAACCTTGAAGAAACATATGGAAAAGGTTTTACTGTTGGAATCAGGAAACACTGAGAGGGGGGGTGAATCAGTGTTCTACAAAATTTAACTTTATTAATCTGATCTTTAAACCACTTACAACATTAAGCCAAAAGAAAGATGCAAGCACATAAAGAAATCAACAACACCATAACACAAGTATTTTTATGTGGAAACCCTGTTAGGGGAAAAACCACGGTGGAGGTCAATCAACAATTTGAGTACTCAAATATAAGTGTTTTAAAAATGGGGAATGCACATGCATTCAGGCACACTACCTAAAGCTCATTGCTTAGATACAAAAAGAAGACTCACTATCTTACAAAGGATTTGAATTACATCCAGAAGATTTGAACTGAGAGAATAGCATCTGCTAATGCCTTATTATAGTTCCAATTAAGCTCGTGAGTTGCATTCTTGACTTGCTTGTCTGATTCTGCTATGCTGCTCTATTTGCTTTCATTCGCATCACAAATCCTTTTATACACAAGAGAAATTGTGCATAATCACTCTACCAACCTTCTGAATTTTGCAGCATACTTTGCACACTCAATTCGCACACCAAAATGATATAAATGATCACTTATATATATCTGCAACAAAGGATTTAATCAACCATATGTCGACTTCAACAAAATATAAAATATTTACAAACTGTCAGCTCAAACCACAAATTATTTTCAATGCACATCAACCAAAGTCGGCCACAGCATAGTGAGGACCCAAAACAAAATCCTCAAACCTGAAAAATACTTCAAACAATTTCACCTCAAACATCTACATCATGCCACATTCACTTAGTCGGCCTTCTAGCATTGTTGAACAGAAAATCAATCAACCGGGTCTCCTAACTCGTACAATAATTGATGCGACAACACAAAACTCGAGAATAAGATATTCCAAATACCCAACAACCTTCCTTGAGATCCACAACCCAAACTGATAATCTGGTAATGCATATGGATCGACAAACTCAACTTCAGTCGGATACCCTATTCTTCACTTTGTCTTCTGATATGGACAAATATTGAAGTGTGGACCGAATCAACGACTTAGGTTGCCATCAATGACCACACCAGAAGCCATATGCCAACAATCTCCCCTTTTGGCATTGATGGCAACACTTAGTGAAAAATGACTAAGTGTCTGAACCAACATACTGCAATCCTTCAAGACTTCAAAAAGTCATAGCTGACACAACTCCCCCTAAATTTGATAAGGAATTTTTCACTACTCTCTCTCCCCCTTTGACATCAATGAAAAACCAAAAAAAAAATTCCTACAGTAATCCCTTTTGGAGTGTAACCAAACATTTACATATTCAAAAACTAGTTCAAATTTTTTGAAGAAATACAGTCGCAACTTGTGTTAGAAAATTATTTTGTATTTTGCCTTCATCTCTGGAAGAAACTTCTTCCAAGCTTCTACTGCAATCCCAGTAATTATGATCATGTTGTTGTTTTTAGATGTTCGGTTGATAATCTTGATGAGGGATTCCAGAGTGGTGAAGGATTCTTCTAATATCTCTCCTTTCCTCAGTATCTCAATCAATTGTTCCAGTCTACATTTTGTTATGTCTTTCACTTTCCAAAAGGTGCCAACAATCTTGTTTCTGTTGTTTTGAATATTTGTATGATCTATCTATAATTCTTGAATCCTTTTCTTGATTGCACCATCTTGATCCTGAAACATGTTAAAATCTTGTCCAATACTGTTCAACTCTATTTCAATTTGTTTCAACTTTTCTTTGTATTTTTTGATTGCATGAGGCCATTGAAGACAGTAGTTATAGATGTTGTTTGATGTGTTTATGCATTGCCTTAGCTGATTCATGTGCCTTTTTAGCTTGGTGACTAATAATTTGTACTGCTTCTTCAAGTGTAGAATTACTTCTTCTTCTTCCTTGTTCTGAGACTCAGAGTCCATGATTTTCAATCATCTCTTCTAGCAACGTATTATGTAAACTCTCTAATTTTATATGGTTATGCACAAGATGAGCACTTAGTATGTTTAAAATCATGTCCTACTCATATGAAGGTCTGATAGACCATATGTTTTTTATTTTCTACATTCCATCTTGCTCATAAATAAGCTGCAATATCTCTTCTTTGGTTAAATCACCTTCTTCTTCACTTTCTTCTATCATTTCCTTTTCTTGTTCTGGTTCGGTTGTTTCCAGTTCTTTTCTTTGGGTGTCCTCAGTTTCCTTATCATATTCATCATCTGGTATGTGCACAATCACCTGTTCTTTTCCTTTCCCTTCAACTCTTGGAGTCTTGCATGCTAGAGGAGTACAGACAACAATTTCTTTTGCTCTTTTCTTCTTTCTCTCCATCTCACTGGAGGAACCAACTTCAAGTGCCCTTACCAAAAAGGGAATACCAATTGAGCCAAACTTCCCTAGCAAACCCTTAAAGAAACAATCATATTATTGATCACAGTTTTCCAAATTGTTAGAATGTATATAAATTTGCTTGCAAATTGGTTCACTCTCTTCCCATATTACATTGTTGTTCAGTGGTAAGCAACTCAGAAAACACATCACAAGAAATATAACCAAAGTACCAAACCTAAAAGGGTAATTTGTCTTCTTTGTCAATTGTACGTTCTCCATTAGTTGATCTTGCAGTAATCCGCAAAGATCAAAATCTTGATCTTCCATTATCATCTTGTGTGAAATGTAAACAACACCTTCCGAAGTTGCACCTCTATTTCTGAAAAATATTTTGTAGGATACTCCATGCACAATGTACCTTGTCACTGAATCTCTGATTGTTGATATTATTAATGCCCTTTGATCTCTAGTTACTCCAGTTAGGGTTTTGACTTCTTTATTTCGGATTGACTTCTTTCTCGGCACATCCCCAACTTTGCATAACCCAATTACAGTTCCAATCACTTCTTTCGAGATATGATAGGGTTTATCCAGAGTTAGAATATCATCATTCAATCTATCTAGAATAAACTCAACGATTTATGTGTGTTCTCAAAATAGGGAAATTCACTCCAAATATCTAAGCTTTTGTGTTTTGCTTCTTTCAGCCATTTCAATTCATTGAGTGACAACATGTTTCTTACAGCTCTAATATTCTCACTACTATACTCATCTAGGTTTATCATTCCTTTGATTTGTTCCATTTTACCTTATGTACTCATGTCTTGATTCTACCAAAGAAGTTCTTCAACCGCATACCAAATTAATGAAAATTTCTCAATACAACTAAAGTACCTGATGGATTAGGGTTTCGTCATTGAATTATCTTCACACTTTCAAAATTCTATTACAGAGTTCTCTCCTTATTTTCTTCGATATAAAGTGGCAAATGAGGGTTCCAACTTTCTTTTTATAACTCACACACTAACCTTTTGTTTTATTAAATGCTTTTTCCCTAGGTGTTCTGGATACCCTATTTTCTCAGTCAACGAGAGAAAAATTATTCTACAGACCTTCAATTGCTTGAATTTATTTACAAGTGTTTTCCAATGCATCTTTAAATCATTAATACAACTGTTGACAATCTGTCACATTTTGACACCAACTACCGACAAGGGGAAAAGGATTTTCTTAAAAAACTCCCCCTAGGCCAATGTCTTGAAATCAATTCCCAGAGGAATTACCAGCACCATATTCTTGTATGGAACCATTTCCTACATCAAACTCTCTCTTTCTTACCCATTTCTTCTTCATCTGATCTCTTATTTCATCCACAGTCACTTTCCATTTTCCTTTACCATCTTTTTGTGTATTTTTGCCTTTGTATGTCAGACCTCTTCTATCCATATTTTTGTTTCTGCAAAATCTTGCAATGTGACTGTATTTGTTGCAATTGTAACACACAACATTTCCTTCTCCAGACCAGTCACTCCATTGATTTCTTCTTGATCTGCACTAGTTAGCAATATGCCCAAATCTTCCACAAGTATAACATTTAACATTCCTTCTATTGACAAAGTTGTTTGACATATTTTTGCATTCAATTTACTTATGACCAAACTTATTGCAATTGAAACACTGATCGGAGAATGATGGATCACTTGATTTCATTTTACTTCTACATTGAGCAGCCATATGACCAAATTTATTGCAAGCAAAATAGTACCCATTAAATTTTTGAGCATTAGGTTGTCTTACCAGATGCCATTTTGCTTTGTTCATCTGGTTTCCTTGCCTAAAATTACTTTGTCTAGATCTGAAACTTTCTCCTTTCTCATATCCAAGACCTTGTTTTTCATTTCCATTCTTCTGACCTTGAGTCAGCTCATCAAGCTTAACTGAGCTAATCTTGAACTTCTCCTTGTATTCATTTACAGTAGCAAGTTCATCCCTAAGAATAACAATCTATCTTTCAAGCTCTTCTTCATTGTTTTTTGGATTGTTGCAATCCAATTTCCAATTGAATGAATCCTCCATTAATTTTGTTGCATTCATTAGATCTTTCTTGTAAGGACTAAGAAAGATTCTCCTCATTCTTCTTTCTCTCTTCAAACTCCTTATTCATCTTCATCACCATAGATTCCATCTCATGCTTTAAGGTAGCTTGTCGCTGGCAAGCTTTTCACATTCTTCAGTTGTTTCCTTCAAGGTTTGATTCAGGTGAACATCATCCATGCTTTTGCTCTCTTTTTTCTTAATCTAATTACAGAGATCCTTTCTCTTCTCCTTGGATTTAATAATTTGATCCCTCAACATCTAAATGAATTTCTCAGCATCCTTAAGGCTTGCTTTCAATTCTCGGACTTCTGCTTTGGACTGATCAAGATCATCAAGTGCCACCAAAATTTGTTGTTGAAGACTACCAGAGTCCATTACATTCCAAGATCCACCTCAAGTTGTTAAACTTCTTCCAAGGAACTAGGCTCTGATACCAATTGTTGGAATCAGGGAGCACTAAGAGGGGGGGTGAATCAGTGTTCTACAAAATGTAACTTTATTAATCTGATCTTTAAACCACTTACAACATTAAGCCAAAAGAAAGATGCAAGCACATAAAGAAATCATCCACAACACCATAGCACAAGGATTTTTACGTGGAAACCATGTTAGGGGAAAACCCATAGTGGAGGTCAATCCACAATTTGAGTACTCAAATATTATAAGTGTTTTACAAATGGGGAATGCACATGCATTTAGGCACACTACCTAGAGCTCACTACTTAGATACAAAAATAACACCCACTATCTTACAAAGGATTTGAATTACATCCAGAAGATTTGAACTAAGAGAATAGCATCTGCTAATTCCTGATTATAGTTCTAGTTAAGCTCATCAGTCGCATTATTGACTTGCTTTCCTGATTTTTCTCTACTTCTCTGTATGTTTTCATTCGCATCACAAATCCTTTTATGCACAAGAGAAACTGTGCATAATCTCTCTACTAACCTTCTAAATTTCACAACATACTTCGCACACTCAATTTGAGCACCAAAATGTTATAAATGATCACTTATATATATATGCAACAAAGGATTTAATCAACCATATGTCAGCTAAAACAAAATATAAAATATTTACAAACTGTCGGTTCAAATCACAAATGATTTTCAATGTGCATCAACCAAAGTCGGCCACAACATAGTGAGGACCCAAAACAAAATCCTCAAACCTGAAAATACTTCAAACAATTTTTCCTCGAACATCCACAACATGCCACATTCACTTAGTCAGCCTTCTAGCACTATTAAATAGAAAATCAATCAACCAAATCTCCTAACTCGTACACCAATTGATGCAATGACACAAAACTTGAGAATAAGATATTCCAGATACCCAACGACCTTCCCTGAGATCCACAACCCAAATTGATAATCTAGTAATGCATATGGATTGACAAACTCAACTTCAGTCAGATACCATGTTCTTCACTATGTCTTCTGGTATGGACAAATACTGAAGTGTGAACCGGATCAATGACTTAGGTTTCATCAATGATAACACCAAAAGCCATATGCAAACATTTACAATTTTGAGCAAACAAGGATGTGACACAATAATTGAACATAACATTCACCAACTTTTAGAACAACAACCAACAGATGAAAACACAACAGGATTAGGATATCAAGTTCCTCCTCATGACAACAAGCCTCCTTTGGAATATTGGAGACTTCAAAATGATGGCACGATGATCTTCGATTCCCCTCCTGACTTGAGTGTCCTCCTTCCACATGAACAACCCTTACATGACTCTGATGACAAGGATGTTAGGATCCCCATGGGTCCTCTTCCTCCTTCAATCCATAAAAAAGGTGAATCTAGTAAATGCAAATGACCTTACAAATTGAAAAAACTAAAGTTTCCTCTCCATCCACTACCTGAATGTGAACGGAAACTCCAAATGATTTTAAACAAAGGTCTCATCTTATTACCACCTATGAATAGGTTGGTCAATCTTTCCTAAAGATTCCAATATACCTTATTGTAAATACCATCATGTTCTTGGGCATCAAATTGATGAATGTTGCACATTGAAGGACATACTGAGTAAGTATCACTTCACCGATACTAATTGTTATCATGTCATCCCATAGTACTTTATCACCAACCTTATCATGCAGCAGTTGTATAATTTTCTATTTTCACTATTGCATGATCCTTCCCATCATCCATCTTGGCTCATTCTTTCCTTACACTCACTAGGGGCAAGAAGTTGTTAGCCTTGTCCTAGTAATGCATTTGTCCTTGTCCCTTAGCTACGTTATTCATCTTTCGTTCATACCATTTGAGATTGGGAGATGGATGATTTGTTTGGTGCATGACTTACATTTGCATTAAGTACTAGTCTTTTTACATGTTCCTTTTTCTTTTTCTTTTCCTTGGTGTCATTGTATGTGTGTATTGTGTTCCCCCATAATGTGCATTTGATGTTCTCCCTCTCTTCATGCACTTCTATTTGTACCTCCATTCTTCTATATGTTGTACATTGCTTGTGCTTTTCGCTTTTGTTTTGTGTTTTCCTTTTGGGGATGATGCAAAGCGTTGAGACTACAATGTCTCTTCCATGTTGACCCACAAGGTCTTTTCTTTTTCACTTTTTTTTTGTGTTTTCCTTTTGTGGATGATACAAAGCATTGAGATGCCCTATGTCTCTTCCATGTTGCCCCAAATGGTCCCTGTTCCCTTTCTACTTTATCTTTTTCTTGTGTTTTCCTTTTGGGGATGACGCAAGGTATTGAGACTAAAATGTCTCCTTCATGTTGACCCAAAATATTTTCCTTTTCTTTTACCTTTTCCCTTTTCTTTTCACTTGTGTTTTCCTTTTGGGGATGATGCAAAGCATTGATACTGCAATGTCTCTTCCATGTTGACTCAAAATGGACTTTCATTTTCTTTTATTTTTTCTCTTTGTGTCATTCTTCCAGTTCTATGTGCTTTGGAGAATGATGATAGTTCTGAGCTCTTTCATCAAAACATTTCAGCAACGAACATACTGACCCCAAATCCATAGATCCCTTATGTGTTTGGTGTGATCCTTTTGGGGGAAACCCCTCTTTCTTTTGTTTCTCTTTCTTTTGCATGATGCAGCCTTACTCAGAAACGTATGACTTGGCATAGGGGCTTTCCAAGTTGTCTCTCATGTCTTGTTTTCTTTTTGCATTCTTCATGTGCTACTTTTAAGTAATTGCTCACAGAAAGGTGTGTAGAAATTACTTTAAAGTGGGGGTATACATAGGAATTATTCATTTTGCATTTTTCCTTTTTCTTGGTTCTTAGTGCAGCCTTGTTACTTCATACAATGCGTTTGTCACTTTGTGAATGACATTGGGTGTGATGTCCTTTATAAGTGTGATCTATCCTAGCATATTACATTCCTCTTAGTGGCCTGATGTGATGCACTACATCCCCTAAGCTATGAATTTTATATCTTTTGATTGGTCCTCTCTTGGAGACATTAGACACAATGTTCCCTAAGTTAAAGGCCTCACATGAACTAAACAAGACTCATTTGAACATTTCTTTTGCATGTTACATTTTTCATTTACACGGCCACCTTGCATAACACAACTTGCATTCATATGGTACCGTTGCATTTGTTCATGAGTTCTAAGCATACGAAGCTTTGCTTGTCTCATGAAGCACAAAATAACTTATAGGGATGGGTTGGATGAGACACTCACTGTCCCATGCTCTGGGTCCTTATTCTCAAGAAATTTTAGGTGATTCTCCCACCTTAACCTTTAGGTCCTATTTCAAGTATAGAAACCCCTGGTTCTTTTGGCCAATCCCACTATCATCATTCTTTTCTTCCACCAAGCCAATCTTAGTGCCTTGCCACTATCTCACCTTGGCCCTTACTCTTCCCTAAAGGCCACTAAACCTCCAAGATTTACTAACTTGTTTCAGGGGTGTGTGTTGACTTCCATAGCTTCAAAAATATCCACCTATGGTTCCTGATCATCCACCATACTTCATTTCTCCATCGCTCTCACCAAACCCTATTCTAGGGTTTAAAAAGGTCTAGTAGCCCTTGAGCCCCAATTAGGCCTCCTAACCCAAGAAAGTAGGCTTAAACTCCCAAACTTCCTGAAGAACATCACAATCTTCCAAAAGAGACCCTAGTTCATTTTCCTACCTCTCCAAGATTTTTGAGGTTATAGGCCTTCATAGGCTGTACATAGGCGTAACCCTCTTTTTGTAGGTTTTAGGGCTTTTTAGGCCATTTCTTGAATACATAGTGAACAGTCAACTTGTTTCAATCACCAAATGGATTGGTGAGATCTCTTGCTTCCTGCCAAGCCTTTGTAAGGCCTCCTGCAACCACCACACACCCTGAATTTCCAGAGAATGGTCACCCCTACAACGTTAGTGTTTGTTTTCACTGTCTTTCCTAACCGGGCATAGCCAAGCTTGCCTAGGAAAAGACCTTTTCCATGAAATCTTTCCTCCTACAAACTCCTAAACCTACTTTATATATAGGCATGGAGCTTAGCCTCATTTCCCATGGACTATACACCAGGTATAGTGGAAGACAGAGGTCTAAGACTCCATGGTTAATAGCCTGCTAGACTGATCAATAATGGAAAGAACAAAACGTAACTAAGAACAAAGCAAGAAAATGAAGAAACAACCTAACTACTGACCACAAAAAACTTGAAAATCAATTATTACATGTGACACACACTGCTAAGTGCCTAGAAAACTCCATTAACACTCTAAAAGAACTAAAAACCAGAAATTACAAGAACTTCATTGCTTTTCCTTATAACAGCAAACTTCAAAAATAACAAAAGCTTCTCCAACCCCTGGAATAGGTCGAAGCACACCTTTAAAAGGTTCATAAGGTGGTTACAATTCCCTTGGTCGAACATAACCACCATATAAGGCCAAAATTGCACAAATGCAACATTTTGGGCTTTATTACCATCTCCTAGTGAATCCTAGTGAAAACAAGTTGTGAAACTCATTCCATCTACCATATGCTACTGATCAACCTTCATCCTAACATCTTCTAACACCACTAACTCAAAAATTAAATGGTCAACATGACCTTGAAGTATCAAGACACAAAATTTCTTCCTAGGCTTCCAAATTTGCCTAGTGCTACATATTGCTTTCTAGGTGCTCCTGCACAATTCTCCCCCTCTCAGCCCAAACACTAAGGAATGGAAGGAGAAACTAATGACAGGTCAATACCAAACTTCTTGAACTGGTCTTCTTGTACCCATGTGGCTTTTGATTCATGCTTGTTCTTCCACTTGATAAGGTGCTCCATGTACACCTTGTTTCTTGTAGCCTTCTTCACTCTTGACTCCAAGATCTTCTCTGCCTGAGGCTTGTCTTCATTAGGTAAGGATACATTTCTTATGTCCTTGAAGATCTCCTGACTGTTCTGATCCACATCATTGACTGTCCCCTTCTACTTGATCAAATCAGCTACATTGAAAACTAGTGAGATTCCTAGATCGGTAGGTAACTCCACCTTGTATGCATTCTTGCCATACTTGGCCAATATCTTGCAGGGTCCTACTCTTTTCATTTTCAACTTGGTTGACATTCCCTTCTACAACCTTGACTTGTTAAGGTGGACCATGACATAGTCCCCTACTTGAAATTACACATCTTTCCTTGACATATCTGCCTTCTCTTTCAATTTTTGTGTAGCCTCGGTGACTATCTTCTTCACTTGCTCCTGAATCTCTTTCATGGTCTTACTGAAGTCTTCTGCATGTCCACTTCTTTGTTCCATAGCTCCAAGATCTTTGAGCTCACATATGCCTCTTGGGTGCATCCCATACACAACTTCAAAAGGACTCTTCCCTATGGTTCGGTTCACACTATCATTGTATGCATACTCAGCTTGTGAGATAACCATATCCCATCTCTATCCATACTCCTTAGTTAGGCACCTCAGAAGGTTACCTAGCACCCTATTAACCACCTCTGTTTGACCATCGGTCTGAGGATGGTAAGCTGATCCAAAAGACAGGTTAGTACCCAATCTTTTCCATAGAGTCTTCCAAAAGTGACTCATGAACTTCACATCTCTGTCTGAAACAATGCTCAAAGGCAACCCATGGATCCTTACAACTTCCTTGAAGAAGAGATGAGCTATGTAACTAGCATCATGAGTAGTTTTGCAGGGAATAAAATGACTCATTTTTCTAAATCTGTCTACCACTACATACACACTGTCAAAACCATTCTTGGTCTTAGGAAGGCCTACCACAAAATCCATGCTCACACACTCCCATGGTCTGTTAGGAATGGGTAGGGGTTGATATAGACCAGCATTACTAGCTCCTCCCTTAGCTTTCATACACACAACACATTGTTCCACATACTTTCTAACATCTCTTGCCAACTTATGCCAGTAATAGAATCTTTGCACTAGTTCTAAAGTCTTGTTGATGCCAAAATGTCCACTAAGACTGCCATTATGCTTTTCCTGAATCATATTTTCCCTCATTGACCCTCTTGGAACACATAACTGATTTCCTTAAACAATAACCCACTTTGCAATGTATATTCAGAGTATTGGCTATGGAAATGGTTCTCAAAGTTAGAACATACCTTATAGACCTATGAAAAGTCTTCATCTTCCCCATAGAGATCCTTGAAACTCTCTATGCCAATGCTCTTGATCTGTATCTCTTGCACTATCAACAATCTCCTGTGCATCTGCCACCTTGTTCAACTGTCCCTTCTTGTGCTTGATGGTGAAAGTAAAATCTTGGATGTATTCCATCCATTTCAAATGCCTATTACTCAACTTCTCTTGAGTGTTGATAAAACTAAGTGCCTGATTGTCGGTAAAGACTACAAACTCCTTGGGTAGAAGGTAATGCCTCCATTTCCTAAATGACTGAACCAAAGCATAAAGTTCTAAGTCATAGGTTGAATACTTCTTCTTTGCTTCATTGAGCTTCTCACTAAAGAAGGCTATAGGCCTGCCCTCTTGACTCAACACTCCTCCTACCGCCACTCCACTTGCATCACACTCAACAGGAACAATTTGTCAAAACTAGGTAACAAAACAATAGGTTGAGTTACCACTTCTTGTTTCAGTTTCTCAAACCCTTTCTTAGCTTCTTGAGTCCACACAAACTTAGTTTTCAAACCACCCTTGATTGTTTCTAGGACTGGTGCACATATACCACTAAAGTTTCTTATAAATTTTCTATAGAATTGAGCCAATCCATGAAAACTTCTTACCTCTGTCCCTGTGGTTGGTGTAGGCCAGCTTAGGATGGCTTCCACCTTGCTTGGATCCATCTTCAATGATCCTTTGGACACTACAAAACCCAAATATACAAGCTCTTGCTTAAAGAACTCACACTTCTCTAGATTGATTGCCAACTTCTCCTCTTGCAACCTTTTAAGGACCAACTCCACATGTTTTAAATGCTCTTCTATTGTCTTGTTGTATATGAGGATTTCATCAAGATACACTACCACAAATATCCCTATAAATTATTTAAGTACTTCATTCATGAGCCTCATGAATGTGCTAGGGGCATTAGAGAGGCCAAATGGCATAACTCCACTCATATAACCCATCATTTGTCTTAAAAGTTGTCTTCCACTCATCTCCATCCTTGATTTTGATCTGATGGTATCCACTCTTGAGATCCAACTTAGTGAAATACTGAGCTCCTCTAAGACAATCCATTAAGTCTTAAATTCTAGGAATAGGGAACCTATACCTAATGGTGATCCTATTTATTGCTCTCGAATCAGTGCATAACCTCCACTTACCTCCTTTCTTGGTTGCTAAAACCAATGGTACTGCACATGGGTTGATGCTCTTTTGAATCAATCCTTGATCCAACAACTCTTGCACTTGCCTAGCTACTTGTAGATTCTGATATGGTGTAAGCTTATAAGCTGCTTTTTTGGTAATGAAGCTCCAGGTATGAAGTCAATTTGATGACTAATGGCTCTCTTTGGAGGTAAAGTTGCAGGTGTACCATCACTAACTATGCTCTTGTACTTCTCAAGTAACTTTTGGACTGCCTCCGATAAGACTATCTTTTCAGCCTTGACTTCTTCTTTAGGTTGTAACATAACCACATATCCTTCACTCCCTTGATGTAGGTTGTTAAGGAACTCTTTCCCACTACTCAACATGATGTTTTTTGTCTTTGACTATCCTTCTTCTTCTGACAGTGATTGCAGCTTGAAAGTCTTTCCATCCTTCTTGAATGAGATGGTGTTCTCTTTTCAATCATATATGACACCTCTGTCATATTTCCATGGTCTTCCCAATAGTAGATGGCATGTATCCATGGGTAACACATCACAAACTAACTTGTCCTTGTACCCTCCAATGGAAAATTCCACTGTTACTTGCTCATTCACTAAAACACTCTACCCTTTGTTTAGCCATGTGACCTTGTAGGGGTTAGTGTGGGGTACCTTCTCTAATTTCAGTTTCACTACAGCCTCCTCTGAGATTATATTGTTTTTTGAACCAGAATCTACTATGATCTTGCATACTTTACCAAGTATCTTGCACCTTACTCTAAATAGAGCTCTTCTCTGTTTTGGTTCTTCTTTGACTAGTTGTCTGATCAAAACCCTACTGAACATCAGATTCTCTCCTACCTTAGATTTAATATGACTGACCTCAGATGAATTAGGACTCATGGTGTCCTCTTGTGCATAAGCCACTCTCTTCTCATTGCTTGATGAAGATGCTTTCTCGGGGCGCCTATAAGCAGGATGACCTACTTGACTACAATGGTAGCATTTCATGTTTGCAAAGTATGAATTGCTCCTTCCTGCTCCTCTTCCTTTGTTTGAACCACCTTGAGGTCCACTACCTCTGTTATACCCTCCTATAGAAGGTGTTTCATTGCCATGATCTATGTATTTAAACTCTCCTTGGTTTCTTTGGTCATTGCCTCTACCTTGGTAGCCACCTCACTGCCCTCTTTGATCTCTTTGATCTCTGCCTTTTCCTCGACCCTTAGAAGCATGTTCTTGTTTCCTCTTGCTTCTTTCCTCAATCTTTATGGCCAATTGGTAGCATTGTTGTACTGTCTTGGGATTTAGAAGAGGCATCTCTTCTTGGATGTTCCATTTCAAACCGTTAAGGTATCTAGCCACCTTGAGACTCTCATCCTCTGTCACACTAGACCTCATGCAAAATTTTTGAAACTCCTCAGTGTAAGTGTTTACATCTTGGTCTCTTTGCCTCAAGCTCTGTCTTTTCTTGTGTAACTGAATCTCATAGTCATCTGGCATGTATGCTTCTCTTACTTTGGCAACCATATCCTTCCAAGTTGAGATAGGCTTCTTGCCTTCCTTTTCCCTCTCTATCTGAACAAATTTCCACCATGTCAAGGCAGAACCTCTTAGTCTTGATTTGGCCACCTTTACACTCTGTGCTTCAGTGACTCCATCACATTCAAAATGGTTTTCCATTCCCTCTATCCAATCAACAACTAAATCAGCTTCCATTTTTCCACTAAATAGTGGTATGCCTTCAAGTCCTTTTCCACTCAACGCCTTTAATGCTTTCAAGAAAGGCTCTTCCTCCAAAATAGGGTCAAGTTCAGGGATCTTTTCTTCCTCTGCAACCTCTTCTTCCTTTGGTATTTTTCCTTCCAACTTCACATTTTTCAATGCTTTCTCAAGTTGCTCTATTCTTTCTTTTAACAACTTATTTTCCTCCTCTTGCTCTTCAACCATCTTGGCCAATTCTGCATTTGTCACCATGATGGTAGAACCACTGGATTCAAGGTCTGACATACAAGATTCTTCCTAAATCTTTTGCTTGCTCTGATACCAATCTGATAGGGATGGGTTGGATGAGACACTCATTGTCCCATGCTCTGGGTCCTTATTCTCAAGAACTCTTAGGTGACTCTCCCACCTTAACCTTTAGGTCCTATTTCAAGTATAGAAACCCCTGGTTCTTCTGGCCAACCCCACTATCATCGATCTTTCATTCCACCAAGCCAATCTTGGTGCCTTGCCACTATCTCACCTTGGCCCTTACTCTTCCCTAAAGGCCACTAAACCTCCAAGCTTTACTAACTTGTTTCAAGGGTGTGTGTTAACTTCCATAGCTTCAAAACTATCCACCTAGGGTTCCTGATCATCCACCATACTTCATTTCTCCATCACTCTCACCAAACCCTATTCTAGGGTTTAAAAAGGGCTAGTAGACCTTGAGCCCCAATTAGGCCTCCTAACCCGAGAAAGTGGGCTTAAACTCCCAAACTTCCTGAAGAACATCATAATCTTCCAAAAGAGACCCTAGTTCATTTTCCTACCTCTCCAAGATTTTTTAGGTTATAGGCCTTCATAGGCCGTACACAGGCATAACCCTCTTTTTGTAGGTTTTAGGGCTTTTTAGGCCATTTCTTGAATACACAGTGAACAGTCAACTTGTTTCAGTCACCAAATGGATTGGTGAGATCTCTTGCTTCCTGCCAAGCCTTTGTAAGGCCTCCTGCAACCACCACACACCCTGAATTTCCAGAGAATGGTTACCCTTGCAACATTAGTGTTTGTTTTCACTGTCTTTCCTAACCGGGCATAGCCAAGCTCGCCTAGGAAAAGACCTTTTCCATGAAACCTTGACTCCTACAAACTCCTAAACCTACTCTATATACAGGCATAAATCTTAGCCTCATTTCCCACAGACTATACACTAGGTATAGTGGAAGATAGAGGTCTAAGACTCCATGGTTAACAGCTTGCTAGACTGATCAGCAATGGAAAGAACAAAACCTAACTGAGAACAAAGCAAGAAAATGAAGAAACAACCTAACTACTAACCACAAAAAACTTGAAAATCAATTATTACATGTGCCACACACTGCTCAATTCCTGGAAAACTCCATTAACACTCTAAAAGAACTAAAAACTAGAAATTACAAGAACTTCATTACTTTTCCTTATAACAGCAAACTTCAAAAATAACAAAAGCTTCGCCAACCCCTAGAATAGGTCAAAGCACACCTTTAAAAGGTTCATAAGGTGGTTACATTTCCCTTGGTTAGACATAACCACCATATAAGGCCAAAATTGCACAAATGTAACATTTTGGGCTTTATTACCATCTCCTAGTGAATCCTAGTAGAAACAAGTTATGAAACTCATTCCATCTACCATATGCCACTGATCAACCTTCATCCTAACATCTTCTAACACCACTAACTCAAAAATTAAATGGTAAACATGACCTTGAAGTATCAAGACACAAAATTTCTTCCTAGGCTTCCAAATTTTCCTAGTGCTACATATTGCTTTCTAGGTGCTCCTACACCAATAACATTGTCTTTGTGGTGCCTTACTAAATTTATTAGGAGGTATAACTTTGATATGGTTGAGCGGAAAATCCCATTCCAAGGCACGACTGACTTTTCCCCATAGCCACCTTGTGGATTTCTCACCTCGTGGACAACCAGAAGTTTTGTGGCCCCAGAGTGAGTATACTTGGGCTTTCTCACCTAACTTACAGCCATGATTTTTTTCACCCTAGAGTGAGTATACATTTCTTGTTTCAAACAAACAACCTAGATCTAATCCATAATGAGCTAGATAGATGATCGAAGCTTCATTCTCTTTTTCATCACTTTCATGTGTGTTCTTTTTTGCTTATGATTGATTTTCCATGGGATCTTGATCTTGGGGGCTTGATCATCATTATCTCATCTTATCAAGCATTCGTACATTCAGACCCCTCCTGAGATGCATTGCTCTACTTTAGTGTGAGTTTGAAGCAAGTAAATCCTCTCACTAAAGTGGGGGCTAACTATGGACACAGATAAAGTAACCCTTTTATTTTTTCTTGTTTTGTCCCTCCTTGTGCTTATTTGGCTTGATTTCACCTTGATTTAATGTTGTAATGTAACTTATACATTCACATTAGGTCTTGAATATTTAAATAATTAAGACTTTATGATGTCTTGTGAAGGTGTTGTGAAGTGTTGTAACATATTTCTACACTTTTCTAGACTCTTCTTATTATAATTCATCTAAATATTCCCTTTTTATACCTTATCAGGTCCTATTTCAAAGTGTTGTAAAGTCTTGTAACAAGATTTCATGCTTTTCTAGGCTTGTCATCACTAATTGCTCCTTTCTTATGCTTTATTTGGCCCCTTTATGCACTTGTAGGCCTTAGTGTGTTTTTGAATACAAACCTGACAAACAACATTAAATACAACTTAATTGCCAACACCCATTTGTAAGCCTTGAGTGGGACCCATTCGCCATGGGTGGTGAATGAGTCCCTTTTGGCACAAAATTCAAAATAATTTTAAATTTTCATCGGGTTTTTATTCATTAAGACCTTATGTCAGCCTATGATGTTGTATTTTCAAGTAATTAGGGCATAATTGTGTATAAATAAGTGTTTTTCCATCCATTTTAACCCCCATTCACCCATTCATCAAATTCACTTAATCATCTCATACATTCAAGAATTCAAGCATTTTGCATTATTCAATTACCCAATTATCAAGCATCTTGGAGCAGCCATTGACATATCTTCATACTTCTACAACAAGGGTTTGGTGAGTTTAGGACACTTGCATGTTGTTTATTCATCATTCCTTTCTTGTTTTCATTTCATTTCTTTATTCAAGGGTTTGATTAGCAAAGTGGGATTTGACCAAGGCAAATCCCTATACTCTAACCCTTTAACCATTTTCCCCCTCTTTGCATGTGTGTTTGCAGGCCTTGTAGGAAGATTTGTCAAAGAAATAGGTGTTGAAAAGTGGTCAATACGTCATCAAATCTATTCAAGTCAACTAAACCCTAATTCAAGCTTGAAGACAACATTCAACCCGTTTTCTATAGATTTGATTCCATCAACCTAACAAGAAGACAAGTACATATCTAGAACAAAGAGTTGAATTCAGAATTTGCAAATTTTTGGAGGAAGACTGATTCACCATTAGTGGAAAATGAGTCCCACTGCCTGGCTGGAAAATTTGTTTTGTTTAGATTTTAGTTCTCAACAATCAAAAACCAGTTTCAACAAAGTTTACCAGAAGGAGGACCAATTCACCATTAGTGGCGAATGAGTCCCACTAGTCATCAGCAGTAATTTTTGTAAGATTACAGGACCTTCCAGCATCAGCATTCCATCTCTAGGTGCACCCTGTTCAGTTTCATTAAGTTTTGTTTTCATTTGTGCATGTTTCTAGTTCATGTTTGCATACAACATTGTATTTTCAAACACTTCATATTTCCTAGTTTTTCATACATAATCAATAGTATTTATCAGTTCTTTGCATTTAGTTTACTTCATTTAGGAATCTTATATTTGTATCATGTCCCTCTTTGAGTGTAAACATTGCATTTTGGCCCCAATCATATCTCCTTTTAGGTGAAAACCCCTAGAAGGAGCATATAGCATTAGGAAACCAAAATCTTTGTTTCTAGGTCTTATTATGAGAAATGATGAGGGAGAAATCTCTAATTTTATGATTAGATGATTGGCACTATAAATAGGTGTAAGATTTATCTCTAAATTTTAATATTTTTCTTTAAGTATTTGGAAAGACCAATTTCAACACATTCTTTTTTTGGATGAGCTAAGAAATTTTTATTGGTCCTAGCACATTTGACATTGCCTAGTGAGCCTACTATTTTGGACAAGAAATTGTATCATAGAAAAGGAAACTAAAGAAATTTCACCCAAACAAGAACTCAAAGAGCTTTCTTCTTGGAGAAAATAAGGCTTTGAATCTAGGGTGTGAAAACAAGTAGAGATGCACAAATAAACTAGGAACATGTTTAATGACGGTCACCCCATGATTGGTTTTGTCAACCCTTCATAAGGCTTTTGGATATCATGGAGGTGGATGGCATGAAGTACCCAAGCCTTGGTCACCCATTCTTCAAGCATGCTTTTAGGGGGAATTTCTCAAAAAATTAATTGATTAAGGTTTTTTTTCAAGGCATTAACAAGAAACATAACATTCTAGAATACAAAGAACAACATTTAAGTGAATTTTAGAAGGCGTACCTCATGAAAAAACTAGGAATGGAATTTCCTAGAGTTACTTTGGTAGTGGATCCATCATCATGCATTGTCAAATATTCAAAACCAACAACAATTGGATTTAGAAAGTTTGAGGTTGTTTAAAGGGTAATAATATTTTTTATAAGTGTGGCAAGTGAAAAAAATCTTGTAATAAATGTAAGAAAATTGTATATTTTTACTCAAAAGAGTACTATGACATTACAGGTCAAAAAAGAAGCCAAGACCTAAGCCCAAGTATAGTTTGTGTGTGTGTGTATGATTGTATAATGTATTAAGGTTATTAAAAATGATAAATTTTAAAAAATATTTTATTTTGAAAGAAAGATAAATATTGGATAGTATTTTTGCAATGTGTTAAATCATATCAAATTTTATTAAGAATTATATTTTTATTTAGTTTTTGAGTCAAACTCATTCAGTGGTTCATAAGTACCCATCTTAATGAGCATTATGGTTCATTTAACACTCATTGCATCTATATTATACTCCACAAAAGATGTATTCTTGTGAATCAGGCCAGTTGCTTATGAAATATGAGGAAATAAATTTGGCTAAAAAACTACTAGAAAGTATTACATAAGAAATATAATTATTAAAATACTCTAATACTTTAAATCTAGTTATTATATAATATTTTATCTAATCTTTTAATAATACATATTAAAGTTCTAAAAATATAAATTTATATCTTATTACAAGTAGTTTATTTATTAAAAACATTTTTTTATCAAAAGAATCAATGCCTAGAGGGACAAATGAAGAAAATTCATAACATGCACCACTCTAACCTTCATTTGCATGAGTTTCCCTCACCCATGATGTAGGGGTAAATCCAAATGAATCAAATCTATGACCATCATTTGTGTTTCCAAACGACTTGAACATCTAGTGGTTGTATTTGGAAAATCTAGTTACAGCTTGATATAGCACTTCACAAGATTTTCAACGGTTCAAGCAAGTTGTCAATTGTACTCTTGAATCAAAAGTTATGGCCTCCGGAAGTTGGTGTCCCAAATTAGGAAATGTAAAAATGTGTCAAACACATAAAAGAGTTGTAAGGGGGAGTTACATTTGTTAGTATGTGTTTGGACACATCATAAGGCATCTTTGATTGGAAATAAGTTGGGTGCCACTTTTAGGGTGATTTTAGTTCATGGTTTTTTTAATATCGTTTGATGGTTTCATGTATTGTATCTCTTATATATTAGGTTCTTGAGATGGAGGCTGAGTGTGAGAGTCTTATAGATATTGAGTTGTCTTTGAATCTCTAGTTGGTGATACTAGACTGAGAGAGTTTTCTTTGTAATTATATTGTAATCTTGTTGATTTCTGAATAATATATTGCACAGATTTTGGAGTGTGGAGTTTTTCTCCTGAAAGGGTTTTTCCCATGTAAATCATTATGTTGTGGTATGTGTAAACACTTAAAACTGTCTTGATAATATCACATACTTGATTTCGCCTACTAACCCATTTCTAGTCTATTTCACCTATTTTCGTCCATTTAATTAAATAATGTCAATTATTTAGTTAAATTCATATTTTCTCCTATTAATTAAATAAATCAATTTTATTTAGTTAATTCACTATTCTTCATACTAATTCCATTCTCATTTGATTAAATAATGCAAATTATTTGATTAATTGTCATAATTACACTTTGATTAAACAATTCACGATTATTTAATTAAAGCTTCTAATTTCATTCACTTGCACAATTAAATGATGTTAATTAATTGCTTAATTAGCTAATTTCTTTCCAAATCCTCCAACTTTTTCCACTTGCACAATGAATATTCCCCCCAAATGAAAATATCTCCAACATAATTCCTAAAAATTAGGGAATTGGTTGAGTCTCTTATGGATCCTAAACTGTTGATTCCATCTTTGATCCATGTCTCATGGATTATCAATTGTTGGATTCATCATTCATCCATGTTCATTCCTCTCATTCAATTTCATCCATTGATTAGCTTTTTTATCTTCACCATTGATTCTCATTTCAAAAATCTATAAATAGTAAGCATTTTTCCATAATAATCATCCACAAGCTTTGAGTAATCTTACTCTCTTGAATTTAATCCCCAATTTGATCAATTTGAGAGCACTTGTGAGACATTTGAATTCATCCATTCATAAATTGCTTTGCATCAACAATGGATTTTATTTAGATTGAAGCACTCCAAATCCAATGTGGACATAATCCTACAATGGGATTGAGGTTTGCATCTCCTAGTTAGAATTCAATTTTATTTGCTTTGCTATTTCATACTTTTGAATTCTAGTTTGGTTAAATTGTGAATGATTTCATTAGATTGTATGGTTAATTGATCAATTGTTTAGTTATTTTGGTTTAATTAATGTCATTTGATCAATCATTTTTATACATTCACAATATTAATAATACATTTATGTTTATTTTTGTTTAGTTTATATAATTGTTGTAAAGATCTGAACTTTTTTTGCATAACCATCCTCTCAAGATTAGTGTAGGAAGTTGTTTTGCTACCTTAGCTTCCTAAAAAATAAGAAAAGAATCATCTACAAGCTATCCAATGACAAGTTATATTATATTTAATTAGGGAAATATATCCATTTAACCAAGTTTGTGCAACAACATTGGCTAATAGATAGCCAAATCCTTCTATACAAATCACATAAAGAGTTAGAGATTCAAAATGTTGCCTTGGTGAATGGACCTAAAAATTCCATATGGATTAGATTGATGGCTATTGATGGTGACATAAGTAAAAATATTAGCAAAGAGAATTTTCACTAGATGCACAAATTGGGGACCAAATCCTAAATTTTGAAACATAATAAACATAAATGGCCACTCAATACAATCATAAGATTTTGTGAATTCAACCTTAATAAATATGGATTGTTGTTGAGAGCATCTACCCATCCCAATTTTTCCCAAAAAAAAAATTATATTATCAAGAATACTAAATTTTATGAAGTTAGATTGCTTTGGATCAAACAATTTGGGGAAGATGATGGCATTAGCAGGTGCCTTAGTAATGATTTTTTAGGAGACATTGAGTAAAGTGACTTATCTCCAATTGCAAATCTCCTCAAGGTCTCTAGACTTCTCTATGAAAATTATATTCCCTTTGTTTATAATATTTTCAAAGGAATAAGAATGAAAAGCTTCAAGATAAACTTTATGAAGAATTGTAGCAACCAATTTCCAATTAGATTTATAGAATTCATAGGGAAACCTATCACAACTAGGAACCTATCATAGTTATGTAAAATATAGCTTCGCAAAGGTTATTTATAGTGAGAACCTAATAACAATAGAGTTGTGATTGTGAATCTTGGAAAGGAACAACACTCAAGCACTATCGTAGAGAAAATTCTCATTTATGAGTGGCTTTATGAACTTTGAAAATTTACTCATGATGAATTTTTGTAAGATTTGGTATAAAATACTCTATACCAGGTGAGATTTGGCTAAATTTTGTAACCACCCAAGATCTAGGAACTTCTATGAAAGTACTAGAGAGATCAACTATGAGAGAATAATGTTATATCTATGAAAGGATGCAAAATGGTAGATTACAATTAGATTGATTCCCAAATGAAAACCCCTTAGTTATATATTGAAGGTGAGACATAGGATTAGACAAGATCATGAAAAGTGTCTTAATATTATGGCATGAGATAACAAACATTAAATTACCTAGGGCACAAGAAGTAAATGAAATAAGATAAAATAAGATCTAATGCTAACCAAGACTTCTAAAAATATTCCTAGGACCTAAGTAAACTAAACATGTGAATAGGACCTACTAGGTCAACTAGTTAGGTAAAACACCTTATTCACACCAACACCCCCCTTAAGTGCAACTTAGGGAGGAACAAACCAATGCAAATGATGTAAAGATGGATCACCAACATCTCCACAATCTTAAATTGAGATTTAAGTTATACAATCCATTTTCCACTTTGTTCCATTCCCTATAAATGTGAAGGGCAATATAATGCTCAACATTTTTAGTAGTTCTTGGATATTCAGGATAATGTCGGTGAGGTTCCAAGGTGGGTCTGCATTTCCAAAAGGAACATCAATGATAAGTTTGGAGTCCCCCTCAAGATATAGATGCCTTATTTTGATGGACAAATCCATTTTTATTTCCCATAGCAAAGAAAGAGCCTCAACCTCATTCTTGTATTTCATGCCTAGACCACAATAATAAGCATCTATGAAGTCACCCATGTGTGACCTAGAGATACCTCCCCCACTAGTAGGGCCTAGGTTCCCTTTAGTTGAACCATCAAAGTTTAGTTTGACCAACCAACAGGGAGATGGTATATTCAACCAAGCAATATTTTTAGATAATTCAACCTTTTTAATGTCCACCATGATGCCTTGATTTTTAGTAATGGATAGCTTCATGGGGAATAGTAGACTCAAGGACCTTTATCCTATTGATAGAAATATTCTTCATCACGAGCTTGGAGAAGGCAAAGAAGACTTCATCAACATTCTTGGTAGAATCCTTGAAGATATGGTTGTTTCTCTCTTTCCAAAGCCACCAAACCAAGAAAGGGTGGATTTGAGCCCAAATATCTTTTATAAGAGGGTGGAAGAATGGAGAGAACCAACTATCCACAAAAAAGGACATGTTATCATTCATTATCTAACATAGATCAAATTTTTGCATCAATTTTTCCCAAATAGCTTTAGCAAATTCACAATGGAAAAATAAATGGGGCATTATTTCTTGCATCATCTGGTAAAGAACACATATTTTCAAGAGAATAAAACCTTTCTTTTAGATATTATCTTGGGTCAAAATCTTGTTGTGGGCAGCAGTCCACTAGAAAAAATAACTTTTGGTGTTAACTTCTAGTTCCAAAATTTAGTCCAAAATTCGTTTCTATTAGAGTGGTCTAACATATGGCTTTTTGTTGATTCTCATTGAGGGGTTTAATATTTGGAAATCTAACCATATTGGATTGGATAAGTTCTTGAGATACCACTTCTATGGGTTCCCCGAAAGGAGTGTATTTGTATTGTTTTTTAGCAATTGATAGGTTTTAGTTGTCCTTATGGAATGGAAACATTTATTAGTTTTTGGATAGTTTGCATGTTAAGATTTTCTTTTTCTTGTGGTCATGTTTTGGTTGTCTAAATGTGTTTGGAGTTAGTTACCTTATCATTGACTATATTTTTGTTTTTAACCCAAAATCTTGGTTTTTCAATGGTTTGATTATTAGAAATGGTGTATAATTTAATCAAACCATTAGTGAATAGGGATTTTTTATGGTGACCCCTTTATAAATGATTTCATTAAATGTTGTTACACAATGGACTTGTAGATGGAAGGATATTTTTTTAAGATTGATGATGAAGATATTAACAAGGAATTTTCAAGTATAGGAAAGAGAAGTGACTAGTGATACTTCTCCATCATTGCAATAAGGAAATAAATCTCTTACCATTATGTTGTTTGACATAATATATCAAGAATTGTAATCTCATGCTCAATTTTGTATGAGAAATAGGTTACAAATTTCTCAAACAAGTCAACAAAGATGTAATGAATCCTTGAGGTAATTGCATAAATCACTCCAATGATTTACCTCCCAAGATTTGGGGAAATAGCCTCATCAAGTACATGTCATTGGAAGAAACCCTTAGCATGCCATGAAAAATTATTTTACATGGTTGTGGGGGTCTCCCTTTCCCTTATATTTTTTAAAGTTAGGGGTTTGGAAGTGTGGAGGGAGAGGGGCCATATTTATTAACATATCAAAAGAGTAGGAGAGTATGTCTTCAAATTTAAATTAATTAATTTGGTAAAATGCCTCAATTTGTAACCTTTTGAATGTGTCCTTCATCTCTTTCCATTATTGGGAAAATGGGTTCCCAAGAGGAAAGTTTGGAGGTTGATAAGGGATGTATGGGATTTGTTGTTGATGAATAGAGTGGAATGGATTTTTTGGAGGGATGTGTTGATGAGAAGGTGGTTGAGAAGTGAATTATGACATGGGAGGATATGATGTTTTTGGAGAGTATGATGATGTAGGAAATGTTGAAGTGGGTAGATAAAAGGAATAGTTATATGAGATGTGAAGTGGAACTATAATTTTAGTTGGAAGTTTTTTTTTGGTATAGATATGGGAGATAATGATTGTATTAATTATGATGCGGATGGGAATAATGTTTGAGGTGGGTTGAATGGAAGAGGAATGTTTTAGTTAAAGGTAGAAGATGGAATTTTGACATGAGGTAGATTAAAAAGGGTTTGAATATAAGAAAGGTATTGTTATGATATTGATAGAGGTTGTGTAATTCCTTGAGTTGACAAGCTCAAAACAAAACCTAATGGAACAAAAAAGGTTGACATAAGGATAACAACATCAATTATGCAATAATGACATACCACACTTGCATAACAACATGCATACAAGTGTCACAACACAATGACAAGAACAAAAAGATAACTTTACCATTGCACAAGCAATGTGGCAACAATATAATAATAACCACTCATGGGATGAATCCACCACGATGAACATGTTGGATCTCAGTTGTGTTTATGGTTTGTCCTTGATGACAAAATCTCTGATCCTTATGATTTACAATGGCACTTCTTTGTTGTCTCTTGGCTACTACAAAAAGTTATTTGTTATGTTTCAATTTCATGATGATGATAAGAATTATGGTTCATGCTATGAATGTTATTTCTTTAACTGACAGAGTTTGAAAGATGGTTTCTTTGTCAAGATGGTTCTCTTTGCATTTCAGGCTTATACATATCGGCATGAGTATAGCAGGGTCTCCTCGATCCACTTTGAAATGTCTGAATTGCCTATCGGCAAGACATTTCAGATGTCATGGTGACTGAATCTAACTTTCAAGCTGCAATCGGCAAGACTTCTCTTTGTGTTATGGCGACAATAGAAAGATCATATCGACATTTGACTATAGAGATAAGGTCTTATCAATTTCTTTAAGTCACACCAACCCGCTTTAGATTAAGTATAACGGCATGAGTTTGGCTGTCAGGCTGAGGTCATAGCAAAATCATATTGTCTCACCGACTTATGCTTATGGATTTTTCTTCAGCCAAACATAATGCATTCGGTATATTGTCCCTCCGGAGATTTTATGTCTCACCGATCGTTGCATAGAATGTCTTATCGGCATAAGGTTACTGCTTCGGCAAAATGTTATATCGAATGTGTAAAGTTACACCGACCTTGGTGGATGGATACTTTTCGGTAAGAGCTAGTGATATTTGAAGGGAGGTCTTAGCGACTCAGTGTATAAATTTCTTTCGGTATTTCAAAGCTTTTCTCCAAGAGGTCTCCCCAACATTGTATGTCTCGCCAATGGAATACAAATGGTCTCTGTCGGTATGAGAAGTGAATTCTCTTGGTGATCTAGGGTGAGCTCGGTATGTTTTGGCAAAACAAGGGGCAGTCTATATAACGTCTCCCCGACTTTGTATTGTCACGACGACAATGTGTATCAAAGTGAGTCTCAGCGAAACATTATGAAGTCTATATGAGGTCTCCTCAAAAGCGATTTTTCACGGCTACAAGATTAATCATGTGGTATTTTAGTAAGACACTGAATGCTCTATGAGAGGTCTTGCTGACTTCACCGAGTCTCAGCGATTGGAAAGAAAATAACTCTTGGCTCTCGGTGTAGCATGTTGGTTTTAGTATGATTTCTCTCCGACTCTGGTGAACTTTGGCAAAAGCAATAACCATAAGGTTGTTTGACAACATTAGAGTTGCCTACGGCATAACGTGTCTTCGTTTGAAAAGAAAGTCACTTAGGGCAAACATTTTGAATGTATTCTCTTAGCTGGGTATCAAACCCTAGCCTGGCCATCATCATGAATGTTTACGTTTCTGTGGTTGCTGACTGTAACAGTTTCTACAGAGGTCTATGAAAGGTTTGTTTGGTGTGCCTCTCTGGCTGGATGCTCGACAGTAGTTGATGGAGCCATGGGAGTTACAGTTTTTGTCTGAAGAAACAATCTCACAAGTTTTAGAAGTTGGATGAAACGGCTCTTGTTTTGGTTGGTTGTTCTGCTGTTACTTCTGATGGCTGTTACTTTTCTGGCATTTATTTAAAGAAGCAGAAAACTTAGTTTTCTGTTTGGCTATTGTTGTAACTCAAAAAGAATATCATTCTTTGACTGTATGAAAATGTATGATGAAACTCTACAATAAAAATTTGAATAAAAATGTAGAGATTGTAAATTTCTTTTCTACGTAGTATTTTAGGGATTCAATTATTGAATCTTTAAGGTATTCTGTAGATGAGAAAACAGAGAGATATGTGCTTAACTGAAAACAGAGAAATCCTCTGAATCATCACTATTGTTCAAAAATTAGACTGAGGGGTTGGTACTCCTTGAGATAGATATCTCTAAATGAGGGGTTGGTGCTCCTTGAGTGGGTGCTCAAAATAGCCTATAAGGCATTGTGAACATTTGATTAAAATATTAAGCCTCAGAGGCATTTAAGGAGTGGTTTTTATACCCTAGGAGGGTTTTCCACTTGGAAAATTATCGTGCCTCTTTGTTCTTCTGTGTTCTTTCTGGTTTACTTTGCTATTGTTGTTTCTGTTCATAGTTGAGTCATTACTTTTCTCAATTCTGTTTATGAATGATTACATTCAACTCATGAATGCTTTAATCAGAATAAAATTGAGATCAAATATGAGCTGTGTGTATAAATATTTAAAAAAAAAAATAGTCAAATAGTTAAGACACTAATTCACCCCCCCTCTCAGTGTCATTTTAACTCCAACAATTGGTATCAGAGCACAGGGTCCTCTGATTGGTTTAATTACCTTGGATTGATCTTGGTCTTGGAGTTTGTTTTTAATGGCACATTCTCAAGAAGGTTCCTCTGTAACCAGAGCTCCATTATTTGATGAAACAGATTATGTGTTCTGGAGAATAAGAATGGAAGCTTTTCTTGTTTCTTTTGATGTTGATGTTTGGAGCATTATTCTAGAAGATTACAATGTACCTGCCACTATTCCCACTGATGTTGCTGAGAAAAAGAAGTATGAAACAAATGCCAGAGCTAAGCATTCCATCTTGTGTGGATTAACTAAAGATGTGTTCATTAAAGTCATGCATTGCAAATCTGCTCATGGAATCTGGGAAAAACTTGAAACTATATATCAAGGGAATGAGAAAGTAAAACTATCGAAAATCATTACTCTCAAACATCAGTTTGAAGAGTTGAAAATGAAGGATGATGAAAAAGTGGCTGGATATTTCCTAAGAGTTGATGAAGTTTTCAATGCAATGAAAGGTCTAGGTCAAACTGTTAATGAATTTGATGTTGTCACAAAGGTTGTTAGAACCTTACCACCTAAATTTGAATCTAAGGTTTCAGCCCTAGAAGAAAAGAAACACTTTGATCAACTTACCTTAGACAGCCTGCAAGGAATACTTACTGCCTATGAAATGAGAACTAGCAAAATCAATTCAATAGGAAAAGAAATTGCTTTTAACACTGAAAAGACATAAAAAGTTGAAGTCAGTGAATCAAAGTTGTCTGATTCTAAAGAATCCCATTTTGTTAGAAGATTTAAAAAGGGATCTGGAAAATACAAGGGAAAACTTCCCTTTAAATGTTGTAACTGTGGAAAAATAGGTCACTTTGCTGCAAAGTGTCCCTATGATGATCAAATCTGTAACAATGAGACAACTGAAATACAGCCTAAGAAGAAGGCTTTCAAACCTAAATGAAACTTCAATTTTAAAAAGAAGAAAAGTCTATTTAGTAAGGATGAATCTGATATTCAGTTTGAAGACTCATCAGCTGATGAAGTTGAAACTTTGTTCATGGCTGAATTTACTCAGCAAAATGATTCTAACACCATTGACACTATAGAAGGTGAAGTAGATCTTGAAAGTGAGCTGAAATGTGCTCTTCAAGAGATCTGAAAACTTAAAAAACAAGTTCTTACTCAAGAACATAAACCAAATCAAGAATTGATCTCTCTAAAAACTCAGCTTGAAGAAGCTAAAAGAGTTGAAGTCTGCCTTAGAGAGACTGTAAGCTGTAAAGATCATGAAATTCAAAAATTGGAACAAGAAGTAGTCCTTCTTAGGAAGGAAATTGAAAAATATGAAAGCACTCTAAAACTGAATGAGATGCTCAGCAAGCAAAAGGTGTATAAAGATAAATCTGGTGTTGGTTTTGAAAAGGGTGAATGCTCAACTGACAAAGAAAAACAAAACCCCTCTTCTGAAATAAAAAATTCAGGTTCAAATCTCTCAATTTCTGGTAAGGATCATGCTAAGTTTTTTAGAGGTAATAGAGCTTCATACAATGTCAATTCTTTTTTCTATGGTTATTGTTTTTTCTACAACAAATTTGGTCATAAGGTGAGCACTTGTAGGCTTATTAATTCTAGAATACACAGGTTTGGTCTTAGACAACACCATGGTTTGGTTAGACAAATCAGATATTTTAAATGCAATACTATAAGACATTCTGTCAAACAGTGCAGAACTGATCTGCATTCTAAACAGCAGAAAACTAAAAAGATTTGGAAACTTAAGACTCTCAACAACATTGAACAAACTATGTTGGTTCAAACTGGTTTTCATTCAAAGAAAAAGGACTTATGGGTCATGGATAGTGGATGTTCTAACCATATGACTGGCGACAAGGACAAGTTCATAAAACTTGAAGATTATGTAGGTGGATATGTTAAGTTTGGTGATAACTCTGGTATTCAAATTAAAGGTAGAGGTTCACTTCTTTTGAATGAAGACACTCCTATCTATAATGTGTATTATGTGGAAGGTCTCAAGCACAATCTTCTAAGTGTTAGTCAAATCTGTGATAGTGGTTATCATGTTCTTTTTAATTTGCAGGGATGTGAGATTAAGAACAAGCTTGGAAAGGTTGTTGTAGCTGGAAGGAGGACAAAAGGAAATGTGTACAATCTCCTTGACTCATCTTGCAATGACAATATTCAAGGTATGTGTCTAATGGGCCAAATTGAAGAGAATTGGTTATGGCATAAAAGATTAGGACACATAAACTTTGAAAATCTGGTTAGAATTAGTAAAAATCAAAATGTTAGAGGTCTACCAGTTCTTAGCAAGCCAAAAAACTTTGTGTGCAAAGAATGCTTAAGTGGTAAACAAACTAAAATCAGCTTCAAGTCAAAAGAACATTCTTCTTCAAAACCTTTACAACTTGTGCATACTGATTTATGTGGACCAACCAGAACAAGGTCTATTAATGGTGAAAGGTACTTTATGTTGTTTGTGGATGATTATACTAGAATGATATGGGTCACATTTCTAAAGCACAAATCAGAAGCCTTTGAAAGGTTCAAAATCTTTAGAAAAATGGTTGAAAAGGAATCTGATCTGAAACTTAAATGCCTTCAATCAGACAAAGGAGGTGAATTCACCCCTCAAGAGTTTATTGATTACTGTGAACAACATGGTATTAAAAGACAGTATGCTGCAACTAAAACACCTCAACAAAACAGGGTAGTTGAACGCAAGAATAGAACTGTTAAAGAAATGGCTAGAGCCATGCTAGATGAAGCTAAGTTGTCTGATATGTATTGGAAAGAAGATGTTCATATGGATGTATACATTTTGAATAGAGTGCAGCTTAGGGTGAAATCTAAACACACCCCTTATGAACTATGGTATGGAAAAAATACCTCTATCAAATACTTTAAAATTTTTGGAAGTAAGTGTTTTATCAAGAAAGATGATGATAACCTTGGGAGCTTTCAATCAAAGAGTGATGAGGGTATCTTTTTGGGATACTCAACTCACAGCAAAGCTTATAAATGCCTTAACAAAAGGCTTAACAAGATTGTTGAAGTTGTTAATGTCAAATTTGATGAAAGACCACATTTGATTGCTGAATCTTTGCAGGATAATGAGGAAGAAGAACTTGAATTTGAAATAATTTCAGAAGGAGCTGAAATAACAAAGTCTGTTGTTGAATCAGCAAGCCCTAAAAATGAAAAAGCAAGTCCTGAAAAGGTTGCATCAAAAGTTCCTTTGAAAACTCTAGCCATTTATCACCCCAAAGATCAGATTATTGGGGATAAATATGCAAGATTTCAAACTAGAAGAAAAGTTGTTGAATCTGATGAAAAGGCACAAGTTGCTTTTTGTTTAGTTACTCAGTTTGAGCCTAAAAACGTTAATGAAGATCTCACAGACTCATGTTGGCTTAATGCTATGCAGGAATAAATTGATCAGATTGAGAAAAATCAGACTTGGGAGTTAGTCCCAAGACCAGATGACAAGAATGTCATTGGAGGCAAATGGATATATAAAAACAAGGTGAATGAAAATGGTAACGTTATTCACAACAAAGCAAGATTTGTCTGCAAAGGCTATGCTCAACAAGAAGGTATTGATTTCGGTGAAACCTTTGCACCCGTGGCTAGATTAGAATCCATCAGAATATTCTTGGCTTATTATGTTTACAAAAACTTTACTGTTTATCAAATGGATGTCAAAACTGCCTTTTTGAATGGCTATTTAGATGAAGAGGTCTATGTTGAACAGCCTGAAGGATTTATATGCAAAGATAATCCAAACCATGTCTACAGGTTAAAAAAGGCTCTCTATGGCCTAAAACAAGCACCTAGAGCTTGGTACTCTAGGCTGGACAGTCATTTAATTTCTAATGGCTTTGTTAGAGGAGGTGTAGACAATAATCTTTATGTTAAAACTGAAGGTTAAGATATTTTAGTTGTTGAAATTTACGTTGATGATACTATCTTTGGCTGCAATAATGTCACTATGAGTAAAAATTTCTCTCAGTTAATGGAATCTGAGTTTGAAATGTCAATGTTAGGAGAATTAAATTTCTTTTTGGGTCTTCAAATCTCTCAATGTGAGACTAGAATATTTCTATCTCAATCCAAATATGCTAGAGAGATGCTTACGAAATTTAAAATGGATGAATGTCATCCTGTTAGCACTCCAATGGCTACTGGATGCAAACTTACTAAAATTGATGATTCTCCTTATTCAAATCAAATGGAATACAGATCAATGATCGACAGTCTCTTATATTTAACTGCCTCTAGACTTGATATTATGCAGGCGGTTTGCACTGTTGCACATTTTCAAGCATCACCTAAAGAATCTCATGTTACTGTTGTTAAACGGATCTTTAGATACATTCAGGGCACTCTTGATTATGGTCTTTGGTATCCTAGGAGCAATGATTTTTCTTTGATTGCTTATACTGATGCTGACTGGGCTGGTTGTTTGGATGATAGGAAAAGCACCAGTGGTGCTGCATTCTTTCTTGGTGATCGTTTAGTGGCATGGCATAGCAAGAAACAAGTATATGTATCTCTTTCTACTGCTGAAGCATAATACATTGCTGCCACTTCATGCTATACACAAGTTCTTTGGATGAGTCAAACTCTATCTGATATGGGTATAAATGTTCCTAAACCTGTTTCTATTCTTTGTGATAACACTAGTGCGATAAATATATCAAAAAATCATGTTATGCACTCTCAAACTAAACAAATTGCTATTAAGTTTCATTTTCTGTGAGAAAAGGTTTTGGCTAATGAAGTCTGCTTACAGTTTTTTGGATCTCAAGATCAGGTGGCTGACATTTTTACTAAGCCCTTAGCAAAAGAGCTATTTGAAAGGTTGAGACTTCGATTGGGAGTTATCTCTCAATCATTACTTTACTGAATCTCCAAGCTACTGCTTAGGGGGAGCAAGTTACATATTTTTATTCACTTACAGCTCTCCTACAATCTTGGGTGCTGCACTACCATTTTTTACAGTTGTTTCTCATTGTGTTTTGGTTGGCTTCTCAGTTGTGTTTCATGGCAATGCATGATCTTCTCTTCTACTCTTTGTCATTGAGGAAAAAAGGGGGAGAGTCATTTGTGTTTTTCCATCAAGGACAAAGGGGGATTTTGTTGGATCTCAGTTGTGTTTATGGTTTGTCCTTGATGACAAAATCTCTGATCCTTATGATTTACAATGGCACTTCTTTGTCGTCTCTTGGCTATTACAGAAAGTTATTTGTTATGTTTCAATTTCATGATGATGATAAGAATTCTGGTTCATGCTATGAATAATATTTCTTTAACTGACAGAGTTTGAAAGATGGTTTCTTTGTCAGGATGGTTCTCTTTACATTTCAGGCTTATACATATCGGCATGAGTATAGTAGGGTCTCCTCGATCCACTTTGAAATTTATGAATTGCCTATTGGCAAGACATTTCAGATGTCATGGCGACTGAATCTAACTTTCAAGCTGTAGTCAGCAAGACTTCTCTGTGTTATGGCAACAATAGAAAGATCATATCAGCATTTGACCATCAGGATAAGGTCTTATCGATTTCTTTAAGTCACACCGACCCACTTCAGATTAAGTATAACGGCATGAGTTTGGTTGTCGGGCTGAGGTCATAGCGAAATCATATTGTCTCACCGACTTATGCTTATGGATTTTTCTTTGGCCAAACATAATGCATTTGGTATATTGTCCCTCTGAAGATTTTATGTCTCACCGATCATTGCATAGAATGTCTTATCAGCATAAGGTTACTGCTTCGACAAAATGTTATATCGAATGTGTAAAGTTACACCGACCTTGGTGGATGGATACTTTTCGATAAGAGCTAGTGATATTTGAAGGGAGGTCTTAGCTACTCAGTGTATAAAGTTCTTTCGGTATGTCAAATATTTTCTCCAAGAGGTCTCCCTGACATTGTATGTCTCGCCGGTGGAATACAAATGGTCTCTGTTAGTATGAGAAGTGAATTCTCTTGGCGATCTAGGGTGAGCTCGGTATGTTTCGGCAAAACAAGGGGCAGTCTATATAATGTTTCCAAGACTTTGTATTGTCACGGCGACAATGTGTATCAAAGTGACTCTCAGCCAAACATTATGAAGTCTATATGAGGTCTCCTTGAAAGCGATTTGTCACAGCTACAGGATTAATCACGTGGTCTTTCGGTAAGACACTGAATTCTCTACGAGAGGTCTTGCTGACTTCACCGAGTCTCAGCGATTGGAAAGAAAATAACTCTTGGCTCTTGGTGTAGCATGTTGGTTTCGGTATGATTTCTCTCCGACTCTGGTGAACTTTGGCGAAAGCGACAACCATAAGGTTGTCTGACAATGTTAGAGTTTCCTACAGCATAACGTGTCTTCGTTTGAAAAGAAAGTCACTTAGGGCAAACATTTTGAACGTATTCTCTTAGCTGGGTATCAAACCCTAGCCTAGTCATCATCATGAATGTTTACATTTCTGTGGTTGCTGACTGTAACGGTTTCTATAGAGGTCTATGGAAGGTTTGTTTGGTGCGCCTCTCTGGTTGGATGCTCGACAGTGGTTGATGGAGCCATGGGAGTTACAGTTTTTGTCTGAAGAAACAATCTCACAAGTTTCAGAAGCTGGATGAAATGGCTCTTGTTTTGGTTGGTTGTTCTACTGTTACTTATGATGACTGTTACTTTTCTGGCATTTATTTAAAGAAGCAGAAAACTTAGTTTTCTGTTTGGCTGTTGTTGTAACTCAAAAAGAATATCATTCTTTGACTGTATGAAAATGTATGATGAAACTCTGCAATAAAAATCTGAATAAAAATGTAGAGATTGTAAATTTCTTTTCTATGTAGTATTTTAGGGATTCAATTATTGAATCTTTAAGGTATTTTGTAGACAAGAAAATAGAGAGATATGTGCTTAACTGAAAATAGAGAAATCCTCTGAATCATCACTATTGTTCAAAAAGTAAACTGAGGGGTTGGTACTCCTTGAGATAAATATCTCTAAACGAGGGGTTGGTGCTCCTTGAGTGGGTGCTCAAAATAGCCTATAAGGCATTGTGAACAATTGATTAAAAGATTAAGCCTGGAAGGCATTTAGGGAGTTGTTTTTATACCCCATGAGGGTTTTCCACTCACCAAATTATTGTGCCTCTTTGTTCTTTTGTGTTCTTTCTGGTTTACTTTGCTATTGTTGTTTTTGTTCACACTTGAGTCATTACTTTTCTCAATTCTGTTTATGAATGATTACATTCAACTCATGAATGCTTTAATCAGAATGAAGTTAAGATCAAATCTGAGCTGTGTGTATAAATATTTAAAAAAAAAATATTCAAATAGTTAAGACACTGATTCACCCCCCCCTCTCAGTGTCATTTTAACTCCAACAGAACATACAAGAGAGAGAGAGAGAGGACAATACCTACATGATGATTGGTTACTAAACCATGATCATGTTCTCTCACAACACCACAGCAGGATAGGATGAGGGAATCATCAACCTCTAATACACATCTAGAAACACTAAATAACTCTAAACACAAGGAAGAAACTTCACAATAGGTTTCCTAACCAAGAGACACAACTCACCACAAACATGAATGACGATGAGTCACTTCTAGACAACCTCATGCTTCCTAAGACATCTTGTTGACGCAACATGACAACACACAAGAGGAAGACCTATTCCATAACATCCCATGACCTATGGTGATTGTGGAGGATTATAAGAATGCCAACCGCAAAGGAATACAACCTTCCCAAGACTTCACAAGACTAGGTGCACAATCTCCCTAGCCCTAGGTTTGATAATTGGGAAACTTTGAAAGAAGGCACACAAAAAGAGGAAAGAGAAGCCACAAGTTCTCAATGACAACCCAAAAGGAAATGTACACAACACCACTAGACCCTTAGGACCATGAGGAAAAAATTATATTTGCATGGTTTTCACATATGAAATCTCAAAATAAAGAAGTTAAATCAAGTCCTAAAATAGAGAAACTTGACTAGATTTTCAAGGGTTCCAACAACTAAAATGACTGAAATAGGAAAGCTACAAGACATAAAAATTATTCAAAAATGGAATTAGGCTTAGAAACCCACTAGCTAACCATGGTTGGGAGGGTTAACATTTTGTCTTTTGTATTGGGAACTAGGCCACCCAACCACATGACCAAGTTGCCCCAACAATGGTAGACAAAATTTTGAACATTTTATCCTATAAACTAGGCCACCCCATTGATGAACAAGTTTCCCCACTATGATACTAGGTTTCCCCACTGATAACTATGTCGCACAAGTAGACTTAGACAATTTTTGAGAGCTCCAAGACAATTCTAGGTGAAACAGGTCCACCTAGGTACAGTACTAGGTCGCCTAACTATGGAAGAAAGCATCTAAATTCATGTTAAACACCAATTTAAATGTTCTTAAGTTAATTTTATTATTTCCATAGTAAAATTAGGAAGGAAAAGAAGTATTTTTTCTTAATACCAACATCGAGGCATGTAAATTAACCAATACACTTTTCCCATTATCAAATATTACAAATTACATCAATAGGACTCAAACGTCCTTTACATATACATTTTATAATTCAATGAAATGATAATGGTATAAGGTAAAATTATTATAATATGGTACCATAATCCATCTCGATCCTTGAACCTTCAGTCCCCAATGGTGGTTTCCATGCCACCTGACCTCGTAGAATTAAAAGGATCCACTCCCACATGCTAAGAGATAGTCACATGGGCCACAAGCACAACACTCACACCAAACACATGGGGAGAAGGCTTACTCACATGCCATACACAAATAATGCATTCCACATGCACATCATAAAATAACCAATCATCCAAATTACATATATATCCAATACATGCCATCACTTGGTATAATCGCCATAACATACCACAGTCCACATTAGGAAAACTCACCAATGTCACATCACAAACCACATTGGACAACCTCAGCAATGTCATAACATATAAACATCAATGGATAACTCACAACAAGGGTACCACAAGGATCATCATTGGGCCAACTCACTAGTGGTTGATCACACACACAAGACACTAGGGAAAGATGCTAAAGAGCTAGATAGGGAGTGTCATCATAGTGCTCAAAGGTATGGTTGCATGGAACCTAGTTCTCCTCTCATATAGATAAGGATACTTGATATTACAAGACCCAAGCTCGTTGAGTTGGTATGTCTTCCCAAACATCCTTAGTTTGTACTAGCACTCAAGGCATGAGAGGGGCATCCATTATCTTGGTTAATTAATTACCCTTATTTCATTAATTATCACTTGATTAGATGACTCCCCACCTATGATCAGCCTACTTGCCACTTTGGGTTGTGGACATGTTGGGAGCCACTAGTCCCATAACCCTCTCTAGTACCTTATTCCTAGGCTCTTCACACTCTCCAATGGGTGTGGCACAAAAACTAATGCAAAAATCCAAATTATTCCAAATTCAATGAAATTTTTCCGCAACATATATTACCACATTACACAAAGTACCATATTTTCAAACATTAAAAAACATTCATTTTCATGAAAAACTTTCAAATTTTTACAATATTTTACAAGGCAAAAAACCAAAAATTTCCCAAATCCACCATTGAATTTTTCTTAAAAAATTATTTTTCAAAATTCAAAAATCTAAAGATACCCTTTTGCTCTAAATACACCCAACAACACACTTTTCACTCATTTCTCAAAAATTTGGGCATTATAACCCCATATTTTGGAAAATCTCAAAAATATAATTAAAACAATGAAATGGACATGCAATTTTATAAAATGAATTGCATTGGGAGGTTTCTACACTCCCCCAATCCTATTCCAATATTCAAATTCAAAATAAATTGGCTAAATTAATTAAAATAATGAAAATACCTCAAACACAATCCAATTTTGAAATGAGAGCATGTCACGCATGCCAAACGAGAGCTCACAAGGACCAACAAGCACAATCCCCTATTGATTCCTAACCCAGCAAATCCGACCTCATCAAATTCTACCATCAAATGCACTCCCAATCAACAAATCCAATTTTCACCCAAAAGAGGGTTTTTCTCTCTCAAAATATCTTCCGAAATAAAAATTACATAATGAAATAAAATCCCATTTTTTCCTTTTTTTACCCTTTTTCCAATTTCAAATTTAACAATCTAAAATTCATTTTTCATTTCCTATTTTGCAATTCCTTCAATTTTTCCCAAAATCCAAATAAACATTTAAATTCATTCCTAAATAACATATATCATTTAAATTTATAGAAATTAGAATTCAAACAGGACAATTGAATCACACATAACTTGCAATTCCCAACCCAAAGAATTTTCAAAATTTAAATTAAACAATAACTTACTTTCATTTCTACTCTCATTTTATTTTTTCCTTTCCTAAAACATAGAGAATATTTTAATAATAAATATCAGAATCATTTAAATTCTTAATATTTCATTTGTAGAAAACATAGAATTTAAACCATTAATTAAATTAGACATTCACCGGTCATTCACGACACATGGGCATTCAAGAATAACTCCTAAATCATTTATGGGTTCACATGAGGTCAAATATGACACATACCATACTCGATTCAAGTACAACTAGGGAATGGATAGGGAGGCCCAATGTGACATCACTGAATTAACCACTATTAGGGAATAAATTAGACCTGTGTAGCCAAGTAGAGAAATAACCTTGAACATGTAACCATTCAATGCACATCAAGGGTACCTACTCAATGTATATATAGCCAAAGCACAACATAATCATCCCAATAGGGTCCAACAGAATGAGCATAAAATAACGTCTATGCATCTGTCATATAAATCATTTCTTTTGAACATCAATAATCAAGATTGCGTTTAATCACAACATATATAATGCACATCATTAAATTAAAGGAAAATGATATATCCAAGCATATAAATATACAAAATGCCAACAACCAACATGTTGAGGAACCTCACCTCGAACATGTGGTGGTTCATACACATCATTCAGAGCCATAAAATAATCACGAGGAAACAGTGAAGCTAAAACACCTATCTCACTCTAACTATAGGTTGATCATGAGTTGATTGATAAGTATTCCATTTTATTTTAAAGGTTATACATGCCCACATTATGGGGGTTAGAGGATGATGCATGAGGAAAATTTTCTAGCACAATATCTCCCATTGTGTTTTCATTGGAATAATTATGGGATGGTTGTGGGGGGAGATTAGCCCACATATTATTGAAAGTAAATGTGGTTGTAGGTTCTTGATGTATGAGGTCATGGAGATTGGATGTTTTGAAATGAGGGTGGAGCTTAGCTCTCATGTCAATTAATTATTCAATAAAAACATATTTATTAATGTTTATAATGTGATCCATGTAAATTTATATGATGTTATTGTTGAGGAACTCTAAAAAGTAAGGGGAATACTTAGGTTGGCTAACAAAAAATTGTAGTTCATTTGAGGTTTCATGATGAGTTTGGTGTGAGGGTATTTTTCCTTGAGTATTGTAACCACAATAAGGGATTTCATTATGTTTGTCCATATTTCTCCTTGCTTGTAATCTAGTGATAAGTGACATAAAATGGCGATTTGAATTTAGGGGATTATTTAACTTTGACTATGGTCTGTTTATTTGCTAAGGTTAATTTGGCTAAGTGAGGGTTGAAGTTTTGATGGTTTGATTTGGAGGTTTGAGGATGGTTGATTTAGCCAAGTGAAGGTTGAAGGTTTGATGATTTGATTTGGAGGGGATGGTTGGACTTGGTTAAGAATGAAGATGTTTTATTTGCAAGTTAAGCTTTTCTAAATCAAAAGTGTTATAGTGGTCAATACCTTAGTTTTATTTGAAATATATGCTTGATTTTATCCTACTTGAGATAGGAAAATTCTCAAGAAATTTTATTTGAATACTTGGCTTAGTTAACTTAGGATAGGTTAGTTACAAAAATAATTTGAATAAGATTAGACCTACTTGATTAACTAGAATTTAGATGGGCAAGATCTTGAGTAAGTTTGTTCAAGGTTGGATGTGAAAGCTTAATTTGGGTTGATTGATGTGATTTAGCTAATTTTCTACTTAAAATAGGAAAGTTATTAAGTGAGGAAGAACTAAGGATGATTATTTGAATGACTATGGTCTTGATTTAAAAATAAATTCAATTTGGGTTAGATAAAAAATATTTGATTTGGATGTGTGATGAATGGATTTTTGTTGAAGGTGTGGTTGTGGATGTTTGATCTTGATGTTTGGATTTTTTTATTTTGAATTTAAGATTGGATAGGTATATTGGATTATGGTTGGACTTGAAATTTAGATTGTGGCTTGGATAAGGATTGGTTTAAATAGTGGTTTGGGAGGATGATAGATTAGGATGAGTGGATTTGGATTATGTTTATGTTTTGGATTTGGTTGAAGGTTTGGATTTGGATTTCAGGGACTGGGATTTATGGGTGCCAGAATACACTGGAATTTGAGACAACATATTTAGAACATGGAGATGGGACACCTCACAATCAGTTTGGAACAGGAATTTTAGTTCTGGAAGGATAGAATATAGGACATGAATGATTTTGAGATGGAAAATTTAGATGGGTGTACATGACTAGGAATGGGACACAGGACATGATGTTGATTTATGGGATGGTGACAGACTCTATCTCTTCAGGCATTTATCAAACAGACTAGACATGCCTAGTGCCCAAAGTTCAAGATATTTAGGATTGCAATGTGAACAGAATTGCATAAACTTCATCAAAACATATCTTATATCTCAGTGACAGCAGGAAGCTGTGTAAAACATATTTTCACTGGAGCCTATATATAAGGTGAGGAGATATGGCCTGTATATAGAATGGTAACACCACAATGTATTCTATGAATCAAATATATTCTGAATTCAAGAAGAACTCAAGAAAGATATTATAAGACTTGTGAACAAGGATATAATTCCTATAGGACATGGTGGTTTCTCATGGGACCATATCTGGACTCAAACTAGGATGAACATTGCTGCAGAATGAGCTGTGAGACTATTAAGTGAATATCACTCCTTTGAGGAAAATATTTTGATTCTCCCCTCAATTTCTATACACCATTGGTACACATGGGTTTGGCTTGTCACCTTGGTGATGAAATCCAAGGTAGGGCTGCTAGAGGAAAGAAATAACAATTACTTTTGATCTCCAAGATTGCATTGTGTTGCGAGGAGAGATCATACACACTTGACTTTGTTAGATGCTAAACTAAAAAAAAGAGGATAAGATGATGCTTTTGATCTCCAAGATCACCTTTTGATGTAATGAGAGAGCATACACATCATAATATCCTCACAAGCATAGCAAATAAAAGTTATATTCCCTTTAAAAATTGAGGTGTGCAACTAAACTAGTAGGAAAAAATGAATTTTGAACTATTGAACTTGTAAAAAAAATGTTAGTAGTTTGTAAAAAGGTCTTGGACATACGATTTTCCTATAAAACTCAATTAGTACTAGCAAGTTTCATAAATATTTAGCACAAAACCAAGGGAAAATGATAAAAAAACTATTGTAGAGCACACATATCAATAGAAAGTTAGACATACCAAAACACAAAATAGATGTGGAAAAAAAAAATAGAAATAGTGAAAGGAAAGTTTTACTTTTACTAGTCTTTTTCTTGCACACACATCAATTGATGACGCAAATATGTTAGTCCAAATAAACATGACAAATTAGAAGGAAGACATATCAAATAGAGACTTGTGTGAGAACAAAACAGAGGTTAGTAAAAAAACTCTCAAAAATGATGGAAAACTATAAAAATGAAGAATGGCGAGTGTTGGAACAACATGCTAGAGTTTTAGGAGATTGATTAAAACCATAAAATTGAAAGACGAAAATATAAAAATGATTAAAATAGATATTAACATCTAAGAGTGAATGTGTCAAGTCAGGAAGCACACACGTCATGAGAAAATGAACACGTCAAAACACAAACATATGTGTTAAAAGAGTTAGGAGATGAGAAAACTCAACTTTAACTTGCAAAACATAGGTTAATTTAATTGTTGCTCTCTTATTCTCTCATTTGGTAATTCCTCAAATTGTGTCTCTATAATAAATATTTTATTTGTCTTGATTTATTCTTCTTTGTTTTAATATTATTATTAGTGTTGTTAATTTTCTCTCATGAATTTGTCTATTCTTATTTTCTTTGCTATTTTTAATGTGTTTCTTTTCTCGTTCTTGAGTGTGTTGTTGTAATTCTTAAGTTGCTAATTATGATTGAGTTTCTTTGTAATTGTATTGCTTTTTATTCCATTTCTTTATTGAGTTGAGTTATTTGCATTTGTTCTTTCTTTACTTATTTTTTTGTGTTTATATTTCTCTTTAATGAGTGAGTCACTATATTCATTGATAATATATTCATCAATGAGTTACTATGTAACTTTATTCATGAATTTTTCATCATGTAATATAACTCATTCTTGAATTTTTTGTCTTTCGTTTGAGTGTTTTTGTGTTTTTGTGTCACTTAGTAATTTCTTTATTAATTATTTGTGGGTCTTTGCTTTAGTTTTATTATCTTCTTAATGCTATTTCTAATTCCTTTTTTATTACTTTTTATTTGTGCTTCATTTTCTTTCGTTGATTTTATTCTAGGTGTCAAATATATATATAATTTGCTTGCTTGGGTTTTTTATGCTTGAATTTATTTTATTTATTTAGCTTGTAATTGTAAGGTAGGGGGACCAACCACACAAAGGCTCTAGGTCACAGAGAGTCGAGAGAGGAGGGTACCTCAAGCTAAGTGGGTGTTTTAGGTCAAGGATAGAGAATGAAGAGCACTCTCAAGTGTTTTTGTCACTCTACTGATCCAAATGATTAATGGGGCTAAACGAGCCGATTTCTGGAACCTAAATTGTACCTTAGAAAACTCTCTATCTGAGGAAAACAACACGGCTCAGGGATGACAGCACGACATGCTGGTGTCTCTCTGGGGCGTTGGCGTTCATATGGCCAGAAAGTGTAAAAGAACAGTACAAAATGTCAAAAAAACTACTGACAGTCTAGCTAATGAAGTTTAACAAACTAAACAAAATAATAAATGACAATATACAAGAGAAGGTGATAAGGAAGACAACTAAAGCAAAGGTGACAAAGTCCAACTCACGGAGAGTCCAGTTCGCTAGGAAGCTCCACATGCATGTACACCTACACAGCCAACAGAGGAAAAATGTTGGGGATGTATAGGGGTTTGCCTCAGTCAAACCCCCACTTTGGTGTTTCCACCTCCATGGATAGCCAGATAGATAAAGAGAAATAGAAAAACGATAAAGGAAATGTTGGAAAGGAGAGTATCAAACACTACAAAAAACATAATGCTACTTTATCAAACCACAACGAAAGAAGGATGGTGAAGCAATACCACCTCCACCCAAAGACACTCAAGGCCAATGAAGGGAGAATCCAAGACTACACGCTTAGCAAAGTCGACACGGCCGCAATGATGATGAAGGAGGTCTCACAAGACACCAAACTCACAGCTTCTATGGTAGAACAACACGTTCTTGATAAAGTTGATGGAGCAGCAAGTTGTTAAGAAATGTTCAAGAGATTGTAGAAGATCGTATGAATTGCCAAGAAGATGAAGTAGATTGCTAAAGAGATGAAGTGATAGTGAAAACGAGCCATTTGAAGATGGAAAGGGAGGGAAAGAGCCATTTTCAGGCCAATTGGTCGACACAGAGACGTTATGCTTCATCCCCAATGGGGAACGTAATGTCCCTGCGAACTCCAAAGGAAAGAATTTGTCAAGGACAGTAGCACACCATGTAGACATTTGCATGTTGTGCGTGCATCCCGACAAAAAATTTCCCCACCGACACAAAAGGCAAGCACCAAGTGGATGCAAGGTAGATCGATGATGTGGAATTTCTTAGTCGTGTTTGATTTTCTAAGGTTGAGGGATGCAAAAGGGGAATTTGCAAGAGGGGTGAAAATTCGCTCCTATACATTTTTCCCCCATTTTAGCGAGCACGAGTGTCAATGAGTGTTCGGTAAAGTGGATCGAAAAGTTTAGAAATGTATACCTAAACTGTCGAGGAAGTAGAATGCAATCTAGCAAGCTCGAAAGCACAAGGCAGTCAAATAGCTCCACATGTACTCTCTCCTGAGGATATTTGAACAAAGGACTCTGTAGATCCTCAGAATTACAAAGTTGAACAAAGCAAACTGAAGGCCCGCAGACCAACGATGGAAAAATCCTACAAGATGCAAGCACTTCACGGATCCTCAAACCTACAAAGAAGGAACCCCCCAAGTACTCTCTCTTGAAGGAAGATTGATGTAAGGGGACTCTACCGAGTCAGAATGGAAAGTAACTTCATAGGCACAACTGCAAAGAAACATGTTAATCCGCAAATAAAACATTTTAGAAAACAAAAATCAGCCATGGAGGTAAACAAGTAGACAGATAGTCACACAGACACTCAAAAATCGAAGGAAGAGATTTCAAATGGGTCCCTCAGGAACCCTTCAAAAGGAAGAGGGGTCCACTCAAGGGACATTCGTTTGAAAGTGCAAGAGTGTTTTTCGCAAATCAATTCAACATCAAGGAATCCTTTCAAAAGATGTTCACTTCATCAAGGAATTTGAAAGGAAGAAAATTCCCCCTCACGAGGGGAAGGTTGAGGCTTCTCCTGCAAGAAAAGTTACTCCCTCCTCAGAGGAAAGTTCTTCAAGTTCTTTTTTTGTGAACCCATGACAAAGGAAACACATTTCGCTATGGGTCCTTGTTGAGAATGTGATTTTTGAAAAATGTTTTGAAAATATTTTTGAGAAAAGATTTGTTGGTCACTGAATGTGTTTTCTAAAAATCGAAGTGACAAGATAGCCCCCCATTAGGATGGTGTGTGCTAAATGCAGAGGCACACGGTATCTTAAGGAGAGAAAAGAAAGAATGAAAAAGTGATGTTGTGGCCCATGGAACATAACAAGATGTCACAATGGTTATGTTGTCGCACATGCAAGGGACAACACATGAGCACCACAACATCACAAATCAAGCAAAGAAGAGAGAAAGATATGAAAAAAGGAAAGGCAATAGCATAACACACAAGGGACAAGGGTGATCTGATAGTTCGAGTCAGAGCTACTCATAAATATAGGTAATTATAATAATAGTATATAGATGAACTATCATCATCCCCCTACTATATCAGACCATGTAAAGAATGCACAAGAAAACAAAATAAAATAAAAAATTGGGTCAACATGGAAGGGAAGCCTAAATTCCCCCAACACTTTGCATCGGCCCCAATTGTTGAAAATCAATACACATAACAGAGGAAGAATGATGTAACAAATAGAGGAATTTTTACGACACAAAAAACACTCCTATATCCAAGCACCTAGACAAGGGTGACAAGGGTCATCTAGGAACACATAATGCAAGCACAAGGGAACACAAACACACACACACACAATCTACTCTACAGATAAACAAGAGGTGCCCCCCTAGACCTCATCAACCAAGAGATCATCAGCCTCCCAATCTAGATCATTATACGGGGAAGGCGGACAAGCTTACAAGGGTGGAGTATCAAGGGGGGAACCCTTCGACCCCCCCACAACAAGATCCAAGGAAGGAGACCCTTCGAGGTCTCCTCCACTCAGTTCCTATGGAGTGAAGGTCAACAACTTCGTGAAGATCACTAAAAGGGTTGGGACCTCGTCCAAAGAATTAAACATGCACTTCATATGAGTGTCATGTGTTAACACAATAGGCGAGGGAGGCGGTGCCCAAGATTCACTGCTAGGCTCACCGAGAGACTCGGGAGTAGTGACAAATTCTGGGGATGCTAGAGCCTCCTTCGTCACAAGGACAACACATGCTAATGTGGAACCACCCTCCGATGAAGGTGAACTCTTCTTTCGACCCCCTTTACTAGCAGGGCTATCCTCCATCTTTCAATTCGTTGGAGGACGCGAGACCCCCATAGACAAGGCAGAAGGCACGGAAGAGGAGGAGAAGACCGAGGTGGATACCACCAAGGTGTTTGGCATGTCCATGGGCTTCGAGAACAACGGGATCTCTGGGAGAGACATTAGGAGAGGTGGCTCAACTGAAGGAGCAATAAACACCTGTACCTTTTTCAGGTGAGGGTCATTTACCCTCATAGCAAGAGTTGGAAGCAACACCGAGGCTGATGGAACTGAAGCATGGGGGACGGGAGAGGAAGACATAGAAAAATTTGTCAAAGTAGAAACTATCGACTCCCCCTCCTTCCTCTGGAAAGTGGCCTACTAAGCAGCCAGAGCCTTTCGCCGACACTTGCACTCACACGCAAGGTGATTCCTACGACTCCAGGAGCTAGAGGCCGGAAGTTGGGATGGAACAAAGGACTCATGCTCGGCCATCAGATTGTCCATCACTATCGTTTTTAGCAAAGGGAGAGACTACTGGATGGGAACAAGAGGGAGAGGTTGAGAAGAGGTTGGAACAACAGCGAGGGAAGCAGACTCTAATGCCTCAGCGGCGGGCCTCTTCCCATTTGCCACCTTGAGGGCAGGAATGGTAGGAAGTCATGGAAGCCAAGACATAGAGGACACCCCATGGGGACACTTCCCCTTACCATTCACGGCGGACCAAGGCCCCATGGGTAAGATAGGTAGGTCGAATACCTAGATCTTAGCTTTGTGCCAAGCAGGTAGCATCAGAGTTCTTATGAGGAAACCAGGAGTAGTAACCCAAAGTTCCTCTTCAGGGAAGGAGGCAAAGGAAGGGCCCTCAACATAGGCAAGCTTCTCCTTCCCTTCTAAGAGGAAGAGGCAGCTTGTTGTTGCGCTATCGGGTTAGCCACTTTTGATTGTCCTTTTCCCTTGATTTTGTACTTCACGTAGTTTCGATAAAGTAGGTTCATTCTAGGAGGGAGCGGACCAATCGAGGCGGGCCAAAAATGATCCAAGGAATAACCCCCACAGGATACCAATGGTTGATATCCAGTGTCGTGCATGACACCTTCGTGGGAGAATTTAAACATTTTTTAATAATGGAAACAATTCTATTCATGGAAGCTAGCCACGGGATGCCCAACTTCACCCTGAACAGATCAGATTCTGGAATGACATCGAAAGTTGTATCCATAGCCCTAGGTCCAACTAGGATGAAAAGAGTTATAGAGCCATATGGCTTAAGAGAGACTGTCGTGTGTATGTATGATAGATTTCATTTTCTCATATTCCTCCCTTTGTAATGAATTTAACCATAATGTCTCCTCCATAATAACATTTACCTGACTTGCGGGGTCAACTAGGACTGCTGTCATAATGTTTCCATTGAGGAAAGCAGGAATGTATAGAGGAGAGGGCTTATTATTCAAAGTCAAGTCTTGTGTGGTGAAAGTCACATTTGGCAAACCAGTCGCAGGTTGTAGGAGAGGAGTAATCAAAACCATATTAACATACACCAAGGGTTTTGGAGAAGCATCAAAAGGTTCAATAATCAAGTTTGCAGAATGGGATGGAAATGGGTTTGTGTAAATCTATAACTCACTATTGACCTTTGCTACTAATTTATTTGAATTATGCTTCTTCCCATCGAGATAGATGGTACCATCGTCAATGTGATCCTATATCTCATGACGTAGGCACATGCAATGCTTGGTATCATGCTCGTTAACATGATGGTACTGATAAAAAGCATTCTCATCATACCAATCAAGATAAGGCTCCTTCAAAGGTCGAGGGTTTCCAAGGTTATGATCTTATCCTTCAACAACTTTTGTAAAATAGAAGTATAAGATTCAGCTAACCTTGTAAACTTTCTATTGTGCCTGAGGCCATTATCACTGGTCACAACAACTATATTCGCAACAACCTTTCCTTTTCCATAGATGGATACAATAGAATTTCCTTCAGAACGGGAGTGTGAGGAAGATCCCCCGAACTGAACCACCATTTGTTGATACTCACGCAATGTGGCACACAAGTGTGCGAAAGAAGGATACTTCATTAGGGCGAACTTCTCTTGCTAGGCTCGTTGTAGGTTGCCTATGAATACCTTCTACACATTTGAGTTGGATAGCGGGTATGAAATTTGCGAAAAGAGTGCTTGCTACCGTGCAATAATGACAATTATCTTCTCATTTTCTCCCTACTTACATCGGACAAGATCTAAGAAGGTCATCTTCAAACCGATGTTAGCCTGGAATTGTCAGAGAAACTAATTTACGAGCTGGTCAAATGAGAATATAGAATTATCAAGCAAGGAATAGTACCACTCAAGTGTTGTGTCCTTGAGAGATCGAGGGAAATTTTTTTCCATTAGAGCATCGTGATGAAAGAAATTCATGCACATGGCATTGAAAGCTGACACATGCATCTGTAGTTCCCCTTTACCACCATACTTTTCAAACTTAGGAATCTCCATTCCCTATGGGAAAGGAATACTCAAAATTGCCACTAACAATGGACTATGTTAGAAGAAAGGTTGGAAGATAGGTTGGGCTGAGGCTTGGGAAAGGTTGGCCAACTAGTTTTGCATTTGACCCATGTTCTGAAGACGAGAATTCAAAACAGGTTCAAAGGATGAAAAGGCCCAGTGGAACCTCCCCTAGAACCACTACCACCAGAACCACCTTTGGAGCCACCATCATGACCATCGTCGGTGGCCATGATGGAGCCACCACCACCAATAGGACCTCCGTCAAAACCACCTCCACTACCAAACCCACCACCATGGCCTCCACCAGAGCCGCCTCTGTCAGCACCACCTCTGCTACCAAAGCCGCCACCACTCATTCCACTAGAGCCCCCACTGTTGGGGGCAATAGGAGGGGTGAAGCCGAAACCAAGGGGTATTCTACTCACCTTGATAGTAGGGGGCTTCTCAGAAGTAGAGGAAATGTTGATTGAGGGACCTGTTTCGGCCATGCATACAAACATGATGGGCATCGAGACACCTATTTGTCTCTCATAAGTGTCAAGCACCTCTCCTCGGGTAGTACCTGATCTAGTGTTATACGAAGGGATGTATGCTTCGGTCAGATCAGTAAGGCCACGTAAGAATTCTATACCTGTTTGATCCTTACCTAGCATGCATCTTACCTCTCTAGCAAGCTGAGTGGCTCTCGCCATGTTCGGTGCTTTCTCTAAATGATTCACAAGGTTCAACAACCTCCTATCTAATGCTAAAATATTTTTTGCAGAAATATGAACAACATCGTCCTCACCCATAGATGAAGTTGTGGGGCATGTAGGAGGAGTGGGTACACGGGTGGTCTCATCAATGAAACCCATCTCGTCGGTAAAACCTGTAGAAAAACCAATAGTAAAGCTATTAGTAAAATCAGAAGTGACCTTTGTCTTTTCCATTGGTAGGTGTCGCACACTACTTCTAACCATGTGCCTGGAGGTCATAGACTAGGTTGTGATGCTCATAAAACTTCATAGCACCCAGGTTTACAACAGTCACCAGGTGTGAGGGAAAAAGTCTCAACACAAGTGAATGGATAGACAGCGTTCACGTCAGGTTCACCAAAATGTAAGGTAAGGGGACCAACCACACCAAGGCTCCAGGTCATGGAGAGCCAAGAGTGGAGGGCTGCCCTAACTTACCTCAAGCTAAGCGGGTGTTTTAGGTCAAGGATAGAGAATGAAGAGCACTCCAAAGTGCTTTTGTCACTCTACTGATCCAAATGCTTGAATGGGGCTAAATGAGACAGTTTCTGGAACCCGAACCGTACCTCAGACATCTCTTTGCCCAAGGACAACAATGCATGTCAAGGATGACAACGCGAAACACTAGCATCTCTTTGGGGCATTGGCATTTGTATGGCCATAAAGTGTAAAAGTACAGTACGAAATACCAAAAAATCTACTAACAGTCTCTAGCTAATGAAGTTTAACAAACTAAGTAGAATAATAAATGACATAATGCAAGAAAAGGTGATAAAGAAGACAACTAAAGCAAAGGTGACGAAGTCCAACTCACTAAGAGTCCATTTCGCCAACAAGCTCCACATACATGCACACCTACACATAGGCAAGAGAGGAAAAATGTTGGTGTTTTATAGGGGTTTGCCTCAATCAAACCCCCACTTTAGTGTTTCGACCTCCACGGATAGCCAAATAGATAAAGAGATAGAAATACGATAAAGGAAATGTTGGAAAGGAGAGTATCGAACACTACAAAAAACACAATGCTACTCTATCAAACCATAATGAAAGAAGGATAGTGAAGCAATACCACCTCCACCCAAAGGCACTCAAGGCCAATGAAAGGAGAATGCAAGACTACGAGCTTGGAAAATTCAACATGGCCACAGCAATGATGAAGGTCTCGCAAGACACCAAACTCGCAACTTCTATGGTAGCACAACACGTTCTTGATGAAGCAACAAGTTGCTAAGCAATGTTCAAGATATTAGAGAAGATCATATGAATTGCCAAGAAGATGAAGTAGATTGCTAAAGAGATGAAGTGATAGTGAAAACAAGCCATTTGAAGATGGAAAGGGAGAGACAGAGCCATTTTTGGGTCGGTTGGTCGACATAGAGGCATTATGCTTCATCCCCAATGGGGAATGTAACGTCCCTGCGGACTCTAGAGGCAAGAATCTGCTAGGGGTGATAGTGCACCATGTAGACATCTGCGTGTCACATGCGCATCCTCGACAGAAATTCCCCCACTGACACAAAAGACAAGCACCAAGTAGATGCAAGGCAAATGGGTGATGTGGAATTTCTTAGTCTGGTTTGATTTTCTAAGGTGGAGGGATGCAAAAGGGGAATTTGCAAGAGGGGTGCAAATTCGTTCCTATACAGTAATTAATTTCTTTTATGTGTTATTATTAGTTTATTTCCTTCTATCAATTCCTTGGTTCTTGTGCCTCCTCTACTACCCCCCTCCTTCCTCGTTTTTATTCATTACTTGGTCTACAACTATTCATTTTACTCCTTATGCTCTATGATATCCTAATGATGGATCACCGAGTGTGATCCAAAACATTGATGCAAAAGATACAAACACAATCTAATCCACAAACACTAAGCAATAACATAGGTTAAGTTGAGCTCAAAATGGTCAAATGAGCACTCAAATAGGTTAGTGGAAATGTTTGTTGCAATTTTAGTGCAAAACTTAAAAATAATGAAAATATGGGAATGAACTTTAGGAACAAAAGGTTCAATCCATGAAGTGGATATGAAATGGGAAAATGGGCATGGTGATTTATGAAGTGGACTCATTCAACCAATTCAATGGCCAAAAGATTGTGGATACCTACAAGAAAAATCAGTTAACCTGAACCAAATTTGTTAGAAAAAGACACAAACCAACTAAAGATTAGAAGCCCCTACAAAAACAACCAAAATATGTTAGCAAAAAACTAGGAAAATGAAATGAGAGATGTTGGGTTGAGCCACCACCAAGTTGTAGGTAGATAGGTCATGGTATGGGTGAACACACCAAAGAGTGTAAGTGGATATGGTGAAAGAAGAGTAGATGTAGTGAACTAAGAAACTACAACCATAAACTCACAAAACACATAAACAAAAAGTTATAGGGACATGTGTCTCACTAGATGTGCCAAAATGTGAACAAAAGAAAACAAAACACGGAAACAGGACTCAAATATAAGAAAACAAGCATTTACCTTGCATCCCAATGCACCTCCAATTGAACTAAAGAGGTAATGTGCTCAAGTTGAGAAATTTGGAAGAGGCCTCCCAATACCTCTTGTTACACACCAAGGGAGTGGTTATGCTCAAGTTGTATGTGATTGAAGTTATATGTGATTGCTCATTCAAACAACATAACTTTACATTCAAGGTTGTGTTCTTATCAAAATGACTTTCGAGAGGGTCCATTTATAGATTTTGATGATAGATGAATCAGAGCTAGTATTGGATTTAGAGATCAATGGTTGAAGTGTGAATAATAGATTTGAAGATATTAGAAACCTTCAAGTGGCACCTTGCGATTGGTGCACTTGGAAAGGGCAAGAATCAGAGAGATTTTGATGGTGAAGATAATCTTAATTTAAATAGAGAGTGGAGATTTAAAATACTTACACATATGTGAGAAGGACCTTGGGGATGTGTGATTGCTCACACATGTGTGACAATCATATGAGGATGTATAACTTGACAAGTGAGAGGTCTCACATATGTGCAAGTCGAGGTCTCACATATGTGCAAGTCACATGTGTAAAATAAAGTATAGATCTTCTTGGGGAAATGAATGGTTGAGATTTTATAGGAGGATTTTTGAAGAAGTGAAATGAATGTGAAAAATGCATTTTAGAGAAGTAAACAAGATTAATTAAATTAATCATGCTTTGATTTGTGCAAATAATTAATTAGATTAATTAATTGATAACAAGAATTAAATAAATATAATTCATTTTGGGGTTGGGACCAAGAGAATGTACATGATGGGCTTAAAAAAATAAAATTGGATTAATTAATTAATTGAATAAATAGTCCTATTTAATTCAAATAACATTGGAAGAATAATGGGTCGGGGAGCCTAGCTCGATTGCAATGTTCCACGGGGTTTTGGGGACGGGGACGGGGACGGGGACGGGGGGACGGCAAGGGATGTGTTTCTAGGACGCAGGGACGAAGGGTCTAAGTTTGGGGGTGGTGGGAGGACGGTGGGGCGATGGTGGCGCGGGGAGGGGGGGTTGGCTGTGTTGAAATACATATAGTACTTGAAAAAATAGTTATAAAAAGATGTATAAGAATTATACATCTTGGAGACAACTAGGAGTCCCCTAGACGTCTTGAGGACACCTCGGCATCCTTGAAGTCCTACCGGCGTCTTGGAGATAGTGACACTGGTGGTGGGATGGTAGCGATGGTGGTGGGCTAGTGGGGGGGAAGTCCCCCCCCAAGTCCCCAAGTCTCTGAGACGTCCCCATCTAGGAAACACGAGATTTTTTGGGGGGGGACGCGTCCCCGTGGAACACTACTCAATTGGCTAAAGCATCCTGTTGCAGGCAAGAGGTCACAAGGTCTAGTCTCCCCCTGTCCCTGTGGTACTAGAGGGCGTGTTGCACCAACGTCACCGGTCACGTGAAAAAAGTTTCCCCCCGGTCATGTGAAAATAGGGGGCGCTACCCGATTCCTGCAGTCTAAAAAGAAACATTGGAAGAATGAAGATAATTAACTAAAAATATATAATTTAATGGACAATTTACATCAACATAGAATAATAGAGCACTTCCAAATGTTCCACCAAAGCCACCTTTATGTGCCTAGGAAAAAATTAAAATATAAAGTTGCTAGTTTATTTAGTTTTTGAATGTCAGATGGCAGCAGCATGAAATGGACTGAACTCTTACATGCCTGAGAACAATCTGCTTTAGTGTTTAGTAGTAAATTTGGCGCCTAATGTCTTTTAGGAAATTTTCCAGTCATTTATAATCTTTGTTAGTTAGTGGATTTAATGTTTATGTTTGCAAATCTATTTTTTCTTTGGTTAACAGAGTTTTCATAAAACAAATCTCAGTGTCACACATGCAAAAAACATTAGCTATAAATAGACTTGTAGGTGTTAAAGTCGGGCATGATTTTGATATAGATATCTTGTGAACAGGAAAATGAAGAATGTGTCTTGGCCAAAGAGCAATGGCTACAATGCACTAGAGGACTTTCATGGCCTGAGTCTGCATCTATACCTTACAAAAGTTCTCTACTATTTTTTCCCCTTAACTGATCAATAGTCTATAGCTGTGTTGTTTCCATTTGTATGCAATTAAATCTTCTCCTTATGGAGGAAAGAACAAAGCCTTGCCGATAACTGCCACAGGAATCTAACCTGGGTGGCCCCTGAAAGAGCCACCCCTCTCACCAGTCTGCCTATATCCCAAAGCTGAGACAGGGTTCTTGTTTATATACATCTTTGGCATGTAGGGCAGACTCCATGAGAGCTGATCTATCACACATAACGAACAGAAGTAGTGATGCTTTGTGTCTTCATTCCAGCGTGTGATGATGTTATGTTTATACATAAGGAGTCCCTATGCTCTGGATCGTTGAATGATGATGGGTAGTGCTAGAACTATGATGATATTTATATATTGTCATTTTATTTCAGGAAACACATGAAACTCATTATGAATGTTAGCCCTAGAGCATTGTCTAGAGCTAAAGCCATTGAATTTATGAGGTGATGAGACTGTAGGCATGTGTTTGATGACATAATGAGTTCTCCTAACTGCTGAATGGGTTATACTGTGTGAACTCCCTCTTAAGAATTCATGTGGATGGTGTATGATTGTTAACTAGTTGAGCTGTGGTCTGCTGGTATTATGCATATTTATGCGTGAGACCTTCTAACCAACCTCTCCAGTTGCCTCTCATTTCATGAATATACAGTAGCCCTCAGCAACATGCTATATCCACGATGTGAGTCAAACTAGGTTTTCTTGATTGTGTTGGAATCATATATTCATGATTTTGCATGTTTTATGCATGTTGGTTACATTTCAGATCAATCATTTGCTACAAGGCCACTATTGCTTATGTATGACTAAAACTACACGTTCGATTTTCATGGTACATGGAATTGAGTAAGTGTACTTCTGGAAATAACTGCGTATACTTGCGTATGACTAGTTAAACATGGGCTGAAATGCAGCTATGTTTATGCCGTAAGCAATGATTGGCATTGAGTGGCAAGACAGCGTCTGGTAAAGCTACCCAGAGCGGATCCCGTGCCTGTCTGAAAAAGCTATGCAGGGAGGATGCTGAACCCATGTGAAGAAACTATGCATTGAGCATACCATTCATCAATATGGGTACATTTCATAACCTTAAAATTACATAGAATCCCCTGCAAGATGTCAACTAAGTCCAACTCAATTGTCATGCATGTGCTCTGTCAATAATACTTATACAACAAGCACTAGGATGAAGTAATCCATGAATCACTGTCAATCATGAAAAACTTTCCAGTGCACTTCATTTGTCATCACCAATAGTCCCCACAAGAACAATATCCATTGTTAAAATGATGAAAGCGATTAGTATCTCTTATAATAAGTTCTTGTTTAACAATCTTAGATATAAACTTTGTGGCTGTATGGCAATCTCCACAAACACGGAGATTCTTCATGATTCTTATAGGTGTCCCTGAAGGTGTATTAATCGGCCCAAAAGCAATAGCTAGTTTTTCACTGTGGTGCAAAAGCATGGTTTCCTTCAGCTCCTCTTCTACATCATGCAGCACAAAGTTTTTGTCAGGTACGTACCCTAAGGCTTTCATTTGCCCGCTCAACCATTCTAGAGTTGCATATATCTTTGTCGCCTGAGGATGTGTTCTATCTCCTGTTACAAATGTATGTACATTGTTATTAACTCCAACCCAACTACAAGCTGGCTCTTTCTTCAGGCCTCGATCTTTCATCATTGTTCTAACCTTAGACATATCATCCCACCTCCCAGCTGCAGCATAGATATTTGAAAGTAAAATATAGATGCCAGTATTTTGTGGTTCCAATTTATAAATGTGTTCGGCTGCATTCATTCCTAGCTCCACATTACTATGGATTCTGCAAGCAGCCAACAAAGCTCCCCACACAGCAGCATCCGGTTCAGTTGGCATCTTCCTAATAAAGTCTTCTGCCTCATTCAGAAGCCCAGAACGACCAAGAAGATCAACCATGCAAGCATAGTGGCGTGGCCCTGGTATTATACAATAATCTCTACTCATAGAATCAAAGTACTGCCAGCCTTCTTCAACTAAGCCAGCATGGCTACATGCAGACAGCACGCCAACAAAAGTGACTTCATCTGGACGTGTGTCTGATCTTTTCATCTTCTCAAAGAGCTGAAGTGCCAACTTGCCAAGCCCGTGCTGAGCATATCCTGCTATCATTGCATTCCATGAAACCAAATCCTTTTCAGGCATTTCCTCAAATACTTGACATGCATCTATTGTCCCACATTTGGCATACATGGTAATTAGAGAATTTCCCACAAAGACATCATTTTCAAAACCTGTTCTAATTACTTGAGACTGAATTTGCTTTCCTTGTCCTAGAGCAGCAAGGTTAGCGCATGCACTGAGAATAACAGTAAAGGTGGACTGATTTGGTTTCGTACCCTGCCATAACATATTACAGAACAGTTTTAGAGCTTCCTCACCATCCCCAGTTTGGGCATATCCTGCAATCATTGCTGTCCATGAGATTAATTTCTTTTCTGGCATCTTGTCGAATACTTTGCGTGCCTCATCAACCCTCCACTTCTTGGCATATCCAGCAATCATAGCACTCCCTAATGCCAAAGCATTTGTGTTAATTTTGTTAAATACTTGAGACGTCCCTTCTATGCTCTTACATTTTGCATACATAGTAATGAGGTTATTCCCCACAATTACATCTAACTGGAACCCTGTTTTGATACTATGAGCTTGAATTTGTCTGCCCTGTTCCAAAGCTGCTAAGCTGGCACATGCATAGAGAACACTAGCGAAGCTAGACTGATTTGGCTTCACGCCTGTTCGGTGCATTTGGGAGAAAAAATTCATAGCCTCCTCTTCTTTGTTGTTCTGTGCACAACCTGCAATTATAGCTGCCCATGAAACCACATCCCGTTCAGGCATTTCGTTGAAAATTTGGTGAGCACAATCCCATCTTCCGTTCTGGGCATATGCTGCGATCATGGAATTCCATGCTACCACAGTTTTGTG
>VDFB02271358.1:1124018125-1124080086 GCA_007258455.2 Sequoia sempervirens | reverse complement strand
ATTGTAATAGGTTTTTCACTGGATAATAAAAGTATTGGATGGCTGTGGTTTGGTGGATGTAGCCCAGATTGGGTGAACCACGTTAAATTCTGTGTTATGATTTATTCTATGCATGTTTTAGTTTCTCTGTTTATTATATAAAATCTGCATTTAATTGTTAGATCTGCCATCTCTAACCCTAACAAAGGTCATAAGATGCAAGCATTAGGATAGCCATGTCAAATTTTCCAATGAGGTCTAAGATGTTACTTTCTTCTAACATGTCTATCTCACTCGAAGAATGATCGTCTTCACTTGAGTCAACGACATATTGCGATCCATATTCAAGTGGTCTAGAACCAAAACTTTGTCCTTTCATACATATTGGGGTATACTTTTGGATTACATCGATCTCTTTGTCATGGCAAGATTCCTTAGAGAGAGAGTCCCATTCATATTCATTGGAATCTGTTTCATGATCCTCACTAGCCTATAGCTGTAAGATTCTTTCAACAACTCTTTAAGTAGTTTCCTCTTTTAATTCTTCCCTATAGCCTAGTCCTATTTTGTCTTTGGGATTCATTGTGACAAGTTGTATTAGTTCACTGATGCCTTTTTTTCTTTTACCCAAAGGACCATTTCCCTCATATCCCATTTTTGTCAGGATTGTCTGACCTTTGCCATACTTATTTGTGCATATATTGGACACTGATACCTGTGAAGGTTCTTCATCTTTGTATAACCAATTTAGGACATCCCCATCTTCTGATTCCTCTACTTGGGTGCTTGCTTTTATAAACTTCCTATCAAAGAGCATGATGGGTTGTAAAGATTGTTGTCTTGAGGTAGATGGTTGTCCATGTGACTTAGGAGAAGCTAAAAGTTGAGATAAGTATAAAGATTGCTCAAATGAGTATTCCCCCATGCCCTTGTCTTTTATTTGGATCTTTTCCAACTATTTTGACAAGGCATCAAATTGACTTCCATTGTTGCATGAAATAGAGTCAACGACCCCTTTGTCTTTTTATTGAGCCCTTTCCTCATACTATCTTGACAAAGAACCCACTGGAATTTCTTTGTTTGATGGATCAAAGTTGATGACTTCTCTATTATGTGGTACAAAGGTATCTTGACTTGTTCTAAGTGCATTGTAATATTGGGGATTGTTAGAATCACTAGCAATGGTGATCTCCTATCCATTGAAAGGAAATTTCAAGCACTGATGATAGGTTGATGGTACCGCTTGCATTTCATGAATCCACGGTCGTCCCAAGAGTATGTTATATGTCAATTCCTTGTCTAACACCTAACACACTATGTCTTTGATGATTGGTCTCACTTGAATGGGTAAAATGATCAATCCTTGAGAGGATCTTTCTTCATCGTCATATGCTTTTATGGTGATTTTCCTTCTAGGATCAATAGCATTTTCAAAATATCCTAATGCACGAACAAGCTTGAGAGTGCAAATATTTAGGCCTGCTCCTCCATCTATAAGGACAAGTTTGATGTGGTGTTTATGGATTAGGAATTCGATGTGGACAACAACGTTATGTGGATGGGTGGTGGATGCATTGTCATGTTCATAGAATGATAAGCAATGAGGTGCAGTCAAATGTCCCACCATAGCTTGAAATGTACAGACTTCAAGATTGTTTGGTACTGTGGTGGCAACTAAAGCTTGTTCCAGGATTTCTTTGTGTGTTGGTGAAATCTTGAGAAGTTCCAATATGGATATTTGAGTGGGTATCTTCTATAACTGATCAACGATGTTATATTGAGTTACAGGAAAAACATTCATTTTGGACGTGGAAGGGGTAGCTCCTTTCAATGTTACCTTGGCTTGTCCTCTTGTAATCGCATTGATAGGTGTATTGTCTTGATCATTTGTGATTTTGATGACATTAATTCGATTGCCATTCGTGTCAACGTTAGCACCTAGATTTCTAGGTACAAGGTCATTGATTTGATGTGAGATAGTGTCATCATTGTGTTGGATTTTAGTAGTGGCATCCTTCCCTTGGCTTCCAATTTCAATGTCTTGGATGGAATTCCCAACCATCTCAATACAATGAATGGTAGAATCATAAACATAGTTTATATTCTTGCCTTTGGTATTTGATGTAAAGGACTCCCTTTTCATAATTGGGTAAAGGGTTCTTGAACACTCCTTGATCATTGTTTGTTTGGGGTCCTTCAATGTGTACCTTTTTGTTATCAATGAGATCTTGGATTGCGTGTTTTAATTGCCAATAATATTTTGTCATATGACCCTTGTTTTGATGATAATCATAGTAATGAGCATCGTTTGACCAAAATGGCTTGACTTGTGGATCCCATTTTTGTGCTTCTAGCACTGTGATAAGCTTAGCCTCAGTAAGTCCCTTTAAGGCAGAATTTAAGGATTGTCAGAATGGTGTGAATTTTCGTCGATTGGAAGGTTTTGGAAATGGTGTTACTTTAGTCCCTGGATTAGTCTGATTGTTGTTTAGGCTAACATTTGGAGTGTTTGGAGGATTGTTGGTCTGATTGGTCTTGGTGGCAATTGCTGTTAGGTTGAATATGGGTTTGGTATTTTGATTTTCAGCTATGACCTCATTGTTACCCACACTCTTGTTTCGTTGCCAAAATTTAGGTTTGTCCCGACTGTTGTAGTTGTTAGAGGAAGTGGATGAGTTGTTTTCATTGTATACCTTAATGACCCCTCTTTTGACTAAGGCTACATTGATTTTAATTCCATTTTCAATCAATTTTTCGAAGGTAGGGGGCATTGTAATTCCAACCTAGAACTCATCTCATCGTTTAGGTTATCAATGTAAATCTCTATATTTTCCTTTTTGGGCATGGGACGACAATACCTTGCAAAAAATCTCCTCCATTTTTGTAAGAAAATGAGGAAGGACTCACCCTTTTTCTGTTTCAAGTTGCAAAGGTCTTTCATGGTGATATGATGTTGGATATTGTAAGAGTATTGAGTGAGAAATCTATTGACCAACTCTTCAAATGTGTTGATGGGGGGTGTAATCTTTGAAAACCATTCAAGGCATGTCCCTCCTAGACTTCATGAAAATAGTCTCATCAAATAAGTTTCCTCATGCACAAATTCTAGACTCATAGTTTGGAATTCCCTTACATGATCTAATGGATCAGTTGTACAATTGTATTTACCATACTTTGGGAATTCACTATGTTTAGGGAAAGGAATCATGTTGACAAATGGATTAAAGGGATAAGGAAAAATTTCCTCGATCAAGTATTGTTTCGAAGTTCCCCTTTGCATATCTAGAACTTGTTGTTGAAAGTTTTTCATTTGGTGAGTTAAAGTAACCATTTGTTTTGTTTCTTTTTCAGGATTTTGGAGGGGTGCTTTTAAGATGTTGATGTCAAAGTCAGGGGGAAGTTTGACTCCTTGATTGGCTAACATTAATAGGTACTTTTCCCCATCTCTTTCAAAAATCTTTTCCAAAAACTTATGGAAATTGGGGTCTTATTCTGCTTGTCGGATATCCTCATTGCTTATTTCTCCCCCTTGAGTGTTGTTGAGTCCAGGAATAGGGATTTCTTTTGCATTAGCCATGTTGCTATAGATCTAACTATTTTTAGGTTCAATGTTGGAAGTTTTGATATCGAAAGCTTCACTACTTAGTTCAAAGTTGGGTGTTCCAAGTTCTTTGTCCTTGAGTCTCCTTTTTTGTGATCTTGTTTGGTTGGTCATACAAGTGTTATGATTTAGACTAAGCTTTAATCTAAGTTTGAAATAGTGCCAAGGATTACAACTAAGTCAAATAGAATGACAAATTCTATTGATTAGACCAAGTTTTATTTTATTGCATGACATAGTTTCATGATTAAAGGATGACAAATCTCGAAGATGAAACTAAGTTGTACAAGAAAAGATGTGATGGATATTGATGATTTAGGCACCTTGAAATGTTTAGATCTAGGTTTAATTTGAAAAGTTCCACTTTTATAGGTCTGTTTCGACAATGTTTAGACTTCTAAGGTATCTAAGGAACGATCTTGGACTTGAAGTTTTGACTCAAGAAATGTAATTAAGGTACTCAAAACATTGGAAAAGTCTTGGATTTTGACAATAGTACATCATGTATAACTCTAGATTGTTTTTGCAAGCTCTCTTGTAAAAATTGAAGGTTCACCTTTCTCTAAAGTCGTAAAGCATATACAAACTTCTTTGATTTTATTTTCGACTAAGAGGTTTGATCTTTGGTTTTCTAATCTTGATCTTTCATGAAATCATTGTGCAAACCACATTTTTTGACCCTTTTTTACCTAAGGAAAGGTTGAATATTGCTAAAAGGACTGATTTTCTAAAGATGGATGGACCTAAGTTACTGACTTGTCTACCTCAATGAATGTAGTTTTGAATCAAGGTTTTCACTTTCAAAATGTAACGTTTTTGATGGTGTTTTTTCTGAGTTTCATTTTGAAGACACATCAAGCAAAATATACACTCCTAAGGTTGTGAAAGATTGTATTCTTTTAGATTCCACGCAAGTTTTACCCCAACCGCACTATCTTTAGCTGATGAATTCAAAATCTTAGTTGCACAAGCTCCCCCTTACAGTGCACTCTCTTCTCAGGCCAACCAAGCTTCCAGTCCCCATGAAACTCCCATTGCGAACTGATCACCTCTACTAAAAACTACAAGAATGTGGATGCCTTGGCATTGACCGTTGCTGCACCAAAGAATAGATAAAGGATTTTGGAAAATCTACAACAAGGGTTTTAATATGGGCATTCCGTTTGTGGGGGATAATCTATGCAGCGAGAGTCCCTTTTGATCCATCTCATTGGAATTATCCTCGTGATACTTGAACTTTTCTCAAGTATCCACATTTATATCCTGGTTGGAAGTCGCTTGGCTTTAGCGTGTTACCAATTGGGTCGTTCCCTTGGGTGATTACTTTTTCCCACAAGGCAGACCCTCTAGGATAAACAAAAGCAAGCAAGTATACCCATAGTTCAATCGATCTTTATTTCGCATGAATAAAGAGAGAACTCATGCCATATACTCCACTTACACTCGCACATAAACAAGAATGGGTCTAGCTTTTTGGATCACCCAGTTAAGGGGAGAGCATATGCCTAGCATTCATCACATACAAAAGACATGGTGTTCATTAACCTTTAATTAAGCTATGATCCTAACTTAACCAAAAGAAAACATGATGTTCATTAACCTTTTAATTAAGCTATGTTAAGAGCTTAACTAGAAGGAAACCAAATACACCACTTCCAACCCTTGCAATATGTCAGTAGTTTGATAAGAATGTCTTTGACAAGCATTTTTGGGAAAGCCTGCAAAGCACAAACGCAAAATGTGAGTTTTTTGACTTGGTGAAAAAATACAAGAGGCGCCAAAAGAGAGACAAGAAGTGCCAAAAACAATGTAAGCATGTCAAAACATGAAAATCAAGCCTTGCAAGAGGTGCCACTTGGGACACCAAAGGTGCCAAAACAATGTTGGAGGCCAAAAACTTGAATTCCAAGCTTGCAAGAGGTGCCACTTGGGACCCCAACGGCACCAAAACTCTAAAACCACTCAAAAACATGCATTTTCACCCTTGCAAGAGGTGCCACTTGGGACCCCAAAGGCTCCAAAACTCTCAAAAGACTCAAAAACATCAATTTCAACCTTGCAAAAGGCACCATTTGGGACCCCAAAGGCGCCAAAACTCTTAAAACACATGAAAACTTGAATTTCAAGTTTGCAAAAGGCACCATTTGGGACCCCAAAGGCACCAAAACTCTTAAACATGCTCAAAACACTCAAAAATGACAAAACATCCCCCAAAAGTGCATAAATGACATCCCATAAGCTACAACATCTATCTATGATGTTCAAAATGATTCTAAATGGCAAGAAAATGACTAATAAAGAGGTTTCTCGTAAAGTGTACCGTAGGTCTAGAGGCAGTTGGCTAATTAGGTTGGCGAAGACACTCGAAACGATGCTTGTGGTATGGGATCACCATCTTCCTCTAAGCTCTCCAATCTTCACCTTCTCCAAACTCAAAATGTAAAAATGAATCCCATTTTTACCATTTTCACCTTTTAGGGGTAAAATGGAGGGAATTATGGTGGGATTTATTTCCCATTTTTACCAAAAAGGAGGGGTAATTAATCAACACTATTCAAAGAAAGAACTTGCAACTTAATTTTGAGAGATAAATTGTCTCTAACATCAAACCTTCACTGAATCAACATTGGATCATCATTGCATCATCACAACACTTATCACATCATTTAACATTTCATTTTCACATCCTTATATTCACCAATTTATCTCTCGAGGGGGCATAATATCCATCAATACCTAAAATTCAAAGCCTGGAGCATTGAAATTTTGCATCGTCTAGGGCATCAAAATCTTGCATTGTCCAGGCCATCAAAATCTTGCATCATTTGGGACATTGAAATCTCACATCATCTAAGCTTGAACATAAAAATATTCTTTGAAGTAACGTGTAAACACATCACTTCAAAGAGGGGCAAAATGTATACACCTGAAAATGGTCATCATATTCAATTAATTAAATACAACCTATTTGATTAATACTTCAAATACATATAAATAAGGTCTTACTTTATTTATGTTGTTCACTTTCCTTTTAATTCTCCTAATTCACATTCTTCTAAATTAAATAAACAAAAAACCCTAAACATGTTTATTTAATTAATCTCCCCTAATCTTGATTAAGAATTAGAGCAGAAATCTACAACTTTTTGTATGCCACCTCATAAAGGTCACATGAAAATAAATAAGCCTAATTATTAATTAGAATTATCCTCACACACTTCCACCAATGAGAAAAGGCACATGACTTTATTCCCCCACACTTCCAACAAATTTGGAGCACATGGGTCTTTGTTTCACACACTTGGAATCCCATACATTTGGCATGCTTCCAATTGTTCAAGGGATTCTCTTCACACACATGGCATGTTGTCCTTGGTCAAGGGGACAACATCCTAATTCCTTTCATCTCCACTGTCTATCTTTTCTCCTTGGAATATAGACCGTTGATGGGTTCCACCTCACAAAATGCTTGAGAAACCCTATAAATACACCCTCTTGCCTTAGCATTTATCATCCACCTTTTGAGTAATGTTATAATGCTATTTTGAGATACAAATTGGAATAGTGTTATAATGCCATTTTTCATCCACACTTTGAGTATTGTTACCATGTAGGTTTTTCGTAGGAGCTTGGAGCTTTCATGGAGTCTTATACTTAGTTTTCATATCATGTGTTACTTTTCATTCTCATCTTAGATTAATTAATTGCTTCATAGTTACATTTTATCATCCCCATTACATCATAGTTACATTTTAGGTTAGTTTGCTTTATGTTTTCATTTGAGCATATGCATAATCATGGATAGTTCACTTTAGTTTCATATCATCTCACTCATCTCCACTTCTTCATCTATCATTAACATCATCCTTCATTTTTCGTTGCATCCATTATCCTTTCCATTGTTTTGTTTTATTTAGGAGCATACCACTAATCATTCCAGCACACATTTGCATACCACTAATCCTTCCACCACACATTTGCACATAGAAATCATCGTAGCTTGCAATTAAGCATCAAATCTCATTTTCTAGATAGTCATTTTAACAACCTTTGTGCCCATAGAAATTTGAGGGCCAAACAGTTTAATAAATCCCTAGAAATAGAGAACAATGATACATATTTGAAAGGTTTGATTGTATTACGAATAGAGGAGTTTTACTTGCTTCAAGATTTGAATGTAAACCATCTCATTAAGGTTTGTGTTGACATTAGATTATCTCATAAAGCATAGACAAATGTCTTTGATGTTGATTTGGACTAAGAGGTTTGATCTTTGGTTTTCTAATCTTGACCTTTTGCGAAATCATCTTGTAAACCACATATTCTGACTTTGTTTTTCCTAAAGAAAGGTTGAACACTACTGGAAGGATTGATTTTCTAAAGATGGATGGACCTAAGTTATTGACTTGTCTACCTCAATGAATGTAGTTCTGAATCAAGGTTTTCACTTTCAAAATGTAACATTTTTTATGGTGTTTTGTTTGAGTTTCATTTTGAAAACACATCAAGTAGAATATACACTCCTAAGGTTGTGTAAGACTGTATTCTTTTAGATTCCACGCGGGTTTTACCCCAACCGCACTATCTTTAGCAGATGAATTTAGAATCTTGGCTGCACAGGCTCCCCTTTACAGTGCACTCTCTTCTTAGGCCAACCAAGCTTCCAGTCCCCATGAAACTCCCATGGCGTACCAATCACCTCTACTAAAAACTGCAAGAATGTGGATGCCTTGGCAATGACCGTTGTTGCACCAAAGAATAGATAAAGGATTTTGGAAAATCTACAACAAGGGTTTTAATGCGGGCATTCCATTCGTGGGGGATAATCCATACGACAAGAGTCCCTTTCAATCCATCTCATCGGAATTATCCTCGTGATACTTGAACTTTCCTCAAGTATCGACATTTGTATCCTGGTTGGAAGTCGCTTGGATTTAGCATGTTACTGGTTGGGTCATTCCCTTGGGTGATTAATTTTTCCCACAAGGTAGGCCCTTTAGGATAAACAAAAGCAAGCAAGTATACCCATAGTTCGATCGATCTTTATTTCACATGAATAAAGAGAGAAATCATGCCATATACTCCACTTACACTCACACATAAACAAGAATGGGTCTAGCTTTTTGGATCACCCAGTTAAGGGGAGAGCATATTCCTAGCATTCATCACATAAAAAAGACATGGTGTTCATTAACCTTTAATTAAGCTATGCTCCTAACTTAACCAAAAGAAAACATGATGTTCATTAACCTTTTAATTAAGCTATGTTCCTAGCTTAACCAAAAGGAAACCAAATACACCACTTCCAGCCCTTGCAATATGTCAATAGTTTGATAAGAATGTCTTTGACAAGCATTTTTGGGAAAGCCTGCAAAGCACAAACACAAAATGTGAGTTTTTTGACTTGGTGAAAAACTGCAAGAGGTGCCAAAAGAGAGACAAGAAGTGCCAAAAACAATGTAAGCATGTCAAAACATGAAAATCAAGCCTTGCAAGAGGCACCACTTGGGACACCAAAGGCACCAAAACATAGACAAAAGGTGCCACTTGGGACACCAAAGGCGCCACTTCAGAGTTGCATGCCAAAACACTTTTATAGTCAATCTTAAAATGGTCATATCTTGGTCATACAGAGGTCTTTTTTAGAGCTTTTTTTTTTTGAAATGGGGTAGAATTTCATAAGATATGCAATGGTGGGTTCCATTTTGGTGCAAGAGGTGCCAAAAAAGAGGCAAGAGGCACCAAACTAGAGACAAGAGTGCCAAAACAAAGATAGACTTGATTTTTTGAAAGTTTCTTAAAAACGGTCGTATCTTGGTCATACAAAGGTCTTTTTCAGAGATTTATTTTTTGAAATGGGGTAGAATTTCATAAGATATGCAATGGTGGGTTCCATTTTGGTGCAAAATACACCAAAATAGAGGCAAGAGGTGCCAAAACTCTAGAAACAACCCAAAATGGTCCCGAAATAGGTGAAAGTGGTCCCAAAACAACTTGCAAGAGGTGCCAAAACTCTAACAAGAGGCACCAAAATAGGTGCAAGAGGTGCCAAAGCTCTAAAAGTGGCCTAGAATAGGTGAAAACAGTCTTGGGATAGTTTGTAAGAGACACCAAAATAGGTACAAGAGGCACCAAACCTCTTAGAACAAGTTAGAATGGACTCAAAATAGTTGAAAATGGTCTTTGCACTGCTTGCAAGAGGTGCCAAAATAGATGCAAGAGGCACCAAAATTCTAAAAATAGCCCAGAAATGCCTCGAAACAACTTAGAATTGCCTCCAAACTGGTGTAAAGCATTCCCAAGTAACAAACCTTGAACAATGTGTGGTGGAAGTATTAGTGGTATGCTCCTAAATGAAACAAAACGATGGAAAGGATAATGAATGCAAAGAAAAACGAAGGATGATGTTGATGATAGATGAAGAAATGGAGATGAGTGAGATGATATGAAACTAAAATGAACTATCCATGATTATGCATATGCTCAAATGAAAACATAAAGCAACCTAACCTAAAATGTAACTATGATGCAACGAGGATGATAAAATGTAACTATGAAGCAATGAATTAATCTAAGATGAGAATGCAAAGTAACACATGATATGAAAACTAAGTATAAGACTCCATGAAAGCTCCAAGCTCCTACAAAAAACCTGCATGGTAACAATACTCAAAGTGTGGATGAAAAATGGCATTATAACACTATTCCAATTTGTATCTCAAAGTATCATTATAACATTGCTCAAAAGGTGGATGATAAATGCTAAGGCAAGAGGGTGTATTTATAGGGTTTCTCAAGCATTTTGTGAGGTGGCACCCATCAATGGTCTAGATTCAAAGGAGAAAAGATAGACAGTGGAGATGAAAGGAATCAAGATGTTTTCCCCTTGACCAAGGACAACATGCCATGTGTGTGAAGAGAATCCCTTGACCAATTGGACGCATGCTAAATGTATGGGATTACAAGTGTGTGAAACAAAGACCCATGTGCTCGAAATTTGTTAGAAGTGTGGGGGAATAAAGCCATGTGCCTTTTCTCATTGGTGGAAGTGTGTGAGGATAATTCTAATTAATAATTAGGCTTATTTATTTTCATGTGACCTTTATGAGGTGGCACACAAAAAGTTGTAGAAATGTGCTCTAATTCTTAATCAGGATTAGGGAAGATTAATTAAATAAACATGTTTAGGGTTTTTTGTTTATTTAATTTAGAAGAATGTGAATTAGGAGAATTAAAAGGAAAGTGAACAATATAAATAAAGAACTTATTTATATGTATTTGAAGTATTAATAAAATAGGTTGTATTTCATTAATTGAATATGATGTTCGTTTTCAGGTGTATACAGTTGTATTTGATCTTTTATTAGTACAAATGTTGCTGGGTTTTTCTCCCTCAAGTAGGAGGGTTTTCCCAAGATAAAATTTTGTGTTCATTTTTCTATGTTTACTTTTATGCTTTCTGTTAAATTTGATCTAAAATGAACATGGTATTAGAGCAGGTTCAAGAAATCTGATCAAATTTGACTAAGCAAAAATTCTAGGTTGTGTGGATCTAAACAATTATGTGTTTAGGGCATGAAAAATGGATGTTGAGACCACATTTGGGAATGGAGGTAGTTGAGAAATAAAGATGATGTGTAGCTTTGTTGACCAGGTCAATGATCATGTGGAGGAAATTTGAGAGCATAGGCCTCGCGGAGTCTTGGAGGACTTGTGAGGAAATTTGACCGATTTGCTTGTAGACTTAAGTGAAGGGCACAACTGGTGGAGATGGTTGCTAGTGCATTCAATATCTTCACTATTGGAGTCATGTATGGAGGGCATGATCAAGATTTTGAAGGTTGTGTTAGGGCTTGGAAGAAGTTTGGAGAAGCTTGGTGGAAATAGTGGTTTTATGGTGATAGTTCAAGAAATGGCTTCAAGGTTTCAAAGGCAATTAATGTTTTTTAGTATTAATTATTTTGACTGATTGTAGGTCTGTGACTGCACACTAGATTAGATTGTAGCAGCAAGTTCAAGTGACTGTTTGCAAGTCTCTGACAAGTGTGCTAGATTAGACTATAATGATGTTTTGGCATCCTTCTTCATGCTTCTTGTGAGTTTGGCATTACACACTAGAGTTGAATGTAACTCATGGTGTTCAGAACTATTCAACAGTACTGTTGATGAAGAAAATTCTCAGTTAGAGGGAACAATTTTTTTCTTTTCTTCAACTTTGAAATATGTCCTAACAAGGAGATTACATCCTATGATCATGTGAGAATAAATAAGGAAGTAGAAAACAAGGAAGACCTATTTGTAGACTTCAAGATAGAGACTTCAAAGGAAGATAAGAGCTTTTCTTTAATATAAGAAGTGAGAAGCTCCTAACAAAGTCACCAAATTGTCTTGAATGAAGAATAATCAGACTGAGGATCATATTTGAAAGTCTATGCAGGCTAAGGAAAGACATCATTGTTTACCTAGAGGACATGATGTCAATCATCTGGGGAGTCTGATGCAGGAGTATTGTGCTCCATCACCTTTGTCTAGCAGCAAATGGAGTTCTGTTAGTGAGACTTGGACTTTTAGAAAGACACTCATGAATGTCTCTTTGACATTGAACATCTATTCGAGGGGTAGTGTCATGGGTGCATTGGTGCTATGTTGGCGAGAGGCAGGCTAGTTAGTGAGAGATTTGTTGAAGGCTCTTTGATGAGGTGAAGTATCATCGATGTCGATGTGACATGTTGTTCGACATGAGATCTCTGCATGCATGTTAGACATTCCAATTGTGTTCCAGTTGAAGCTTGATCAGTGAGACTTGGGTGTTTCGAGGAGAGATGTGAGGAGGTCTCTTCCAAAAGATGATGGATGGGATCATACACAACATCAAAGATGACCATGGTGGGACTGACAGAGAGATGACAGAGATGGAATTCAATGACATGTATGAACAACTGGCAAGTGGCGATAGGATGATTGGTAATTTGCATCCTTATTGAAAATTACAAATGGTGACAAGGCTAGTGATCGACGATGTGGTGGTGACCATGTTGGGAAGAAATGCACTCTTCGATGAGAGATACTTCATTGTTTGTTCGACATTCCATTGGTAACAATAAGAGTTTTATTGGTGAGACCTAGTGAGTTCGATGTGAGATCTTGTTGAGTCTTGGCGAAACTCCAACTAGGGTGTTATCGATGTGACATGGTGGCATCAAGGTGAGACACTTCGAAGTCTGGGTGAAATTTTGATGGAGCAATGAACAAGGATGGTCAACACGGTGGAGAATGACAAGTTGGATCATGATATTAGGCGTATTCCATATCGTTGTTGTGGAATACATGTTCATTGGACAACTTAGTTGAGATATTGATAATGATGTTCAACAATTGTAATTACAATAGTTCATGTCACTTTCTATATTGGTCATTTAGTGATGCTTTGAAAGTCATAATTTACCATCTCCATTGTCTTCTCCATGAGGACAACCTACTGTTAGTGAAAATTGGCAATAATCACAATCATCCTTGATAATATTGTAAACTATCTAAGGAAGTTCTTGATGGATTCTGAGAATTCAAGGCTCGAGTTGAGAAAATGTCTGGGAAAAGGATTAAGGTTCTAAGATGATACAATGAAGGGGAGTACACTTCCGAAGAATTTTTGTAATTTTTTTATTGAGGCAGGGATCAAGAGGGAGTTTTGTGTTCAACAAAATGGAGTTTCTGCAAGAAAGAACAAGTCTATAGTAGAGGCAATGAAGGCTATGATCCATGATCAGAGTTTGTAGAATTTCCTATGAGTAGAGGCTTCCAGAACCGTAGTATATGTTCATAATAGAAGTCCTCATTGGATATTGTGGACACTGCGTTCTTGGAGAAGGATTTTGTCAAAGACAGATCCGAGTAAATCAGGTGACAGATAGACCCTGAGGTGGGAGCGACCAAGAGAATGCTGAGTCAAAAGGGAAAATCCTTACCAATTAGATTGGACAAGGTCAGGTTGAATGAGAAGTCTGAACTAGGAATTCTAGCAGAGTCAAGTCCATGCAATAATGCATTGATGAAGGTGTTGGAAAGGTTTCATCCATGAGGAGTGATCACAAAGGAGGTTGGAAAGAGATTTTTGTGCTATGTTAGAAGCAAAATTGGGTGCTAGGCCTGCCAAGAGACAGTTCAATGGGCATGCAGAAGAAACACAACCAAGTTTGGAGCTGCTCAGTGTGGGTGAAGTAATGCAAAAAGGGGTGTCTTTGGAAGGAACCAATGTAGACTCAGATGGGTTTGTAGTAGAACTCTCTTGGAGGTGGGAATGAAGAGGAAAAGTATCTAGGGATACACGAAACAAAGTAAGTGTTTTGGATATGAATGGGCACAAGGAAATCCCATGGAGACCTATGTCACAAGAAACTGGAGTGGATCGATGAAAAGAAGTTGTGACATTGAAAAGAAGAAGTGGAGACTAGAGAAAGTATGCCAGAATGTTTGGGCTCGAAGAGGAGTCACAAATGGGTCTTTAAGGAGAATTGGAGTCTAGATCAAGTGGAGGAATCAAGGAGGCAGATCCATTGGCTAGAGGTGTGAAGGTGTCAGCTAAGTAGGTTGCAATGTTGCAAGGCATGGTGCCAAGTCTTTGAAAGGCCTTTCCAGCTGTAGAGAATGGGAATTGCACAAGATAATCAACTTGGATTTGACATTAGTAGCACTGCAAACCTATTCAAAATAGGGTGATCTGGGATGAGGTTGAGGAAGTCTAAGTCTTGGAGTGAAGGAAGGAGGGTTGGACTCTCACAAGTCAATTGGGGGTGCTGCTAGGAGTAGTGCTGGAAGTGTGGGATGGAGGCCGTTCCACTTGGGAAAGCATTGTAGACAACCTTGGACAAGGAGGTTAGGAGGTTGATGTGGGTACTTGGAGCTGAGTTCGGTTGGGAGTTAGTACTGGAGAAGGTGTGAAAAGGTGTTTGTGGTTGCACTTGGATGAGAAGTCTGAGTAGCTTGAACCCGACCAAGTAGCATGGAAGGTTTGCAGGAATGTATTGAAAGGATGGATCAATTCAATAAAGGAAGTCAAGGCAGGGTTCTCGTAGTGGTGGAGAGAGTAGTTTTGAAGAATCTACTCAAATCAGGTTAAGTATGGCAAGGTTAGAAATGGTACTGAGGAAAGCAATCCTGCTCCAAAGGGAGTCACAACATCCTTAAGATATTCTCCCTATGTCAAGGGAATGGACAAAACAATAGACTAATCTATCATAGCATATATTTCTCTGAGACAAAAAAATATGAGGTGAAAACCCTTGTAGTGTATATTTCTCTGAGACGGAGAAATATGAGGTGAAAGCCTTTATAGTGTATATTTCTCTAAGATGGAGAAATATGAGGTGGAAACCCTTGTAGTGTATATTTCTTTGAGATGGAAAAATATGAGGTGAAAGTCCTTGTAGCGTATATTTCTCTGAGATGGAGAAATATGAGGTGAAATCCCTTGTAGTGTATATTTCTCTAAGATGGAGAAATATGAGATTAAAGCCCTTGTACAAAACACATCTTTGAGACTAAGTTGTGTTTCCCACAATTGGGTGTAGCCATTGTGGACGTCATGTTGAGAGAGTCTGTGACGAGATATGATACCATTGAGTGGGACTCAAGAAAGACTTTGCTATGCCTCCCTAGCTAAGAGGGAGTGGTGATGTTTTGGTAGCTTCAGGAGGTAAGCCAAAAGATGGGTCGGCTCTAGAGAAATTCAAGTTAGAATTAATCATATATTTGCTGGGTCGACCAAATCACAAGGAAAGAATTATATTGGGTGGATTTGTATAAATAAAGGGAGGATTCTTCTCATTTAGCACACATTCAAGTCATTCGCTATTCCTTGTTCAATAAGAAGGTTCGTTGCTTAGAAGGAGGATTACAATTGCTCATAAGTTTGCACTACTTCAGTGTTGGGTTATATTTTGTACTCTGCCTAACTTGGTTGATTCTCAAGTGCTATTTTTTCACTACTATATTTGATCTTTTATTAGTACAAATGTTGCTGGGTTTTTCTCCCTTGAGTAGGAGGGTTTTCCCAGGATAAAATTTTGCATTCATTGTTCTATGTTTACTTTTCCACTTTCTGTTAAATCTAATATAAAATGAACAACCTCTACATGTCTACCAATTGATACCCAAGAGAAACTAAAATAATTCCTTTAGAGTCATGACCCCAATCAAGGATATTGGAATCCTCCAAGGAAAGACATAGTCTCTTAGCAAAAATTGAAGCCAAAGTATCATGGTCCTCCAAAGAACCCCCATTTGGACAGCTCCAAGGTTCCTTCCACCTGTAAACTAAAGATCTTACCAAAGGAATATGATACCTAAAATCAACTACATTAGACCTTAGACCACCCCACTCCCTAAAAAATGTCACAAATGTTAGAGTAATCATGCATTAGCTAATAATTAATCTTTAATTAATTATTAACTCTAATCTATTCATGTGCACTTAAGCCAAACTTAGTAGTTCTTTATTTAGTTAACTAAGTTCTTTTCTATATTAACTAAAGTGAGCTATTATTAAATCACGTCTCATTGCATGAGATGTTGACACTTGTCATGATCTAATCCCTTTACCATTTAGGGTTGCTCCTATATAGCACTCAATCCTCATTGTATTATCTCTCTTTTGCTCTCTCAAGTTTTCATACCATTTTGATAGTCTCTTGCATTTTGTAGCTTTTTCTTGTTGATGAATATTGCATATATTATTTATAGATCTCTTGTGTGGAAGGTGTCTTTTCTTGTTGTTTGATCCTACAACTCGTGTTTTTCACAATTCTAACTGTTGGGAATAGGATGCCATTTCATTGCAATCCTAAACATATTTCATGTATCTCCTAAGTCCTTGGAAAGTGTTCCCCAACACTAGGATTAGAAAGAGATTAAATTCGAATGAAATGAAAATTGACATTTGTAATTATTCCTAAATGATAGGAACATGTGAGGGCATCCAAGAAGAGTTCCTAAATAATAGGAGCACATGGGGCACCCACATGGAAGGTGGAACCCGATTCGCTTAAGCTAAATGTTTAGAGAATAGATACCACTTCAGTAATGCATGTAAAGATCCTACAAGTCAGGGATTGATATTTACATGATTTTAGTTTAGTTTAGTTCAGTTCAATTCATTTCAATATCAGTTCAGTTTAGTTATGGTCCAGTTATCTTCAATTGCATGTAGTTAGTTTTAGTTGAATGCTAGTTGACTTCAGTTGACTTGAGTTGCATGACTAATGACTTATGTTGCATGACAGATAATAGGTGGACACATTCAGTTAAGTGGGGATGATCAATCATGCATATTGTTTGCATGAATTGATAAAGATATATGTTTATGTTAACAAAGATTGACTTGGACCCACCTTGGGCACCCAAGTTGGCATCTTTGAGTTAACACCTTTTGCATGAGAAGATATTTAAAAGGCTGAGTTAAGTGGTCCCATTCTTGGGTGCCAACTTTGAGGAGAAGCTTGGAAGATATTTTTTTGACCAACGATCAGTTAGGAGTTTAGTTTGGGGTGTCTAAATTGAGGAAACTTTGGTTCAGTTTACTATTTTTTATTAAAAAAAATATAATAGTTTTTTTGGCATTTTTTTCACCTTAAAATAAAAATTTCCCTTTTTGCAATAAATGATTTTTTTGCAACAAAACAAAAAATCACTATACTTGGTGATGTTTTTTCTATCAGCACACTAAATTTGGTGGAGTCCTTTTTTGTCCTACTTAGCCCCTCTCCATTGGACTTTTCAATTTTGCACCTAATATTCCAGAGGCCATATCTTGGCCATATGGTGGTATTTTCTAGTGGAATTTCATTTTAAAATAGGGTAGAATTTTGTGCTCTTTGTAGTGGTCCAAGTATTTTCTAGTTTGGACGTCTAGTTTTTTCCAAAGTTCAACTTTCCTAGTATTGTTTAGTTCTCACATTGGAGACTTCGACGGGCCATATCTTCTACATCCAGACTCCTTTTTGGGTGTCATTTTTTAAAAAATGCGTCTTTTTTTTGTACTTTATCATGGTGCTATTAGTTTCCTCTTTTTTTGTCAAAGAATTGTATTTTCAACATGTAGTCCTTTTTTGAACATTATGGGATTCCACTATATGCATTTCTTATTTTGTAGACACATTGAGATAAAGCGCCATTTTGATGTATACTTTTTGGGGATTTCACACATCCTATTGCGCCTTTTGTAATTGCACTATGATATAAAGTGCCATGGGGGGTTGATGTTTACCTTTGGTTTGTCATCACACCTTTGTCAAGTGAGTGTCTCTTCTACCACAACAGTGAATCCTAGTGATTCTTGCTTCATGTTGTGTGCCTTAATTTGCACACCCTTTTATTTGTAGGTTGTTTTTCCTACATGCAATTCTTGGTTTCACACAGTTTTAGTGTACCTATCTTGGCTCTCCCTTGTCAACATTATGGGGGGGATTCCTACTGTTGGTGCTAATGCTTCCTTGGTTTCATAGTTTGAGTGATTTATGTATCTATTTCTTATTCCTAAGTACTTTTAGATGCAATGTGCATCTGTGACTGGTTACATGCATTTTAGTGAGATGGATTATTTACCATATGGATACTCTTGCATTCTTATTTCTGGAGGTTCTTCATTTCAACACTATATTAGTCATCTTTTAACAGTAGTTTACAACTTCTTGAAGCTTCAGCGATGTTCCACATGTTCCTCTTTTTTGGGACATTTTTTTGGTTGGAGGCTTCTTAGTCCTTCACCTTGATTTGGAGGCTTTTCCAATCCTCCATTCACCTTTCTCTCTTTCGGAGAAGAGTTTTCTCCCACTGTGGTTTTTTCCTTTTCTCCAATTTTGAGAGATCTTTTGTTTATACATGGGTACCTCATCAAGCCTTGTTTGACGAGACCCATCATGCATTCTTTTTAGGGTTTTTAGCTACTCCCTAAGTTCATATTAAGGGGGGTGTTAGAGTAATCATGCATTAGCTAATAATTAATCTTTAATTAATTATTAGTCTAATTTATTCTCACACACTTAAGCTAAACTTAGGAGTTCTTTATTCAGTTAACTAAGTTCTTTTCTATGCTAACTATGTCATAACCCAATTTTATTGCTTATTTATCATAATATGGTAAATTGAGTTATTGAAGAAATTAAATTAAATATTAAATGGAGATTCTAGAATATTCAAAAATTGAATGAAAGAAGTTGACTAATGTTGACTTTGCAAATTTTTGAAAATTATTTTATATGTTATCAAGAATTGAATGTTACTCATCAATTTGCAAGTGCAAGTGTGTATAGTTGCAAGCTGACAGGTTGAAGGACGAGAACACGGTTGAAGTAGGATTGTTTAGCTGGATCAAATAGTAAGCCAATTGGAATTTGGGTTCACACACCACAAATGGCTTGATGACTTGCATTTGACTGATTTGAATATATAAGAGAACAAAATTATCTTGATTTGAACTATTTCAGTGCTTGAAAAAGAATGGTTTGTAGATAAAATTGTCCATTCAAACTTTGTGATTTGAAGGAAACGAAAACGAGTATTGTAATTTTTTTTTTCCTTAGTAGAAATATATATATATATAAAGACGCTTGAAATGAAAATTCAAGTTCCTTAATTTAAATGATAGTGTATGGGACCTATAAGCCTTCCAAAAACAAGCAACTTGTATTTGAATGCATATATATACATATGTGTGTGTGTGTGTGTGTGTGTGTGTGCATGTAAATCAAACACACACACAAATCTATACTATATATATATATATATATATATATATATATATATATATATATATATATATATATATATATATATATACATGGTAAATGTGAATAAAATAATTTAAATTATAGATATACAAACATATAAGTATATATGTATATATATATATTACATATATATATATATTACATATATATATATATTATATATATATACATATATATATATATTACATATATATATATATTACATATATATACATATATATATGTAATATATATATATATATATATATATATATATATATATATATATATATATATATATATATATATATACATACGTATACATATTCAAATTCATTTTGAATTCAAAGTTGATAACATATACATTATGAATTGGACTATGGAATCAATGAAAAATCATAAGGCAAATCCACAATGGAAGTGGCTTGCCGAAGTCATAAAGATAGTTTTCAAAATTAGAAGCCAACGGCATGGCCATAATGCCATTTCCCCTGAAAAACATGCAAAAAAACATTGTTGTTTCTATTATTATTTTTGAAAGAGAATCCAAACAAAAAAGAAGAAAGGAAGAAAGAGTTTTGGGGAATTTGAAAGGAAAAGCAGGGGTCGAACTAAAAGACTAGAAAAATTTAAGGAAATAACGACATCATAGTTCGATTGGGAGGTAATTTGATCTCCATATTTTTGCATAGACTAGACTAGCCTTATTGCTATTATCAATAATGCAAGAAGTTTTGCCTTCATTTTTATCCAAGTGATATCATGACATCATGTAAAATGAGGTTGTTGTTTTTGTATGTCAAATGGCTTGAAGTAGAATGCATGAGTAGTTATATGTATCGATTGCCACCACATGAAGGGTGCATGGCCTAAGACCTGTGTAGTGGGGAAACAAACATAGCTTAGAGCCTTCATGGCTATTGTATAGAACTAGGTTGAGGATTGAGAGTCTCCAATGGCTTGGCCTTCATCTTTTTGTTTGCATAAAAATGCTTAGCCTTATGTAGGCTATTATAAAATATTCCCATTTACTGTATGTGTTTGTAAATATATTTCCTTGAGAAGGATCAATTTTGATCCTATGGGAAGGGTATGTATCCTCAAAATTTCATTTGTATTGTTTCTAAAGCTTGTTATTGGTGGGTCAATGCTTATAATGGGGCTTGAACAAAGCTCTTAGAGCTTTGCATATATGTATATTTCCTTTTTATGGGAAGCAAACCCTGTTCAGTAAAAACAATGGAAAGGTTTCTCTATGTTAGAAGAAACACCAAGCCATGCTATGTTTGATCTTATTATCAATGGCTAACCCTTGAATGTATAATGATATAGATGAAAGTCAACATGTAGAATAATGCAACATGCATGGTATAAAACAGTAATGGGTGATTTCAATATCTGTCTTGAATCTTAGAAGAAGACACTCAACCATTGAGATCTGTCAGTCTAGAGCAACCATAGTTTGTTTTGTTACAACCTAAAAAGGCATGAGTATTGTTCAAATCTGAAGCTTCTATGCTTTCTCTGACTGAAGTGTTTACTCAAGTATTTCATTGACAAACATGTCGAACATAGTTCTTATACTATTATGTTGCTTAATGAATTTTCAGAGATGAAAGTATTCTAGACTTTGAGTAATAGATATTTTTTCCTTATGTATGAAACATGGCTATTTGATTGTTTATTTTTAGAACAACAAATATAGTAAATGACATTATTTATCTTTAAACATGACTGTTTAGTTTGAAACAAAAACATGTTGATGTAAACGGTGGTTATTCTTTGCAAATGATTTTGTTTTGTTGAAAGTTATCTTTGAACAATGAATGTTCATATGTAAACAACTTGTTTTATGACTGTTTAGTAGGAAACAATACAAGTATTATGTTAAAACAATGAATGTTCATATGTAAACAACTTGTTTCATGACTATTTAGTTGGAAACAATACTTATTCTTTTCAAACAATGAATGTTCATATGTAAACAACTTCTTTTATGACTACTTAGTAGGAAACAATACTTGTTCTATTAAAACAATGAATGTTCTTACGAAACCAACAATGTTAGAATATCACAATTGCAACAATGCAATGATAGTATGTGTGAAACTGTTAGCATAGACTTGTTCTATTTTCTTTATTTTTTACAAAGAAATGCCAAATGGATTACTATTTTAAGATTGTAATATGAATTAATGATTATTTTAGAATTTATGCATAAACTTTAACATTAGTAGGGACATATGTGTGTATGAACATAAACTTTGTCTATGTACATACACATACTTGTGACATATCTTCTTTTGTTTTTTTTCAAAAAGGAAAATTCTTAAGATGTTAAGTAGAAAATAGTCATAAGAATGATATGACTGATTGTTAAAATAATATGTGAATCATAGAATCTAATTTTAGTTTACAGTATAAATTAGCAATTTTGTTTCTTCTTTTAAAGAAATTTGTGAAAGAATGTTTAAAATGCTTGAATAGAAAAGTGATACCTTAGATGACTAGAGCACCTATGGGTAGATGTTGCTAGAGGGTAGAAATTTGTTATGGGATGTATAGTAGAAAGTTACCTTCTGGGATGGGTGCCAAAATGGAGTACAAAGAGTATAGGTTGCTTTACCAGAAACTATTGTTTGTTGTTGTTGTAACACATTTATTATGCTTGGCCAAGCAATATAGTTCATTATGTATGTATGAATTTGAACTCTGTGATTTTACTCTACCATTCCTAGCATAGATCATGCACTTTCTTTTCTAACTAGTAGATAGAACTGCGTGTTGATGTATGGGCATGCACTAGATTTCACCTTGGAGATTGTTCTCTTGCTAAAATTTTCATGTAGGGTCGGGCATTCTTCAAGTCGGAAGAATACTGGGGAAGAGTAAGCTTCACGGTTGGGTCGTAAAGTGCTTCAACCATGTTCTCGTCCACTAGTGGAGGCGAGCATTGAAGAAGAACATTTTTTACAAGACTATTATAGTCTAAGATGTAACTTGATATTCATTCTTATACTTGATGTAATGTGTACAATGTAATGACTTTGTGGCCTTAGGAGCCAAGTAAAACTTTATATTGTAATTTGACTTTTGAAGTGAATATAAGAATATTTGACTCATTTTAAATGGACATGTGTGGCTATGATTGAATTTAGCCACTAGTTATCATGTCTTTTTGATTTGGAGTATATTCATGTGTCATTTACCATAATATTAATTAAGTAATAATTTTGAATGGGTTATTACATTTGGTATAAGAGCTTAGGGTTCAACTCTAGGCCTTTTGAGTCTACCATAGTTGACTAGGGTAGTTGACCCTTGACCCAAAATTTGGATGTCCTGAGAATTAATTGAACTTGAATTGAATGGAAGAATGGTAAGGTCAAAGGAAGGACAAAGAAAAGGGAAATTGTTAGAACCTCATGTAAGAATGACGTAAAGGAAAGAAACACCAAGGCGAAGATTCAATCAAAAATTCTCGATTATGAAACTCTAGCTCAAGCTCTTACACAACTCAAGCTAGAGAGAGGATTGAAATCTGAGGAGAAGTGAACACCTAAGATCAAAAAGATTTCCGAAATATAGGATTGGCCTCTAGGGTGTGGACCCAATGCACCCTTGTTGACTAAAGAGGAAAAGGAGAGCCTGTGTGCTCAACCATCCTCTTATGCTAAGTCTGAAGTAAACTCAGATGATGATCCAGAGGAATGTACTTTTTTTGATACCGAGAAATTGGAATGATGTAAATCGAATCCTATTGTAAATAAGAGTATATTGACTCACCTTAAATATAAATAAAATCAAATGATATTTTTTGGTGTGTTCAAAGAAAGACTCTAAAATGTGAGCATTTTGCATGAATGTGTATGTATTCTATGTTGAGGGATGTATGCATATGAAATTATGAGATGTAGCATAATAACATTTATTTGTAGATCCTTGTGTTGAGATGTGATAAATGTGATAAATGTGACTGTGTTGCAAGATAAGTGCAAGACATCATGGTGACCACCAGGCAAGATGGGGGTGGTAGTGGTTCTGATAACGAACCAAACAAGAGATTGGAGCAAATTATAGAACTTCTGAATTGACAAGAGTCTTGCATGGATCATATAGGGCAAGAATTCCGAGTGGCACACGAGGACTGGGACCGCAAGAATGTAGAAGGAAATCAAGGAGGTGGGGGTCTAGGGGCAGGTCCACAAAGGAAAATCAAGGAAGAGCTTGGGAAAGACCTCAAAAGAGTAGCACCACCCAAGTTTGATGGAAAGGCTATTAGAACAGGAGCTAAGGCTTGGATTATAGAAATGGAAAAATACTTTGGGCTCCATAACTTTTCTAAATATACTAAGGCATCATGGGCTACACATCAAATTTCAGGTGAAGTAGTGACTTGGTGGGATAATGAGAAGTTAGAATGAAATATTCAGCCTATCGAGATCACATGGGAACTCTTCCTCCAAGCTTTCAGGAAGAGATGGTTACCACAACTTTTCTTTTACAAGAAAGTGATGGAATTTCAAAACTTAACCTAGGGAAATATGACTGTGATTCAATATTGGTAAAAGTTCACTAATTTGCTAAAGTATGTGCCTCAGTATCAGGGAAATGAATGGTTTCGTATCCAAAAATTTATAATGGGACTCAGACCTCATATAGGAGCTGAAGTGGATATGCACAAACCTCAAACCATGAATGAAGTCTTCCAAAAAGCCACCAAACAGGAACAAAAACTATAATAGTTATCCAATCTTCATAGCGAATCAAATTCTAAGTCTCATTATGGGAAGAAGAAATCTCATAAGGGAGACAAGAGCCATCAGATCCGCAATCTCAAGAGGGGAAGTGAGTCGTAGGAGTAGGATGAAGATGGTAATGGTGGAAAGAATAAGAAAGCAAACAAAAGCAAGGGAAAAGACGACCATAAGTAGAAGGGCTTTAGGGAGGACAAGCCAAGAGGTCACAAAGGGCCTCATGATGGATGTTTTACTTGTGGAGGTGACCATTATGCCTTGAATTATCCTCAATAGTCAAAGTCATGGAAGGAAGGAAGCTACCAGTAGACTCACCAGATCCACATTGCAGTGGACATCAGGCGGTCAGAGTATCAGGCTTCACCAATTCAGCTAACGGGTAAGCTCTATGGCCAATCCATCTCTATCTTAATTGATATGGGAGCTATTGAATGTTTTATAGATCCTAGAATAATATGTAAGTTACCCATTAGACGTGGATGCATGGAAAATTCATAGATAGTCTAGTATGGTAACCGAGCAAAGTAGAGGGTAGATACTTGTCTCTTTTGCAGTGAGTTAGAGCTTCCAACCTTTCAAACTCAGGTCAACTTATATGTGGCACCCTAAGGCTCATATGATGTAATTTTGAGAATAAATTGGTTAACTAAGTGTAAGGATTTAGTGAACTATGAGGATAAGATGGTCAATTGTCTAGATGATTATGGAAACCCAATCGAGGTTTACGAAATGCAGAGACCCTTAGAGCTTAGACAGATTTTAGTGATGCAACTCAAGAAGGATCATCGAAAGGGGTGTGTAATTTATGCAGTGCATGTTAGTAATCCTAACATCGAGAAGGCATATTTAGATGACTATCCTATTCTCAAGGAGTTCCAAGATGTATTCCTTGAAGAACTTACAAAGTTGCCTCAAAAGTGGGAATTTGATTTTTTGATTGGCCTAGTTCCAGGAGCTAAGCCTCAATCCAAGGCACCTTATCAGATGATGGTGCAGGGGCATCAAGAGCCTCATAAGCATACCTTTTTGTTACTTTTGGGTTTTGAGTTTTTTGAGTTTTTTGGAGTTTAATAAGGTCATTTATGACCATTTGGGATCATGTTGATCTATTTTGGAGTGTTAATAGGGTCTTTGGTTAAAAAGTGTAAAAGTTGTCATGTTGCTCAAAAAGTTGTCTTGCAACTTTGGAAAGGTGTCAAAAATCAAGAAATAGTTACATGCAAATTAAGAAACTATTGCAAAATATTTGGGATTGGTTGGAAGTGTATGAACACACCCTCAAAAGTTGGATTGAGGATTGGAAAAACTAATTTTGTAGTTTTGGTGAATGAAAGCGAGATTTTTTTGTGTTTTCTCAATGTTGCAGACTATTCTTTCAATTTGTATGGCCTGCATGGTCTATATGTGGCTCTGAAACTAATTGGACTATGTTGGCATGTGAAACTACTTCATTTTTATTTTTGTTCCATCAATTTTCATTGAGTATTTAGAAAGTTATTGCATTTTCTCTAAAAACTGTTAAAACCCTACTTATGGTAACTCGTGAGGAGAAATAAAGATGTAACTCGGTCTTCCACTAGTGGAAAATCACCACAATGGGTAGAAAGGTCTATAAATATGTCTTTTACTTTGTTTCAAGTTTACAAGGGGCCTAAGAAAAGATTTGCATGTGCTTTGAGTCAATAGAAAGTATGATATCTGGATGTATCAGAATGTGTAGTAGCAAGGCATGGAGAATTTGTGAATCAAGGTCTGAAAATTGTTTGTTAGTCTTTGGGAATAGTAGAGGGATGTAGGGAGAGGTCATGTAAACCTAAATCAAGAGTTTTGAATTTTTTTTTTTGAAGGATTAGTATAATATTTGTTATGACTGTCCCAAGAGGACAAATTATGCAGTTTTGGATACAAGAGTTGTAAACCATGAAGTGTTACATTATTGAGTCATCCCATAGAAGTTGTTATGATATTTTGAGCCCCAAGACAAGTCTTCTCATGAAATCTACATTGTACCAAGGTTGTTGGATCAAAGTCCCAAAATAATTCAGTGTTGGAACCTAGAAAGGTGCACATAGGAGCAGCAATGGAGAAGATGCAAGTACACCTTATCATTTGGGTTTGTGGTCAATTTGAAGGTCCTTCCTCTACATCAGATGACCACCATAGAACTTTGTGAGTTGAAATCCTAGCTAATGGAAGATTATGTGCCTTATGATTTGGAATTGGCAGCCATAGTTCATGCCTTACAAATGTGGAGGAATTATCTTTTGGGAAATCTATTTGAACTCAAGACAGACCACTTGGGGTTGAGATACATATTCACCCAGCAAAACCTTAATGCACGAAAAAGAAGGTGGTTATAATTCCTTAGTGAGTATGAATTTGGAATTGAATATATAAAAGGGAAAGAGAACAGAGTGGCTGATGCTCTTAGTAGATGAAGACATATGAAAACCATGATCTCAACAAGGTCTAACTTGAGGAAGTAGGTAATTCAAAATCTGGTAGGGGATGAGCACTATGAAAGACTGAAGAGTTCCTAGCAGCGAATCCTTCAGATCATTTGTTCAATGGGTACAAGATTGAACCAGATGGTATTTTGAAATACTAGAGAAGAATGTATATTCCTGACTCTAGAAAGTTGAGGAAGTTGGTTTTAGAAGAAGTTCACAATGCACCTTATTCAAGACACCCTGTGTATCCAAGATGATCGCGGAGTTGAAGACTCCATATTTTTGGCCTAAACTCAAGAAGGATGTAGGGGAGTATGTATCCAGATGCTTGGAGTGCTAGTGAGTCAAGGCTGAGCATGCACACCCAGCCGGGTTATTGTATCAGGTCATGACATACCTAAGTATAAATGGTAGGTGATCAGTATGGATTTTGTACAGGGGTTACCATTGAGTAAGAATAAGCATGATGTAATCTTGGTCATGATTGATAAGTTGACTAAATTTGCACATTTCATTCCAGGAAACCTAAGGGATGGATCGTTGACCCTGGCTAAGAAATTTGTTAAGGAGATCTTCCATTTGCATGGAGTGCTAGAGACTATCATTTGTGATAGGGACACATGGATGACCTCAAGGTTTTGGATGACCTTGAATGTGGCATTGGGAACTAAATTGAATTTCAGCTCAGATTATCATCCTTAAATTGATGGGTAGACAGAGAGGGTGAATCAGGTAGTCAAAGACCTCCTCTGAATGTATTATATGGACCAACAATATAGGTGGAAAAAATATTTTCCTTTGGTAGAGTTTTCTTACAAAATATCCTATCATACATCCTTAGGCATGACACCATTTGAAGCCTTGTATGGGTGGACGTGTCGTACCCTCATCAGTTGGGATAAATTGGAGGACAAGATCATAGTAGGACCTGAAATGCTTAAGGAAATGGAAGAAAAAATGAGGGTCAGTAAGAGCAGATTGAAAGAGGTGGCATACTAAAAGAAGAGTTATGCCGAAAAGAACCAAACTCTTAGACAATTCACAACAAGGGACAAATTTTTCTTGAGAGTTAAGCTTCATAAAAGCTCTATTGCTTTTGGAAAGTCTTCCAAGTTCGCCCCAGGATATGTGGGACCGTTTGAAGTCTTGGAAGTGATTAACCTAGTTGCTTATAGACTAGCTCCACCACTTACTCTGGCTCGACTTCATAATGTGTTTTAGGTTTCTTTGCTTAAGCCATATCATCCTAATGTGACTCATGTACTTGATTGTCAATCCTTGTAGGTACATAATCTAGGAATGGTGCCAATGGAGCCCATTAGAATCCTGGATAGATGCAACGTTAAGTTGTGGAGCAAAGATATTACTCAATTTAAGGTCCAATGGGACTAGTACTCAAAGGACAGTGCTACTTGGGAGGATGTGAAAGAAATAAAATGCTCCTTTCCTCATTTTCTTTCTTGAACAAGAAACTCAATGATATGTTTGAATTTTTTTGGATTGAGATATATGATATTTCATGTTTTAAAAAATTTTGACGTTGAAACATACATATATTTTTGATATGATGCTGAAATAGTCATATATTTTTGATGTAATGTTGAAATAGACATATATTTGGGTGAGATGTTGAAATAGACATGAATGTTCAAAATTTGATATGATGTTCTTTTATTCAACTTATTAGACATCGGGACGATGTCTCTTCTAAGAGGGGAAGGATGCCATAACCCAATTTTATTGCTTATTTATCATAAGATGGTAAATAGAGTTATTGAAGAAATTCAATTAAATACTAAATATTGATTCTAGAATATTTAAAAATTGAATGAAAGAAGTTGATTGATGTTGAATTTGTGAATTTTTGAAAATTATTTTATATGTTATCAAGAATTGAATGTTACTAATCAATTTGCAAGTGCAAGTGTGTGTAGTTACAGGATGACAGGTTGAAGGACAAGAGCACATTTGAAGTAGGATTGTTTAGCCGGATCCAATAGTAAGCCAATTGGAATCTGGGTGCATACACCAAAAATGGCTTGATGACTTGCATTTGACTGATTTGCATATATAAGAGAACAATTTTTTTTAGATTTGAATTATTTTAGTGCTTGAAAAAGAATGATTTGTAGATAAATTGTCTATTCAAAATTTGTGATTTGAAGGAAACGAAAACGAGTATTGTAAAGAAAATTCTTTTCCTTAGTAGAAATATATATATATGTATATATATAAAGATGCTTGAAATGAAAATTCAAGTTCCTTACTTTAAATGATAGTGTATGGAACCTATAAGCCATTCAAAAAAAAAACAACTTGTATATGAATGCATATATATATATGTAAATTGAACACATACATACATATATATATATATATATATACATTATTCAAATACATGGTAAATGTGAATGAAATCATTTAAATGCATATATATATACAAATATATAAGTATATATGTATATATGTATATATATATTACAAATATATATATATATATACATACATACATATACATATTCAAATTCATTTTGAATTCAAAGTTGATAACTGATACATTATGAATTAGACTGTGGAATCAATGAAAAATCATAAGGGAAATCTATAATGGAAGTGGCCTACCAAAGTCATAAAGATAGTTTTCAAAATTAGAACCTGGTGGCATAACCATAATGCCATTGCCCCAGAAAAACATGCAAAACAATGTTGTTTTTATTATTATTTTTGAAATACAACTTGGAAAAAAAAGCAGAAAATAAAAAGCAAGAGTCGAACTAAAAGACTATTAAAATCTGAGGAAAGAACAACATCATAGTTTGATTGGGAGGTAATTCGATCTCCATATTTTTGCATAGACTAGCTTTATTGCTATTATCAAATCAAGCAAGAAGTTTTTCCTTCATTTTTATCCAAGTGATTTCATGGCATCATTTAAAATGAGGTCGTTGTTTATGTATGTCAAACAGTTTGAAGCCGAATGTATGAGTAGTTATATGAATCGATTTCCACCACATGAAGGGCGCATGGCCTACTACCTATGCAGTGGGGAAACCGACATAGATTAGAGCCTTCGTGGCTATTGTATAGAGCCGGGCCAAGGCTCGAGAGCCTCCAATAGCTTGGAATTCACCTTTTTGTTTGCATAAAAATGCTTAGCCTTATGTAAGCTATCAGAAAATATTCTGATTTACTATATGTGTTTGTAAATATATTTCCTTGAGAAGGATTAATTTCAATCCTGTGGGAAGGATGCGTATCCTCTACATTTCATTTTTATTGTTTCTAAAGCTTTTTATTGATGGTTCAATGCTTGTAATGGGGCTTGAACAAAGCTCTTAGAGATTTTCATATATGTATATTGCCTTTTTATGGGAAGCCGACCCTGTTCAGTAAAAATGGTGGAAAGGTTTTTCTATGTTAGAAGAAAAACCAAGCCATGTTGGGTTTGATCTTATTATCAATGGCTAACCCTTGAATGCATAATGATATAGATGAAAGTTTGCATGTAAAATAATGCAACATGCATGGTATTAAATAGTAAGCCCTCATGGGTGATTTCAATATTTGTCTTGAAGCTTAGAAGAAGACACCAGACCATTGAGATCGGTCGACCCAGAACAATCATAGTTTGTTTTGTTGTATCCTAAAAAGGCATGAGTATTGTTCAAATATGAAGCTTCTATGCTTCCTCTGACTGAAGTTTTTACTCAAGTATTTCATTGACAAGCATGTCGAACATAGTTCTTATATTATTATGTTGCTTAGTGAATTTCCAAAGATGAAAGTGTTCTAGAATTTGAGTAATAGACATTCTATCCTTATGTATGAAACAAGGCTATTTGATTTTTTATTTTTAGAACAAAAACCAGAGTAAAAAAAAATTATTTATCTTTAAATGTGATTGTTTAGTCTCAAACAAAAATATGTTGATGTAAACGGTGGTTATTATTTGCAAATGACTTTGTTTTGTTGAAAGTTATCTTTGAACAATGAATGTTCATATGTAAACAACTTATATTATGACTATTTAGTAGGAAACATTACTTATTATGTTAAAACAATGAATGTTCATATGTAAACAACTTGTTTCATGGCTGTTTAGTACGAAATAGTACTTATTATGTTCAAACAATGAATGTTCATATGTAAATAGCTTGTTTTATGACTATTTAGTAGGAAACAATACTTGTTCTGTTAAAACAATGAATGTTCTTATGAAAACAACAATGTTAGAATATCATAGTTGTAACAATGCAATGACAGTATGTGCAGAACTATTAGCATAGACTTGTTCTGTTTTCTTTATTTTTGACAAAGAAATGTCAAATGGAGTACTATTTTAAAATTACAATATGAATTAATTATTATTTGAAAACATGTATGCACAAACTTTAACATTAGTAGGCACATATATGTGTATGCGCATAGACTTTGTCTATGTACATACACATACTTGTGACATACCTTCTTTTTTTTTAGTACATTTTTAAAAAGGAAAATGCTTAAGATGTTAAGTAGAAAATAGTCATAAGAATGATATGAATGATTTTTGAAATACTCTATGAATCGTAGAAACTGATTTCAATTTAGAGTATAAATTAGCAATTATGTTTCTTCTTTTGAAGACATTTGCAAAAGAATGTTTAAAATGCTTGAACAAAACAGTGATACCTTAGTTGACTAGAGCACCTATGGGTAGATGTTGCTAGAGGGTAGAAAGTTGTTATGGGATGTATAGTAGAAAGTCACCTTCTGGGACGTGTGCCAAAATGGAGTACAAAGAGTATAGGTTTGCTTTACCAGAACCTATTATTTGCTACTGTTGCAACATATTTATTATGCTTGGCCAAGCAATATAATTCATTATGTATGTATGAATGAACTCTATGATTTCACTCCATTCCATTCCTAGCATAGATCATCCACTTTATTTTCTAACTAGTAGATAGAACTACATGTTGATGTATGGGCACGCACCAGATCCCACCTTGCAAATTGTTCTCTTGCTAAACTTTCTATGCAGGGTCAGGCATTCTTCAAGTTAGAAGAATACCAGGGAAGTGTAAGCTTTTGGGTTGGGTGGTAAAGCACTTCAACCATGTTCTAGTCCACTAGTGGAGGTGAGCATTGAAGAAGAACCTTAGTTGTTCACAAGACTATTATAGTCTAAGATGTAACTTGATGTAATTCATTCATGTATTTGATGTAATGACTTTGTGGCCTTAGGAGTCAAGTCAAACTTGATATTGTAATTGGAATTTTGAAGTGAATATAAGAATCTTTGACTCATTTTAAATGGACATGTGTAGCTATGATTGACTTTAACCACTAGTTATGTCTTTTTAATTTGGAGTATATTTGTGTCATTTATAATAATATTAATTAAGTAATAATTTCAAATGGGTTATTACAAACTGAAGTGAGCTATTATTAGATCATTTTTTCTCATTGCATGAGATGTTGACACTTGTCATGATCTAATCCATTTACCATTTAGGGTTGTTCCTATATAGCACTCAATTCTCATTGTGTTATCTCTCTTCTGCTCTCTCGAGCTTTCATACCATTTTGATAGTCTCTTCCACTATGTAGCTTTTTCTTGTTGAGGAGTATTGCATATATTGTTTACAAATATCTTGTGTGGAAGGTGTTTTGTTTTGTTGTTTGATCTTGTGGCTCATGCTTTTCACAATTCTAACAACACAAAGGTTGGAGCTATGAAAAAATGGGAGGATAGGAGGATGATTATCCCATGAGTCATCCTAAGACAAGGGATTATTACCTTTGTTAACTATCCAAAAAATTCCTTTCTTAACGAGTAAAGCACCCTTCTTGATGGTGTTCCAGATCATAGATTCTTTCTTAGACAACTCCATTCTAGAATATTCTCAAGTACTCTCAGATATTTGAAATTTAGATCAAATTCTTATCCATTGTTGGCTAAGGCTCTTGCAACATCTCCAATATAATTTGAGAGAAAGCACTTGGAAATTGAGCTTTGACTTTCATAGACTCATATTGCCAAAATATTTAGGCTTGCATACCATGTCCCAATTCACAATACTCCATTTAGGGATCTCCATATTTTTGGTCCATAAAAACTTCTGAGAAAGAGCATAAAAATCCTTGAGAAAATTCCTAGGGGGTGCCAAAATTAAAAATATGTATAAAGACAAAGATTGCAAGACAAATTTTAATAGAGTCAATCTACTAATAAAGGATAGCCATAAAAAGGTCCAATGGTTGACCTTCAACTGAAATCTATCCAAAATATTCTTCCATTGTTCTCTTTTAAGAGTTTTAGAAGAAAGACGAACTTCTAAATAATCCACAAGAAAAGGTCCAATTCAGAATGCATTTTTTTTTGTGCTAAATAGACTCTGGTGTGTTGAAGAAGAAGGTATTGGGTTTGTCTTCATTAATAAAGGCTAGAAGTAGAGAGATAAATATCAATAAATTTTCTAAAACTAACAAACTCTTCAATTTTGGTCACCCCTATCAAGGTAGTGTCATCCATGAACCGAAGATGAGATTGAGAAATAACATCTTCTGCTCAAGACCAACCTTGAATTAGTCCTCTCAATTGATATTACTTTATCAAGCGACCTAAGCCCTCTGCCATCAAAAGAAATATAAACAAAGGGGTTCTGCCACAATAATGGGTTACACTTTCTGGGCATCCTGATTTTTGTTGAAATCACATATTTTTAGAAAATATAATGATTTAATCCTTGAAAGGTTCCATTTTAAAGGATTTTAATTGAAGAGGGTTTGATCAAACCTCCTTAGATCAACTCCCCTTGGATAGAACCCTGCTAGTTTTAAACCATACCTATAATGGAGTCTCATCTAAACCTATCAAAATGCTGATAAAAAACCACTTTTGATTTACCTTTTTGGGATTAAATGATTTCAATTAAAATTTATGTTTTGTAAGTATGTAGTGCTTATTATAATCTTCACAAAAAGTATAATTTTAAATATATTTAATTTGATCATTATATTTATCTTTTATTTCTTGTGAATAGAGGTTTTTCACCGAAAATCAAGCTATCTGTTTTACACGTGGAAAAATAGTAGATTACCAAAAAAAATCAGAAAAATATCTATTCTCTTGGTATTGATGTCTTTGATCCAACAAAAAAAAATGTATCTTGATACATACAAAAAAAGTTGTGTTATACAGTAAACCTATGTCTAAATTGTAATTGGTTTGAATTCTAAAACTTAATTAAGAAAAAAATATTCAATAAAACACTATGAAACCAAGAGAAGGAGCTAGATATCATAGATACAAGTCTAAATTAAAAAAAAATAGAATTTTATCCTTCATAAAAAAAAGTTGTGTTATACAGTAAACATCACTCTTTAAAAATGACGTTTAATAACTATTAAAAACTAGTTATCGTAGGGGATGGAAAAAGAAACACAATTTGATTCCATTTTTAAAAAAAATATATTAAGAATCTATAGACAAAATTTCACAAATCACTAGTTTGTATCATCTTTAAATTCCTCATAGTTTAACAACTACAGGCATTTGAAAGTGAAGGTTTAGTTAAAAAAGTTCAGTTCAATGTCAAGTTTGGCCAAAAAGTGTAATCCACTATTGTGGGATCACCCAAAGATAAAGGATCTCCTTCTTGAAGGCCCCTAGTTTTGGAAAGAGTGAGAAAAAAATACCATTGATTAATACATCAAAAGATGATGAAGTCACACAACTCATAGCCCACTCAATCCATTTTGAAGAAAAACCAAAGGATTACAAAATAAGACAGAGAAATGACCAACTAACTTTATCAAGGCCTTTGACATATCCAACTTGATGCAAATATTCTTTTTCTTTGAAGATGACATGAGATGAATGGTTTTTTTTGCCACAACAATACCATCCAAAACCTAATTCTCTTTTACAAAATCTCCTTGCTCAGGGGAAATTTATGTGATCAAACACTTCTTCAACCACTTTGTAATATTTTTGTATTTATCTTGTAAGTTACAATAAAAAGGGCAATAGGGTGCAAAATGAATCTAGTGAATATGATCCTTCCTTTTTGGCAATAAAATAAAGAAATGTAGAGTTGATGGCTTTAAGCATCTACTTGTTAAGTTGTCACTTCCAAACCACAAGTCTAGCATATCAAACTTAAAATTTCTTAGAATTTCTAAAAAAAGTTGATAGGAAAACCATCAAGTCCTAGAGACTTACCTTTTTTCATTTGAAAGACAACCAACTTGAGCTCCTCCATGAGATGAAGCCTAGAAGAAACTTGTTCATGTTTGTTAAAATCAAGGAAGGAATACATTAAAGAATAATTTTTTGTTGGGAAAAATTGTGTGTCAACCTTGCAATTATAATAGGTTAATATATTGAGCATGGGTGGTTGCAAGGGGGGTAGGTCTGAGGGGGATGCCCCCCTATTGGGGGATCCAGGGGTTATGTGCCCCAACAGGTGTTTTGGGGAAGTTCCCCAAAAGCCACATTTTATATGTATATTTTATTATTATAAATTTGGATTGTTCATCATTAGGTCTCAGAGTTAATGGTAGATATTTTGTTGGCTTGTCTTTCCCTAGAAGGAAACTTATTTTAAGGGGGCATTATATTATGGTTGTATATTATGATGTATTATGTGAGTTTGATAGTTGTTGTGTTACCTTTGGATCTTTGGTTGGTGATACTCTTGTGAGAAGTTTACTCTACAAGTATATTGTAATCTTCATGATTTTTCAATAATATATTGGGAAAATTTTGGACTGTGGGGTTTTTCTCCCAAAAGAGTTTTCCCCACGTAAATCACTATGTTGTGGTACACATGATATTTATGTCTATTTTTGTTTAAGTTTATATAATTATTGTAAATATTTGTAAAGGTTTGCATTACCATCCTCTCAATATTAGTGTAGGAAGTTGTTTTGCTACCTTAGCTTCCTTACAAGTGGTATTAGAGCTTGATCACCTTTGGTTTCAGTTGTGGATTGTTGGGTTTTTTAAAATAATCTAGATTTGAGTGGGAGATTGTGTAGAAGATACTTTGTGATCTTGGTTGCAAGAATTTTTAAATGGAAAGATCATCGGGGAGAATAGAGGTGGGGATATTTTCTATAAACTATTTTGAGATGTGGAAGCTAAAGATGGAGGGTCTATTGATAGATTGAGATATGTGAGATGTTGTTGATGATAAAGTTTTAAGGCCCATAGATCCTACTTTGGCTACTCAAAATGATATTATTAATTGTAAAGACAGGGATCTAATTAGATTGTGCTTGACATACTCCATTTTAATAAATGTCCATGAAGAGGCCTCTACACAAAAACTATGGAAGAAACTTGGTGATATACATATCAAGCAAAATCTTTAGTGAATAAGATTTTTTTGAGAAAGAAATTGTAATCCTCAAGAATGGAAGAGGGTGGATGAATTACAAAACATCTAGAATAATTCAATATGTTGGTGGTTCAATTGGCATCAATTGGTGTCAAAATGGATGTGGAGGAGAATTGTCAAATATTGTTTTGCTCTTTTTCTAATTCATGGGTATTGGTAGTGCTTCTATTATCTTGAAGATTAAAGATGTGGTGGGTTCTTTTCTTTCTAAAGAGATGAGGAGGAAAGTATACATAAATTCCAAGGAGTCCCTAAATGTTCATGGAAGATTTAAAGAAAAAAACAAGAAGAATAAGAAGAATGATAAATCCAAGTCCAAGGAGAGATGCAAATCTCTTGGAAATTCCAAAGTTATTTGTTGGAACTATGGAAATCTTAGATGCTTTTGTAAGGAGTGCAAAGAAGAAAAGAAGAAGAATAAGAATAAATTCAATTATGATTATGAGTCTAAGAAGGAAGATGACGATGCATTCATTGCAGCTTTAGCAACTCATGCACATAATGATGCATGGTTAATTGACTTAGGCACATTTTTCTCTATGACCTCTAATATAGATTGGTTTTCTAAATATGAAGATTTTGATAGAGATAAGGTGTACTTAGGTGATGATTCTTGTTTAAATATTTTTGGTCGTGGTAAAGTTAGAATCAAGTTTATTGATGGTAGAATAAAAAATGATTAATGGTGTGTTGTATATGCCTGGATTAGCATGGAAAATTGTTATCTATGAGAAAACTAATAGATGTGGGTGTGTGGGTAGTATTTTCTGATGTAGGATGCAAGATGGTTAGAGGTGCTATGGTGATTTGTTATAGCCCAATTGTTTAAGTGTATTATTTACTATTACTATATGTACGGTAAAATGTGAATGTAATGTGAATTCAGTGGATGAATAAATTATGTGTGCACGTTGTTATCACTGCTTTATGAATGTATGCCATCTCATTTAATATTATATGAATGAATGCATTTATGTGAAATGACGGTTTTTGAATTAATATTCTAACTATGGAGATGTATTATGTGCAATGCATATTTAGTTGAATAGCTGACTACCTTGGACATGTTTTGAGTATGTGGATGCAGGTATATGTTCATTCCTCTAGGTGGGGGGGAAGTATCACTTAGGAGGTGGTCTTGGTTAGGTAACCAATAACGTAACTTATCTGAGCTTACACACACCATAGTAGAATAATTGAGTAGGTTATCATGTGGGAAATAGGTAAGTCATCCTTAGAATAATGTGTCTGCATTAGTAAGGGTTTTGATTACTATTGAATGCATGCTTGGATAATGATTATCTGTTTGAGCTTGTGAGTCCTTCCTTATCCTACTATGCTTGTTTGTGTGGTTGATTGTGTATTGGGATATATGTATACATGCATATATATACATATGTTGACATACTCGTATGATGGATATAATGGGATGGCCATACGAGTACAATGACATATGTATAGATATGCATATATGTTTATAAACGAGTGATTTTATGCTATAGTCATGTAGGTCATGATTGTTCAGATATTGAATGGATCATTTAAATGTCGTGATGATGGATGATATAAATATATGTTTATATATATGTAAATACACATGCATAAGTGTAAATGCTTAATAGAGGGGTGTGTATACATATATATAGATATGTAATATTATCATACAACTATTGACTTGTTTGTATTCATCTATAAGTTGAATATATTCTTACTTCATAGATATTTGAGAATATATGTGTAGATATATATATATATATATATATATATCATAATATTGTCTTGCATATATAATAGAGATTTATATGCCAATATTATCGAAGTTCCTTTTGGTGTGTATATATGTGGAAATGCATATATATATATACATATATATACATGTAAGCACTAATGCTTATATAGAGGTGTGTATATAGATATATCTATATATATAATATGCATTATAAATATATATATTTCCAAATGTTTATTATGTGAATGTTGCTCATTGTATATCCAATGTATATATAAACTTGACACCACTATATATTCATACATTGGAAAAACATGTATAAATGTACATAAACTTTGTATATACGTAATGATATATATATATATATCATTACGATTATATATATACTGGTGAATAAAAACCAAGAGGTGGATTTTGTGAATACGATTATTTATAATACAAATAATACTATTATGTATATATGTATGAAGCATAGAATAATAAGAGATTATTGTATTGTGTAGCACACAAAATGGATGACTAAAGGTGCAAAATTGAGAAGTCTTAGAGGCAACAAGTATATGAGTATTTGATGCACTATACCAAGGGTATACATGAAAAAATAATGCTTATCATAAACTACATCAAATATATAGAACACTAGTATTAAATCTATAGTTTTGACTAGCGTTTTATAGGGCATTGACCATAAGCGTATATATGTATATGTGGTGTTTTCACTTAAACATCATTTACTTTGAAATCAACTATTTCAAACATTAAATGGCATCCGATTATTAAGCTTATTATGTTGGCTTTAAAGTTGATAAACTTGGGTGACTTATATAGTTAAAACTTGGGTGACTTATATAGTTAAAACTTGGAAATGAATATGACTGTATTCATGGGATGATTTATATGTCTTTGTTGTCATTCTTTTAGCTGCAAACTATTGTATCATTTGAGTCGATATTGAAAGAGTTGACACCTTAATTAGTCTTGGACTTGGTCAAACAATAAACCACGAATTGCTGTGGCTATTAAGTAGTTGTTGAATGCTCCAAACAATCGACGACTTTTTAAAAATCAAATGAGTTTATTAGTATACACTCAACATGGAATAAGTCGATGCAAATTGAGGTGGCAAGCTTTGGTTATTGACTATTTCTCTTGCTGGTTAAATCGTGCCACCTTTGTGTTATTCTTAGCATAGAAGTTTGCAGTTGTATTTAGTCACATGGAAGTTGATTTATTCTTCAAATTATTGTCATGAATTGGGTCGATCTGTTGGTAATCAAGCTGAGTATTTGCTTACTCATTCACCACCTTGCTAAGCTGTGATTGTGGTATTGCTTTTCATGTTTGTAGCTATCATTATCATGCCTAAATTGTAGGTAGAACAATTCCTTGCTTGCTCTATAAATATCAGCAAGGAGTTCATTGTTTGGGATGCCTCATTCTCACTCTTTTATGCGTTGTTTCTTGTACAACTAATCTACAAATTAGTGTGCTTTATTACCAACAATACTCTGTCCAATTAGTGAAAGAGTCTTGAGATTTAAGAGAGTTGTAGTTATCTTTTGAGAAGGAGCAATTGCCAACTTGAGAGTTAAGAAGTTGTGAGTCTTTGTTGAAAAGAGTTGTTCTAAAGGTGTTGTGATTGCAGCTAGTCGACTAGGAAGCTATAAAACAGGCATGGGGATATTCTACTTTTGATTATTCTATTCTTTTGAATGTGCTATGTCTTGATTGATTGAGCTAGTCATGTTGATACTTGCATGTTGAAGTAATGTTTACTTTGGAAAGAAAAGTAGAAGATGCTTACACTATTTATCAAAGGCTTGTAGTTACTCCATAATAGGAGGATTATGTTTATCTAGTAGATATGAATAATCATGGGAAGCACAAAGCTTATTCATAGCTTAAACTCTTTTAATCAAAGGGGTGATACTTCGAATGGAGTCATCTATTGTTATGACAACTCTTTGATTAATTCCATGCACTGTGTTTGTATTTACTCCATGATAGGAGAGACTGTTTATCATAAGTATTGCTATTATACTTGATATGATTTAGCATGGATAAGAGAGATTGTTGTCATAGGTATTGTTAATATACTAGATATGATTAAACAAGGGTAAGAGAGATTGTTTATCATAGGTATTGTTATAATACTAGATATGATCAAACGTAGACAAGCTTAAGGAACACTCATAGTTAGATATTTAATTATGCTAGATGGCTAGTAGGTTACTCTTGGAAATGCTATCTAGTGAAGGGAGGGAACTAGTACTTTGCTTTATGATTTGTGTTACCTAGGTTGTGTTAAAGTGATAGGTTATCCTGGGGAGTAGCTTGCCCATGGAGAGGGATTCTCTAGGCATAGATATAATGGCCTTAAGTCAAAACGATCTTGCCATAGTGTAGGCGAATGGTAGACTATCGCTTGGTTATACTAAGTGAGAACACTTTGGCCAAAGTAGTGGGGATGTCCAATGACTCCACTAGGAATAGTGTGTAAGCTGAGACTCCACTATCAATTCATTGTGTCTATTGAAATGCATGAGGGTTACCTAGTGTAGGTTATAAATCCTAGTCATGTCTGATACAACACTAAGCTTAGAGTGGTATGTCATACGGGGTTACCCAACCAATTCCTTCATCGAAGGGTAGGGCCATCTATCATTGATAGATGTGTGAGGGACCGCATATGAATTCATGGTTGGTGAAAAAGAACTTGAGTGATGCTTCTTCTCCTCAACAGGGAACAAAAGACCAAAGTTTTAAAAGGTGGATTCCTGGACCATCTATATCTTATGCTTCGAAGCTCGGTGGAGCTGTAGTTGTAATAGTGTACATTCTTGGAATATTGTAATTTGTGAAATTATTATATTGGAATGGAATCTCTATTGATTATTGTAAGACATATTTGTTCATTATGAAATCTATATTATTGGAAGATTTGTGTAAATAATTTGGAATGCAATGATAAATTGGAATTGTGTTATTTCAATTAAGCATGCAATTTACATTATTGGAAGAATTTTTTTTTATTGCTATGTCATGGCGTCATGTTTTATTCACTTAAGGTGAAAACATTGGAAATTTTATTGTGAAGAACAATGCAGTTGTTACATGATTGATAGAGGTGTTAGATATGTTGCATGTTGTATAAGCTCAATGCATGCACTATTGAATGCAATAGTAATTATATGAAAATAAATTTTGTGGCTACCTCGTTGGAAGAGGTGAGGGTTTCATCTTTAGTGAATGGTCATAGCTTTTGGGTACCAAAGAGTGCTCTTTCTTTAGAATAACAGTTACCTGCAGAGAATAGTATGTTATGACACTAGAGACTTGGCCACATTGGAGAAAAGGGTCTAAATACCTTGAAAAATAAAAAAAAATTATTGAAGAGTTTTCTGATTGTAATCTTTATTTTGATTTCTGTGAGCATTGCATTTATAGAAAACAAAACCTTTTTCAGATTTACTTGAGTTCTAAATCTTGTGGTGTATGCATCTTATTCATAATGATGTGTTTGGTCATGCAAATGTTCTTTGGATTGGAAAATCCACATATTGTGTTTCATTTATTAATGAGTATATGATGAGGGCGCAACCCGAGACTTAGAAAATAACCCACAAACAAGAGAATAATTTTATTATTCAGAAAATGGAGTTTCTTACATGTAGAAGATCTCAAATCCCCAAGTTCTTACAACACATGCAAGTTTCAGAAAGCTACAGAATAACCCTTTCGCAATATGCGAGCTTGTCCCCAAAAAGTTACCCAAAAATTAGAAACCCGCCCATAAATAGAACTCCTCTTTAGCTTGGAGCCAAAAAAAGATTCAAATTTGAGTTTAGGTGGTTTGGCACCAAAAAAATTACAACTTGAAGTTCAAATTTAAAAAGAACATTGCAATTGTATCTTCTAGAAAGTGCGCCAACTTCCCGGGGCCATAACTTTTGATCTAGGACTCTGATTTGTGAACCGTTTGAACCGTTGGAAATGTCTCGAAGTCAAGAATGTGCTTGAAATTTTCTACACCAATTTTGACAAGTTTCAGGGCCGATCCGGGAACTCTAAGTGCCTCAAATCTCACTCGAAAGATTTTTAGGTGCAAATCTGGGAAACTAAAACTGCAATATCTTTCATCCCAGGAGTAGGAAATAAAAACCATAAATTGGGAATTTCATTTTGACAAAAAGGGTATCCAAAAATGTAAAAAAATATAAAAACCAAGAAACTTGAAATTTAACTATTTTTGGGTGATGCAAGATTGCTCTTTCACCACTGGATGCTCCTGCATTAGACACCCAGGGTAATTTGAGAAGTGACCCGTCACATCTTAGATGGTGGAGGAAAACCCAAATGGTCGACCTCTACCTTAGGCAACTAGGATGAATCTTCAACAGGTCTTCCTTTCCATTTCACTAGATATTCTTCATACTGCCTGTTTCTGGTACTCCTTCCCACATGACTATCCAGGATTTCTTCAATCTCCTCCTTTTCTGAAGTAGGTGCTGGAATCCCACACTGTTCCATTGTTGGTACTTCCTCTGCGCCACCTTCATGATACTCTGTCAAATTTGAAATGTTGAACACAGGGGAAATGTTGAATCCATCCGGCAACTCTACCTCATATGCATTCCCTGAATCATGCCGCTTCAAAATTTTACAGGGACCGAACTTCTTCATCTTCAATTTGTTATATGTTCCCCAATGTAAACCTTTTCTTTTCCTCAAGTGGACCATCACTTCATCACCACCTAAAACTCTTATACCTCCTCTCTCGATCCGCCTTTAGCCTTTTATAATCGCATATTCATCTTGTTAATATGTTCTCTCTTACCTCTCATGTAGTATCTCATGTGTTCTGCAAAATCTTCGGGTTTTTAGTAATTTATTTTCTTCTCTGGTCCACATCTTTCTCCCAATTCTCGAGCTATTCACAATTCCATACAATAACTGAATGGTGATTCATTGTTTCGCGACGCATCTGTTGTAAGAAAATTCTACCGGTAAGATCAAGTCCCATCCCTTGGGTTTATCTCCTACCAAACATCTCAGTAGGTTGCCCAGAATCCTATTAACAACCTCTATCTTCCCATCTATTTATGGATGGTGTGCAGAACTGAACTTCAACTTTGTCTTCAGCTTCTTCCACAAGGTCCTCCAAAAGTACCCCACAAATTTGGTGTCACGATCTGAAACAATACTCTTTGGAAAACCATGTAGCCTCACCACCTCTTTGAAGAACAAGTCAGCAATGTGGACTGCATCATGGGTCTTCTGACATGGAATGAAATGTGCCATCTTCGAAAACCTATCAACCACCACAAAGACTGAATCATTCCCTCGTTGTGTCCTTAGCAAACCAAGAACAGTCCATACTTATATCCTCCCATGGCCTCTCGGTATAGGTAAGGGTTGATATAAGCCTATATTCCCGCTCACTTCCTTTAGCCAACTGGACATGCATTCCTATAGTTTGTACAAACTTTCACATCCCGACACCGAGGCTGGCCAATAGTGCTCACTGATAATGGAAATGGTCTTATCTCGACTAAAATGTCCTGCCATTCCTCCACTATGCTTCTCCTTTATCAGGTTCTCCCTCATGGAACTCCTTGGGATACACAATTGACTTCCCTTAAATAACATGCCATCCTGGATTATGAAATCCAGCCACCTTGTCATGTCCGCTGTAACAGGTTCCTTGCAAGCTTTCCAAGCCTCTGCAAAATTAGGATCTTCTGCATACAGTGTCTTAAGTTAATTGAACCCAACCAATTCAATCTGCATCTTTGTCATCAATGTATGCCTCCTTCTTAAGGCATCTACAACCCTATTTTACTTCCCACTCCTATGTTTCAAAACAAAGGTATAACTCTGCAAAAACTCTACCCACTTCATATGCCTCTGATTTAATTTTCCCTGACTATTTAGGTACTGCAAGCCTTGATGATCAATATATAGAACAAATTCCTTTGGCAACAAATAATGTCTCCATTTCTTTAATGCTTAAACTATTGCATAAAATTCCTGATCATACACATAATACTTTCTCTTGGCATCATTTAACTTTTCACTAAAATAGGCAATGGGCTTACCTTCTTGGCTCAACACTGCTCCAATGGCACAACTACTGGCATCACAATCCACCTGAAACACCTTGTTGAAATCTGGGAGGGCTAGAACAAGTTGCTTTATCACCTTCTGCTTCAACAGTTCAAAACTTTTTGCCGCTCCACTGCTCCACTTGAATTCTTTTCTATCCCCTCTCATTGTTTCAGTCAGGGGTCCACAAATACTACTGAAGTCTCTAATGAACTTTCTATAAAAACTAGCCAAACCATGGAAAAATCTCACCTTGGTAGCAATTCTTGGGGTAGGCCATTCCAGAATAGCCCTCACCTTCTCTGGGTCCATCTTGAGACCTGCTGAGACAACAAACCCCAAGTACACTAACTCCCTCTTCACAAAACTACACTTCTTTAGATTAATCAACAGTTTCTCTTCTCTTAACTTCTCAAAGGCTCTCTGAATATGCATCAGATGCTCATCCAACGTCTTATCAGTAAATCAAAATATCATCTTAAATACACAATAACAAACTTCAGAATTCTTTTTAGTACTCGCTCATGAGCCGGCATGAATGTGCTCTGCAGATTTAGCAGCCCAAAGGTACGACTAACCACTCATACAGGCCCTCTTTGTTCTTGAAGGCAGTCTTCCATTCATCTCCCTCTCAAATTCAGATCTGGTGATATCCACTCTTCAGATCAATCTTTGTGAAGTACCGAGCTCCACTCAAATAGTCCATCAGGTCATCCATCCTTGGTAGGGGAAATCTGTACTTGATTGTTATCTTGTTTATGGCTCGGGAATCTGTACACATCCTCCACTCCCCATCCTTCTTTGGTGCTAGTACTGTAGGTACTACACATGGACTCAAACTCTTCCATATCAAACCCCTTCTCAACAACTCTTGAACTTGTCTATTCAACTCCTCATTTTCTGTTGGAGTCATTCCCATGAGCTGCCTTATTTAAGTAAACTGCTCCGTGAATCAAGTCAATTCCATGATCAATTCTCCTTATTAGGTAAAACCTCGTGTACATTACAGGTTCAACATCCTCAAAAATCATCCAATATCCCAAAAACTTTGGAACTCCTTTCTCACCATCCTCTACTCACTCTAAGAACCAAATGATAACACAATTTTCAAGCAAGCCATACCTTCTAAAAATTTTCTTCCATCTACATAACAAATTCTAGCACTACTACATACCTTTTCTTCAGTCTCCTTCAGGGGTTTCAACTTGTGATGAACCCCATCCTTTGTCAAGGAATAAGTGTTTGCATTCCCATCATGTATAGCTCACTTATCGAACTGCCACGACCTCCCCAACAACATGTGACATGCATCCATGGGGATGATATCATAGAGTACCTCATCATGGTAGCTCCCGATCTTCAACTTTACTAGGCACTGCTCATTGACCAAAACTTTGTAGTCTTTTTGCAACCACGAAATCTGATACAGATGCGGGTTCCTTTCCCTCTTCAGCTTCAACTTTGTGACCATCTCTTCTGACACCAGATTGTCGGTGCTCCCACTGTCAATAATGACATCACAACATTTTCCTTCACACTTGCACCTTGTGCGAAACAAATTCTTCCTCTGTTCTAGTTTCTTTTCCTCAGTCACTAGGGCTCTCCTAATCACTAGGGATTCTCCCCTTTTAGCATCATCTGAATATTCATATTGGGCCTCCTCATCTACATGTACAACCCTGAACACGACCTTCTAGACTTTTGTCTACCCTTCCTTGGTGTTGTGGAAATTCATAGGCTCGATGCCCTTCTTCACCACACTGGAAACACGTTCCTTTGTAACCACCTCTTCCAGATCCTTGTCCATATCTCCCTCGTCCTTTACCTCTTTGATCACCATTGTTTTGATCACGAGGGCAGTAGAAGTTGTCATTCCTTTGGCTTCGACTGGTACCCACATCTTCACTTTTCTTTTCATCATCATTTCGGCTTCCTGAAGGTCTTCCAATGCCCCTTCCAGTTTGACCTCCTCTTCCTTTTTGCTTGCCATCAAATATTTTGTTCAACTTCTCTTCCACCTTCAGAGCAAACTGATACACATCCTCAATGGTGGTCATTTTGACTAGGCTTAACTCCTCCTGAATGCTCAGTCGTAACCCATTAAGATATCAGACTACCTTCTCCTTATTGGCCTCTATGTGGTCCTTTCTGATGATTATCTTGTGAAAATATTCAGTATATTCTTTCACAGATCTGCTTCCTTGCTTCAACCCTTACAATTTCTTGAACAAATCATAACTCGTAGTCCATTGGTATGAACTGCTTCTTTAGTTTCTCTACCATGCGATCCCATCTGGTGATATTTCCTTTTCCTCTTCGATTTCTTTCCAACTAGACCTCTTTCCACCAAATACTGGCATGGCCCTTTAGCTTCATTTTCTGCAAACTTAACCCTATCAGGTCCTCTATTTTTTCATACTCAAAATATTCTTCTAGCTTCGTTGATCCGTCGATCAACTCTTCCGGTTTAGACTTCCGGAATAGCTGGGGACTTACGCTCTGGGTCTTTTCCCAATCTTTGAAATGGCCCTTATTAGCTGCATTTGGTCTTGATCAATTGCTTCTTCTTCCTCTTCTACATTTGAACCTTCTTCCTCTTCTTCATCCTCACTTTCCTCCCCAGGTTTAACCCTCTTCTCAACTGCTCTTGTAACGCATCAATTTGTCTTTGGAGGGCTGCCAGTGCATCTCTTCCACTAGCATTTCTGCCGCCTCAACCACCTTTGGCACCACCACGCCTACCAGGCATCACTCTTGGAGGCATCTTTCTTGACCTTGACCCACAACCATGGTCTTAGTGTGAACTGCCTCACAATCGACGATTTGTCCACACGCTCAAGAAAACCTGCTCTCATACCACTTGATGAGGGTGCAACCCGAGACTTAGAAAATAATGCACAAACAAGAGAATAATTTTATTATTCAGAAAATGGAGTTTCTTACATGCAGAGGATCTCAAATCCCCAAGTTCTTACAACACATACAAGTTTCAGAAAGCTATAGAATAACCCTTTTGTAATATGCGAGCTTGTCCCCAAAAAGTTACCCAAAAATTAGAAACCCGCCCATAAATAGAACTCCTCTTTAGTTTGGAGCCAAAACAAGATTCAAATTTGAGTTTAGGCGGTTTGGCACCGAAAAAATTACAACTTGAAGTTCAAATTTCAAAAGAACATTGCAATTGTATCTTCTAGAAAGTGCGCCAACTTCCCGGGGCCATAACTTTTGATCCAGGACTCTGATTCACGAACCGTTTGAACCGTTGGAAAGGTTTCAAAGTCAAGAATGCGCTCAAACTCCCCTACGCCAATTTTGGAAAGTTTCTGGGCCTATCCGGGAACTCTAAGTGCCTCAAATCTCACTCGGAAGATTTTTAGGTGCAAATCTGGGAAACTAAAACTGCAATATCTTTCATCCCAGGAGTAGGAAATAAAAACTGTAAATTTGGAATTTCATTTTGACGAAAAGGGTATCCAAAAATGTAAAAACATCTAAAAATCGAGAAACTTGAAATTTAACTATTTTTGGGTGATGGAAGATTGCTCTTTCACCACTGGATGCTCCTGCATCAGTATAGTAAGACATGGGTATGTTTTTTAAAGAGTAAATATGAAGTTTTTAGCTGATTTAAAGAATTTAAAGCAATGGTTGAGTTGCATACTAGAAAGAAAATAAAATGTTTGAGGGCTGATAATGGTGGTCAATTTTTCTCTAATGATTTTGATAGATTCTATAAAGATTATAGAACTCATAGATGTTACCCTCATTTTTTGGCCTTTCAAATTTTGAAAAGTTTCCCCTATCCAATCCCTTGAAGCACAATCGAACCAATGATGTTTGTGTAAATGTGTCTTTTTGGTTACCTTAACAAAATCATTATTGTCTACATTAATCAGTATCATTTCGTTGAACAAAGCTTCACTCAAATAAGGATGTAGGAAGAAAGTGCATTGAATTTTGACATTGAGGATCTAAAAACTCGGGCAACATTAATGCATGATGATGATAGATTATCAGGTGATTAAAGAAAGAGGTGATCTACAGGACTAATATCTATGTCTTTTGTGATGGCTAAGACCGAGCATAGAATTCCCTTTGTGCAATTGAGTTAATAAATCATTTGAGCAATCATTTTGTATAAGAGTTGTTAAAAAGCCTTGAAGATAATGTTCATTGTGCCAATAAAGGGGATTCTCGACAACTATGAGAAGGTAGTTACATTTACTGTAGAGAGTTTATATTAGACCCAACCGATATCATGCTTATCAAAGATAGTTAATATGAAGGTTTTTGACGTTGCTCTGGGTAATACATCAATGACTCTAAGTTAGTTCCACTCTAATGTCATTATCTAGAAGAGGATTGAGTCACCAGATATGTTTGGCGGACCAATATGATGAAATCTAGCTTTGTGCAGTGACCACGTCCATAGGCACCTACAAGGCACAATGATCCCTTCAGTTGCGGATGAACAATATTGGTATATCAACCTTCTCGTATATGATGTTCATTCTATTTAAGAGAGTTGGATTTATTAGAAAATGTTTTGGGTGGCATTCCCTATCAGTTGTGTTATTCCCATCGTGTCCAACATATCACTCATGTTTAAAATGAAAGGTGTCGATATAATGGAGTTATCAAAAGAAAGATTCACAATCATCAGCACAGGTAGTCACTACTTGTGCAACTTCATGAGCTATGGTTGTAGTTGCACATAATATTACTGCTCCAAAAACAACCTATGAGTTTGAAGCTATGTGGAAAGTGTCATCAGAAGATCAATCTACACAATCAAAGTTGCTAAAGGTTATGGATCCATCGTCTATGCTGAAAAGTATTTAAAGATGCTCTATTAAATCCTTTGTTGATGTATATTATCAGATGTATTAAGTGCTTTTTCATGGAAAATATTGATTTTTCTCTTCACTTCCTAGAGAATTTGACCAAGGTTGGCCGATTTGACATGACCATAATGTGCCTTCTCTCGAAGGATAAAACATCACTTTGCCAGATGTGGGATGTAGTCTTCAACAATGAGAGGGTATTCATGATTCAACTGGATAAAGAAGTCAAATTAGTAGAACACCTAAATGTTTCATTCAAATATACAGGCATGTAATTGGAATTTTTTTGATAGCGGCTACTATTAAAGAATCAAAAGAGGATTAATATAAATGCACCACCAATCAAGAAAGTATCGTGTGGGATGTCCTAATGGGAACCATATTTGAAGATGTTATGAAATTGATGCCAATGCATAAGAGACTGAGAATCCATTCTATTACAGAAGAAGGAAATAGCAAAGGGACATTAGGGAATGATTCAAAAAGAGGAGAGGCAGAGATAGTAATAAACTATCAGGAGTGTGTTTGAGAGCTCAAATAGAGAAGTTTGATGGTAATTTTGGTAGTAGGTCTACAAGTTTGTCCTCAACAAGCTTTCTATGCATTTTTTTTATCATATAAAGTAGATTGTTGGGTAATGGAAGAGAAGTATATGACATAGTTTTGATGATTATTAAGATAAAAATAGTAAGAAAAATCACCAGTCTCTGTTTCTTTGCTAACTGGTGGTGATATTTGAAATTCTATAATCTCATGGAGCCCGATACATACACAAGTGAAATTTCCAAGGAAGGAAAATGAGTAACAGACTGTTCAATATCTTCACCATCTTCATGAGTAACAAAAAATGAGGAAAATAAAAGGTCGATAACCAGAAAATACAACTATCTTTCTATTATAAATAGGGGTTACTTTGTAATGTATTCCCAAATTAAAGATCCCTTATAAAGAAATTGAAGAGTCTTTATAAAAAAAATAGATTTGGTTTTCAAGAAACGGTTGCAAGAAAAAGACTAAAGAAAAGCCAATTGCCATACTTCTCTGATTTGATTGCTAATGACACAAGCTTTTCCGGTGTCACTTGAAAAGAGAATCTAAAATCTGAAGAGTCATTTGGTGAAGAAAAGACAGTTATGGGAAATCGAAAGGACTTATTTTACGAACCTTTAAATATGCAATTGTAGGTATTCAGGGGGATCTTTTGGCTGTGAAACGAGAGCCTCTTCGAAGGCTAGGGAATTACAGTGATTGATCTTTGTTATTCATTTGGGGGAGAAATGATTTTCTAAACTTTCTCTTGTACAGGGAGATGGAGTCTTGGAGCTCTATTTTATGTTCTGGAATAAAGGAGATATTTATAATATTTGTGTTCAACTGTCTTCTATTAAATTGTTGATTTCCTTTGTGAATATGTAGTTTTCATTCATATTTTCTCTGTTACATCATATTAAGATGTGTTCATTATAGGATCTTTGAGTTTTGTTTTGTTCATATGTTTCCTAGGATCATTTTCTATCCTTCTCATCATTCATTGGTTTAAGTGAATAACCTTTGTGTCATTTTCTTTAATCTTTTATTCCAAATCACTCTCGTATTTGCGTCATTTTTATGCGCAGATGTTTGTTTACCTTTATTGCTTTCTGGTTAAAAGTACACCTTAGTTTTATTTCCTATTTTTATAATTCCTTGAAGATCATAAGGAGCTGTACCTCTAAAATTTAGAAGATGATCGCTAATGCAATAGCGATCTTCAGAGCTATTAATTACAAAATTGTCTTTGTTGCTAGGCATGTTTGATTCATTTTATCTGATTATTTGAAGATGACAATTTGTTTACCAATAATAGAAAAGACAAATTTATATTCTCCACATTAGAATGGAGTTCAAAAATAATGAATAGGACACTAATGAAGAAGAATCAAAGTATACTAAGTGGTGTTGCTCTAAAATAATGTTTTTGGATTGAAGCTATTGTCATTGCTTGTTACCTGATTAACAAGTTTGCTACATCAGCTCTTGTTGATAAGACACCTATAGAGGCATGGTTAGATCACAAGCCTTCAGTGAGACATCTTAGAGTTTTTGGTTGTGAGGCATATGCACATGTGCCAAAGGAGAAGAGAACAAAGTTGGAGAACAAGGTTGTGAAATATATCTTCATTGGATACAAGATTTGGGATATTATTGCACAAAAGGTAATATATAGTAGAAGTGTTATTTTTAGAGAAACTAAGCCTTCTTTTATTACATTACAACAAAAAAAAATTGAGCAAGAAGATGTGATTCAACTTCCTTCTACGTCTAAAAAAGTTGAATCCAGGCTCCTAGATAGACAAGAACTTGATGAGGGCTCATGTAACTTAGTATCTTCAGAAGAGGAGGAAGAACCTCCAATTCAACTTGGTCAAAGGTCTATAAGGCATAGAAATACACCTAAAAGGCATCCACCTGATGATTGGAGATGAATTTTTGGTTTGAAAACTAACATGAATGAACCCATATCTGTAGAAGAGGCATTAGGTATGCATAATGCATAATCTTGGAAGATTTCTATCGACGAAAAAATAGTAGCTTTGAAAAAGAATGATACATGAGATATAGTACAATTGGGCCTTAAGGACAAAAACCTATTGGTTACAAAGAGGCATTGAAGAAAAATATTGGTTCAAATGGAGGTATTTAGAAGTAAAAAACAAGGTTGGTTGTAAAAGGTTACTCTCAAGTTGAGGGTGTTGATTATGGTGAGATATTTTCTCTTGCTGCAAAAAATACATCCATTATATTTTTTTCTATTGCTACTACTTATGATTTATAGGTTGAGAAAATGAATGTGAAAACAAATTTCCTTCATAGAATTTAGAGGTTGATATTTATATTACACAACCAAAGAAATACATGGTGATTTAAGTTAAAAGTAATTTGGTAAATATAAATTGAAGAAATCTATATATGGCCTCAAATAGAGTCCTAGGATGTTGTTCTAGAAATTTGATATATAAGTGTTAAGTTTGGGATTTGAACATTCTAAATCTTATCACTATGTTTATTATAAGGCTAATGGTGATCGTTTCTTGTTTATTGCATTATATGTTGACGATATTTTATTTATACAGGAATGATTTCAAAACTAAAGTCTCAACTTGCCCTAAATTTAAAATAAATTATCTTGGTGCAACTAAACACATTATTGGGATATAAATTAGAAGAGATAGAGTGAATAGAAAGCTATGGCTTGGCTAGAGTAAGTATGTCAATTCAATTTAATAGAGGTTTAAGATGCAAGATTGTAGTCCATTGTGTGTTTTGCTTACAATTGTAATGAAGTTATCTATTTCATATTGTTCAACATCCCCATTAGAGATGGAAGATATGAGCAGAGTGTCTTACCAAAGTGTAGTTGGAAGACATTGCCCAAGCAATGGGAGTTCTTTCCAAATATATGTATAATTTTAGTAGAGTTCATTGGGATGATTCTTCAGACATTTGTAGGGTACCTTAGAGCATTCCTTATGTTATCACATGGTGATTTGACAGGAGATTTTTTTTATTGATATTCATGGTTATGTGGATTCAGACTAGGAAATTAATGTTTATAGAAAATGATCCACTAGTTCTTATGTGTTTACTTTATTTGGTGGTGCAATCACTTGGATGAGTAAGTGACAGGTTGTGGTTTCTTTGTCCACTATTGAAGTTGAGTATATGATAACTACTCATGCTTGTATATAATCCATTTGGATTAAGAGATTATGTTTAGATGTTGGAATAAAACAAGGTTTGTGATAATTTATTGTGATAGTCAAAGTGTGATCTGCCTAGCTAAGAACCCATAGTTTCATGCTAAGACCAAGCATATTGATGTACAATATCATTTTGTCAAAGATACAATTGAGGATGGTAGGGTGGAGCTAGTTAAGGCAGATACTTTGATGAATTTTGTAGACTATTTAACTAAGGTTGTGAGTGCCAAAGAAGTTTAGATGGTGTTCAAAGTATATGGGCCTTGACCCCTAGCAATTAAATCATGTTATTGATCCTCATGTTGCTCTTGCAAGGTATTTGAAAAGTGGGAGAATGTTAGGAAAAATGGTGTCTCAACCTTGCAATTATAGTAGGTTAATATATTGAGTGTGAGAGGTTGCAAGGGGGGGTACTCCATTGTGGGGTCTAAGGGGCATGAACCCCCAATGGGGAGTTTAGGGGCCATGTGTCTAAATGGGGATTTGAGGAAAATGCCTCTGAATGCCATATTTTATTATTTTAAATCTAGACCATTCATCATTAGGTCTCATATCTGGAGGTAGAGATTTTTTTTCTTGTCTTTCCCTAGAAGGAAACACTATTTTATGAGGGAATTGTATTACAGTTGTGCATTATGATGTATTTTTAGAGTCTTATAGTTGTTGTGTTTCCTGTGGATCTCTAGTTGGTGATACTCCTAGAAGAATCTTGCTCTACAAGCATATTATAATCTTCATGATTTTTGAATAATATATTGGGAAACTTTTGGAGTGTGGGGTTTTTCTCCCAAAAGGGCTTTCCCCACATAAATCACTATGTTGTGGTATGCATTATATTTATGTTTATTTTTTTTTAAGTTTCTATAACTATTGTAAATATATGTAAAGTTTTGCATTACCTTCCTCTCAAGATTAGGGTAGGAAGTTGTTTCTCTATCTTAGTTTCCTTACAATTTTCTCATTGTCCACATCTTAAGGCCTTTGTTCAATAAAAAGTGAGGAAATATGCCTTACAAAATTCTTAGGAATATCTTGAAAAGGACAAAAAATTTCCTTGAAAATTTGTGAATGAGGAAATAACTTACCATTTCTACGATCCTTTATTGAATAATTGTGAAAAAAGATGCATTTTCATCACTCTCTTGAATCTCTAGACTATCCTAATTTCTATTTCTAGAAAATCTCCTCTTGAGGCTCTCATTCCACCAATTACTTAGAGAGAGAAACTTCCTCTTACAAAAGGTGTTTTTTCATGCCTTCATCATTAATTTGAAAAGTGACTCTTTCCATTTTATCTTGGAGTTGTGTTTTTATTTGAAAAATATTTCCAAAAGTGAATATGTTCCAATTGTTGATCTTATATTTAACAAAATGGAGATCCTTAAAGAAGGAATATGTTTGAAAATTCCAAAGGTAGGTTTTCCCTCAACCCTCCATCCCTCCATAAGATTATATAAATCAACATTCTACAACCACATAAGATGAGATGTGAAAAAGTTTTTTTGTTGTGATTTTTAACAAAGTGAACTAGAAAATGATGTGTCCATGATCAAACCCTTTCCAACTCAAAATATTAGAGGAAGAAGCCTAGATGTTATCAACCCAAAATTCAGATACAAGAAATCTATCAAGCCTTTCAAAGATAAAATTCCATTTCTTGGCATCAAGTCTGCCAAATTAAGGGAAGGTATATTATCCCTTAATAAGGTAGAAGAAGGGCCAAGATGATCAATACCCCATTTTTTCTCATTTAGGTTAGCAATAAAATAAAATCTCCTGCTGGGTATGTGCAGAATCATGATGGGCCAAAAAGTGGCGATGTGAAAAAAGTTGCTTTTTGCATCGACCAAAAAACATGAAAATCCTAAGTTGACTTTTTTCTAACTTGGGTGTTAGTACATTGCTCCAAAGTAATGCCCAAGGCAAAAATCACATATCAGATATCCGATTTGAATCAGGTATAAATAGATATCAGCGGGCTTTCAAAATCATTTGAAGCATTTTAAAGCTGAGTGCGGGCAGTGAGAGCGACGTTTGCAGATCAGATATCCGATTTCAAGTAGATATCCAATTTCCAGGGTAAGTTTTTGGTTTTATTTTTGTTTTAATCAATTTTTCTATTATTTTTGTATAATTTTAAGTAGTTTTTTATGGATTTTTATTAAAAAGTAGGGTTTTTTATTGATTTTTATTAAAAACTAGAGTTTACAATGGATTTTTATTAAAAACTAATATTTTTTATGGATTTTTATTAAAAACTAGTGTTGTTTATGGGTTTTTATTAAAAACTAGAGTTTGTTATGGATTTTTGTTAAAAAGTAGGGTTTTTTTGGATTTTTATTAAAAACTAGGGGTTTTTTACAATAATTTCATTTATATCGTGTAATTTCAATTAGATTAATTAGTTTTTAACTTTAATATTATGGCTGAGAATGAAAATGCACAAATGCCAAACGCTCCACCACCTCTGTGTCCATCAATTAAAGACTTAATTGGTGAAAAATTGGAGCAATTGAGGGGCATTTGTGATGTTTATAAGACAATCCCTCGATTATCACAGATGACAAACACATTGTAGGAAATAATTAAAAATATAGAAACCATCTCCACCCAACATAATGCCTTCTTTCATGGTGAGAAACCATGAGGGAATATTACTCCTATGGATTGTCTTATGATGATGTGAAATATCTCCAAATAAAAAAAGCCCAAATAGCCTCTTTATTTGTTAACCCCCACACTAGTTTTTCAGTTAATGTTAATAAACCAAAAATTTCTATAAAATGGTGCACGAATAAGGACATTGTAGATAACTTTTGGGATCGTTGGTGAATGGTTTTTGATAAACCACCCAACAACAATAGTGATATACCATTTTACTTTATTAAAAAATTATACATTGATTTTGTGTTAGGGCATCATGTCAATTAATTTGACATTAAACCCTTCCAAGGCGTCCGTGGAGGTATGCCATAGGATAAACCAAGGGAAGTTAGAGTAGTCCAGTGCCCATATGTTCCCCCTCCTCCCCTTCATCCGCCACCTCCAGCATCCGAATATTATCGAGGATGCAGCCACATAGACTATTCAGGCTATTCACTCTTTGAGTGGTCTTTTGATTTCCCATACTTCTACAATAGCTCAACCACATTTTGGTGATGTTGGTGATGGATCTAGTGTTGTTGCATCATCCTCCTTAGGTCCACATATTTGTGTGCCACATACTTGCACTATGTGCCACCATATATGCTTGGGTCCTCTTGTACAACCCGTTGAGCATCCCTTGGATACTTTTAACTATGACATCCATGGTGTGGACATTATAGGAGATCAGACATAGGGGAGTGGAGCACACCCTACAACATCCTCTCTTGCTAGAGAGAGGAACGTTGGAATAGTTACACAAGTAAGATTTAAGTTGTAAATTCATAACTTGCATTTGTTTTTAAATAAATATTAATAAGAGATAGTATCAAGTACTAATATTTATTTACATGATATATTTAATAGTTGATGTCTGAGGAGGAGCTCACACAGGTGACTGATAGCACTCTTAGGGCCATCTCATTTGGCCTCGACATGCACATAGTATATATTTTTGCACTCACTCATTTACATTTTTTTTATTATATACTTGCTTGTCATTTGAGTTGTCATTAATGAAATTATATAATAACTTATATGTTTATCTTATTTTCCTCTTGTAGGTAATACCTAGTGCGAGCGAGTTGCAGCCCTATCCAGACTATGGAGGCACAATGTTAGATAAGGGGAAGGTAATTGGACTCAAATTTGATTGAATTAAGATTTTTAAGATCTTATATTGATTATACATACATCGACATAGATTGGTAGTTTCATATGTACTCGTCATTTTTATGTGCAGGCAGTTATGAGCTATACATCATCGTTGACAAGTGTAACAACGCCTGAAGGAGTAGGTGTTGAAACACCTCAAGGAGTAGGTGTTGAAACACCTCAAGGAGGAGGTGTCGAAACACCTCAAGGAGATAAAGAAAAAGATCAACCTAAAGAGGTATGTGTTTATTTTATTTTGTGTTTGGTAAATATGTTCCTATTACTGACAAGTGTATGCTAACTTGGATCAATTTTATGTTTTTGTTCACATATATAGATTGACATTTCAAAAGTTGGTTTGGTTAGTTCTTTGAGAGGATCATATTGTAGGACTCCTAGCCCTTTGAAGAGATGTATATTTCAGGTAATCAAGATTTCAATTTTAGAGTTCAATTAAAATTCAATGTATATTGATTTTGATGTTAATTATTCGATTTTAAATTATATAGTATAACTAATCTCAATTGTGGTTTTAATTTTTCTTGTGTAGCTACCTTTAGAGCCAAAGAGTGATTCAAAGAGGCTCCATTTTGATGATCCACTAGTAGTTTAGGATGAGATAGACATTTTGGCATGTAAATTTTGAATAGATATCAAAATGTCATATGCCACATTTTGTAAAAAATTGTTTGAGTTGGCGTCGATGCCATTTTTGTATATGGAATACACTTGATTATTGGATAATTTGATATATAGAAGTTGTCAATCAAAATTTAATTTGTTCCTCATGTGCATGATTAAACTCTTTGAAAATTTAATCTTGAGCAATGGTTAAATATCAATTTACAATAGCATAAAAAAGAATGGTTATATTATGTAGTTTATATTCATATCGCTGATTACATTGCATTGCACATCTTTCAAACTCAAAGCATTACTTCAACTTGCATAACTAACAACTAGATGCTAATAAATGAAAAAATTTCAATTACAATATAGTTTTTACAAAGTCAACCTAAGCAGTTACGCAATTACTTCAATTTCATTGCCTTGTGTATGCTACCACATTTTTCATACATTTCTATCAAAGAATTCTATCATCTATCAAAGAATTCTACCAAACATTTAATTTCCTTGCTACTATGGCTAAAAGCCTAAAACAAGTGCTTTTGAACAAGCTATGGATGCTTGGAAATAATCTAACAAAGCATAATAGTAAGCAATAATATAGACAAGGCAATGAATTTTTTAAAGAAAATGCCTCAAAGAAATGTGGTCTCATGGTGATGGAATTCCATGACAAGAAAATTGCTATAGATTTTCATGGCATTCCATCACCATGAGACCATGTTTTTTTGAGGCATTTTTTCAAATAGTTCACTGCCTTGTTGCTATGGTGAAAATCCTAAAACAGGTGCTTTCAAACAAGCTATATGGATGCTTGGAAAATGGTGCAGGAATACCTTGGAAACAGAGGACTAGTTGATGGTTAGTTGATGCAACCAAGGATGGAAAACCACTCACTTTCACAATACAAGGGATTCCTAAACACCTTTCAAATTAACTCTCGGATCTCTTTAACAACTCCTGCAACTAATCATCATTGTAGAAACCTATTTTAGTCCCCTTCAACATACTTCCAACTCACATAGGACTCCTTTGGAACAACTTTCACAAATCATGCAAACTACGCTGCTCAACCTAGCAAAATAGGCCAAATTTCCAAAGCAACCACCCTTGGAACACTTCATAGAACGTAAAACTTGTTGGGGTAGCACTTAATAGATGAAAAACCCTCAAATTTTCCCATTTATCCTCTAGAAATCACCCTCTAAGACCCTATTCCACAAAACCCTCAAATTGCTCAAATTTGGCAAGGGTTTATTGAAAAACCTACTTGCAGACTTCCCCAAACTTTACCACAAACTCCAACACCCTTGAATAATCCTACACAAGCTTAAAAGAATAAGAAAAGTGTCTTCCCTTAAACAATTACCACTTTTACCCTCTCTAACCTCACTTTTTCATGCAAAAACAACCCAAATGCCATCTAGGGAATCACCAAAAATCATAATGCTGACCTCCCTTGCACAAGAAACAATGAAAACATGTTTATCTATCCTAACTAAGCCTATCCACTGAGTTATAGCATCATACAGTGGGTGGAAGGCTTAAAACTCCATTTTAAATGCACTCAAACCCTTGGAACAGTGCTCACAGACTGACCTACAATAAAATGCCTCTTAAATGCACAAAAATGAATGAAATTACTTCAAACCAAGTTTGTGAAGAAGTTAACTTTGCTTCCCTCTAGTTTCCATTAAAAAGAAAGCAACAAGCTATGGTCTCATAAATAAATCTTGTTCTACAACTCGTATAACCAAACCGGTTGCTCCATCACATCTGGATGGGTACGTTTAGGTTAGGTATGGTTCCCTTTCACACCCAAACAAGCCAAAGCAGTCTGAGTTACGTTCAATCGATGAAATCCCTTAAGAGTCCAAATTGTAGAAGGGAAACAATCTTTGACGGACTGTTACTCATAAATCGTGATGACTAAAAAATTTTTGTTTGAGGCTACAAGATCGTGTTGGCTCCACTACAATATCCTCTCTCGATTTTTTCTATCTCAGAGGTGTTTTCCCGTGGTGACGAGTTTTCAATTGAGGGAAAAGTTGTTAGATGCAAGCAATGAAAGTTGCAAAGTGGTGCAACTTTCATTCTGCAACTCGTACGACCAAATGGACTATTCCAACATGTCTGGATGGGTATGTTTATGCTAGGGATGGTCCTCTTTTGCACCCAAATATGTCGAATTACTCTGAGCTACATTGGACTGATGATTTCCCTTAAGAGTCCAAAGTGCTAAAAGACAACAATCTTTGAAGGGTTATTTCTCAGAAACCGTGACACTTACTAACTCTCTGTCTTAGGCTACAGGATCGTGTTGGGGCCATCTACAATAACCTATCTCTAGTTTTGCTATCTCAGAGGTGTTTTCCCATGGTGATGAGTTTTTAGTTGAGGGAAAAGTTGTCAGATGCAAGCAGTGTAAAGTTGCAAAGTGGTGCAACTTTCATTTTGCAACTCGTACGACCAAAAATACTGTTCCAATATGTCTGGATGGGTACATTTACACCAAGGATGGTCCTCTTTTGCACCTAAATACGCCAAATCACTCTAAGCTACATTGGCCGATGATTTCCCTTAAGAGTCCAAAGTGCTAAAAGGAAAAAATATTTGAAGGGATATTTCTCAGAAGTCGTGACACTTATAGACTCTTCGTTTGAGGCTATGGCATCATGTTGGGACCTTATACAATAACCTCTCTCAGTTTTTTCTATCTCGGAGGTGTTTTCCCGTGGTGATGAGTTTTTAGTTGAGGGAAAAGTTGCCAAATGCAAGCAGTGTAAAGTTGCAAAGTGGTGCAACTTTCATTATGCAACTCGTACGACCAAACAAATTGTTCCAACACGTCTAAATGGGTATGTTTACACTAGGGATGGTCCTCTTTTGCACCCAAATACGCTGAATCACTCTGAGCTACATTGGACCGACGATTTCCCTTAAGAGTCCAAAGTGCTAAAAGACAACAATTTTTGAAGGGCTATTTCTCAAAAACCATGAGCTTACAGACTCTTTGTATGAGGCTATGGGATCTTGTTGGGACCATCTACAATAAACTCTCCCATTTTTTTCTATCTCAAAGGCAGTTTCTCGTGATGATGATTTTTAGTTTAGGGAAAAGTTACAAAGCGGTGCAACTTTCGTTCTGCAACTCGTACGACCAAAAGAACTATTCCATCATATAAAAATGATACTCTTTGATTATCTTTCGATCCTCCTCTATACTATCAAGTGCATGTCTAAATGTTATGTGGACAAAAATAACAATTTGAATGGAATTGTAATACTAAGATTGTACCTCATTTTGTGGTTGCAATGTGTAGTTTTCTGCAAAATCAACCATTGATATAATAGTGCCAATCGAAAAAGAGTCCTTACACATCTTGAATTGTTGATTCAACCACTAAGACCTATGACCATGCCCTGCATACTTGTAGAAAATATTTTCCTTAAAATCTGAAATAAAATTAGCAACACTACATTCTTTTGTAACCAACTCGCATCTAGAACCTTCACCTCCACTGTACAAAGTATATTTGACTATCTCATATCTCTTTTTCTCAACAAGCTTCTTTCCAAATTCATCTTCAGAACCCTCATGAAAACATTGAACAAACTTTGACAAGCTGCCACATTGTTAGCACTTTGCATTTAAACAATAATTTTTATAGAAAAAACAACCATCATCTCTAGAACATAAAAATAGATCTAGCAAGTCCCTTGATGATTTCAGAAGATGCATTGCACCACACTCCTGCAAAATTTCATTAGTATGCAAAGTAGAATGGATATAGCATAATGGTTCATAGTACATTGAAAACTCCACATGGTATTTGCAACAAGTATTATGAATTTTAAGAGGCACACAATAAAATGGCTTCAAACCTTCAAAAGTCCTTTGCGAGATTTCCATATTTGGATGTGTTTCAATAAAAATTTTGAACAACATTGTTTGGCTTGATTCCAAGAAATATTTAGGATGCAGTGTACGATCTTGATTGCCAATTCTTAACTTTAAAACATCCTTCGCATTGGGTGATACTCTAGAGTTATCATGCCAAAATTTGTCTCATAAAGCGGGCCTTTTTCAATTGATGGATTACTAGATTGTCATTTTTCCTTGTTATTTTTTCCAATAGACCTAAGTTAAAATATTTTTATTATCATGGGAATTTTTTTTCAGTCTTCTTGTTCACCGCGAATCTTCAGTTTGGTAGCGAGAGTCTCATCTTTTTTGCATCTTTAGCAGTGTGCAAAAGTTGGCATTGCTTTCGATCGATATCTTATAAACTAAATATTGGTTGAAGTCTTGTATTACAAGCTGAGCGGTTCCATGTTGACCTCTTTCCTTCAAAATTGTTTATAATGTTTCTCATCAATTTCAAACCATTTAAGGGGTTCTTGAAGGTCTTGAATTGGAATATGTCTTTCTTCCACACAAGGTTCTTCATTTCTCATGTAATCTGGTGAAACATAATTTACACTTGGTTCAATATTATGTTCAACATCTTCAATTCCAACATTTTCACCTTGAACATTTTCAATATCATTTTGAATAATTTCATTCTGAATTTCAATATCATGTTCAACATCTTCAATTCCAACATTTTCACCTTGAACATTTTCATTCCCAATTTGAATATCATGTTCAACATCTTCAATTCCAACATTTTCAATATCAATTTGAACATTTTCATTCCCAATTTCAATATCATGTTCAACATTTTTACCTTGAACATTTTCACCTTGCTCTTCACTTGAAAGACCATAGGGCTCAAGTTCACCAATATTTAACATACCTTGTCTTCTCTTCCTATGACCTTCTCTATCTCTTTGTCTATATGCTTCAATTTTTTCTTTTGTAAGATTTCTCTTACGTTTTTGCTTCCAATGACTGCTGCTCCCCATTATAGCTCATAAAAGATGCTAAAAAATCATTGCTTATGACAAATTTGAGTAGAAGATGCTCCAAATAGTTGATCTTTGTCTGTTCCTGTCTGAAACTGCACATTTTCACCTACAAAGCCTTCAAATAGAATGCAAGGTCCATTGGGATGTAGAAAATGGCCCATATGGGGTTTTTCTATGGCCCACAAATCTAAATCTGATATTTGATATGAAAAAAAAATTAAAATGTTTTGTAATGGCAGGATTTTTGTGCTACAAATTAGATATCCAATT
>VDFB02271358.1:1123985187-1124018025 GCA_007258455.2 Sequoia sempervirens | reverse complement strand
GAGAGATATAGAGGGAGTGAGTGAGTGAGAGAGACCTAACAGAGGGAGAGGGGGTTAGGAGAGAGTCGAGGGTAGAGGTTTTAAGGGTTAAGGGTTAAGGGTAGAGGGGAGAGAGATAGGAGTGATTGAGTGAGAAACTTGGAAGAGAGAGAGAGAGGGAGAGAGAGAGGGAAAGAGATAATATTTAAATATTTTATATATTAGTAATATATATATATATATATACATTAACTAAATATTGACATAATATTTAAATATTATACATAATAATATAATATATTATATATTAAGTACATAATTCGGTAAGATATTATCATAAATAGTATATTATATATTACATTATAAACTATATTGTATATTATATATTAAATTATAAACTTTATTGCATTTTTTAAATCATATATTATACATTGTATAACATTTTTAAAACTCATTTCTAAAAAATATCGGATATCGGATTCAAATCGGACATTCAATATGTCTAACATAAAATTTAATGCCTAGGGATTAGCCTCAGGCTTGCTTTGGAATTTGGTTCGGACCTGCCAATCCTAAGAAGTCAACACAAAAAACGTGTTTAACAGCTTACCTTGCTTTTCCAGACTTCGCCCATGTGGCTTACAACTTTTTTTTACCCAAAATTGATGAAATGAAAAGGGTTTGTAAATGAGCTTCTCAAATTTCCACTAATATAAATTATACTTTACTTTTAATGTAATAAATAATAATTATTCATTTTCTATTAGAATTATGACTAAAGTCCTAATTGATAAGCTGATTGAAAAACATCTATAGCTTTCAAACGGTATAACATTTTTTGAATCCAAAACATCTGTCACATTCTATGCTTCACATACTATAGGATTAAAAAAAAAATGAATTTCATGAAGTTTTGACCAAGTTAAGGTGGTCAGACATACAAATTTTTTATATTTTTTAAAAGTTGTAATAAAAATTCATAATTAATTATTTACTTGAAAAAATTACAAAAAATATGCATCACATCTGACATGAGTCCTCTACTTATATCTAAAATTTTATAAAAATATTATCATTTTATTATGGTTAGGCTTGGTTAAATAGACACCTACTTCTTATTTTTTCCCCGAAATTTAAGTACTATCATTGAAATTTCAAATTTTTCACCAAATAGATTTAAAAATAAATAAATAAACCTAGTAGTTTAGAAACTAAATTCAATTTTCCATAGATTCTATTCTTACATATTTTGAAATAATATAGATAACTTATTCAATTTTTATGTCAAGTTGCCTAACTTTGATTTTTAAATTTTCATTGCCACTTAGGGGCTTGTTTTTCCATGATGATCCTACACTTACCTCAGCTAAAATATAAGTAAGATAGGGTACTAGAGATTGAATAAAACTAATGCAAGACCAATGAAAGACCTTACATATAAAAATAAATGGGTGCGCAAGCATTGGTGAGTAGGATGTCATCCCATAATCAAAATAGGAGACCATCATAGAAATAGAATTCCTACTTCCAACCTACCAAGACAAAGCAATCTGTACATGATCCCAAAAACAAGCCAAACCTCCTAAAGAGCCTTGAGCTCCAATACATATGCATTGTCCCCATTTCCAAATATTAGAAGAAATACCAACCATTTCTTGATTTGATAGATTTGTATTCTAAATAAAAATAATATATAATCTATGTTCCCACATTAGATATCAAGTAGCCTTTTTATCGGGGATGCTACTTTAGACCCTAGTATTCCAAGAAATCATCTTCATTTTGGGGGCTAGAAAAATGGTTATCAAATGTATTTATGACACCATATTCCATAGATATTCCCTATCAAATTCATGTTTCATCATCTTTCTTCCTTCCCTACCTTTAGAACTTTATCCATACCTTCCTTCTTAATGTTATTTTGATGAATTCCTAGCACCAGTTTTATTCTTACCATATTCCTTTGAATCTAGATCATGCAAAGGTTCAAGCAACATATATGCCTCATTTAACTCTATTTGGTTTTCTATAATGGGGAGAGAATCAACTACACTTGTATTTATCACTATATTTTCTTAAGTCATGCAATTTATATCCATACGTTTAGATATAGGAGATTCCCCTTCTTTAAAAGATATTATTTTCTAGAGAAGGATTAGTATGTGCATCTATGACATACATGTCCTAACTATCCTTGCTATAATCCTACTCTCTTTGATGAAGGTGTAGCCCGAGACTTAGAAAATAACCCACAAACAAGAGAATAATTTTATTATTCAGAAAATGGAGCTTCTTACATGCAGAGGATCTCAAATCCCCAAGTTCTACAACACATGCAAGTTACAGAAAGCTACAGAATCACCCTTTCGCAATATGAGAGCTTGTCCCCAAAAAGTTACCCAAAAGTTAGAAACCCGCCCATAAATAGAGCTCCTCTTTAGTTTGGAGCCAAAACAACATTCAAATTAGAGTTTAGGTGGTTTGGCGCCGAAAAATTACAACTTTAAGTTCAAATTTCAAAAGAACATTTGCAATTGTATCTTCTAGAAAGTGCGCCAACTTCCTGGGGCCATAACTTTTGATCCAGGACTCTGATTCGTGAACCGTTTGAACCGTTGGAAATGTCTCAAAGTCAATAACATGCTTGAAATCCACTACGCCAATTTTGGAAAGTTTCGGGGCCGTTCCGGGAACTCTAAGTGCCTCAAATCTAACTCGGAAGATTTTCAAGTGCAAATATGGGAAACTAAAACTGTAATATCTTTCAACCCAAGAATAGAAAATGAAAACTGCAAATTGGGAATTTCATTATGACGAAAAGGGTATCCAAAAATGTAAAAACATCTAAAAATTGAGAAACTTGAAATTTAACTATTTTTGGGTGATGCAAGATTGCCTTTACACCACTGGATGCTCCTGCATCACTCTTGCACCCAACTCCTCAAAGGATTCCAAAGCATCAAATTTATTACCAAAAGTTCCTTTAGAAACCCTTTTTTATGTCAATTAATAAACTTTGGATTTGAATGGGATTCGATAGGAATGAATCCATTTGAATTGGGCATCTCAAAAGAATTGTAGGCTCTATTTTATATTTTAGAGGGGGATTTTGCAACTTAGTAGTAGGAAGAGAAGAATTAGGTCTATTTTTTGTAGTTCCTCTAAAGATGGCCATATTTGCAACAATCCTAATAGCAAAAATGAAGAGCTTCATAGTCAATCTATTGAATCTAGTTCTTACTATTAATTTTGATCTCCAAGGATTCAAGGAAAAGATTATTTAGATTAACTTCAATACAGAGGTGAGCATAAGAATAAAACTTCTTGTCAAGGGTTTGATGAGACATGGACCCAAAGTTTTCTCCATGATCAGTGTGATTGATTGTAAAATTTCAAGCCTCCTTGAACTTCTATTGGAAGTTGTGGGAGTTGGATCCAAATAGGAATCTTGGAGGGAATATCCTCCATAGGATCAAACCCTATGTGTCAATTTTTGATGAAAATCCCTACTTGATTATGTAAATATGGTGTTCTTATGTGTTTAATGTGCTTGCATTATTGATTTACATGTTTACATTTTGTTAATGTATCTTAATGGTTTAATGGTGGATAAGGGTTTACAAACTAATGCAGATAAGAATATTAATAAGGGTTTCCAATATTTAAAAAGTATACAACTGATTCACCCACCCTCTCAGTTGTCCTATACATCTAAGTGTTACACCTTGTTGTGTTGCTACTTATTTACTTTTATCTAGTTGGGTGAAAATGCTTGAAATGAGTGTATTTATGTTTATATGTTTTGTAAATATAAGGAATAAATGTTGATTCAATTTGATGTTATGGAATGATTCTAATTGTGAAATATTTGATGCAAATGTATGTATTATTTTTAGCTGACTACTATTGCAATGTGATAAGTTGGATACATAAATTTTAACAAGCCTCCTAAAGAGAGGGGAAGTATCTTTGATGAGGGAGCAAACCCGAGACACAAAAATAATGCACACAACTTAGCAAACTTTATTATTATTCAATAATGAAAATATTACATGCAGAGGATCCCAAATCCTTGAGCTTTGTGATACATAAAATCTACAGAAGTTTTAGAAAAATTACAAAAATTACAGAAAATCCCCTTTTTGCAGCATGAGAACTCTTTTCCCCAAAAAGCTACCCAAAAATCAGAAACTAGCCCATAAATAACCCCTTTTTGGTTTGGAGCCAAAAACAATTCAAGATATGAGTTTTGGCAGTTTGGCGCCAAAAATTACAATTTGAAATTCAAATTTAAATTCACATTAAAAAATTAGCACATTTCTAAAATATGCACCAACTTTTGGAAGCCATAACTTTTAATCCGACCGTCGGATTTTCAATGATAATACCTTTTCGGAAAGCTCTCGAAAAGACGATGTGGCACAAAGTAGGCACTACTTTGGGGTTTCCACAAATTTTTGGGCCCACCAGAACTGTTTAGTGCCTCAAACTGGACTCGGAAGTTTTTTCAGGGCAAAAAGCAGAAATTAGAACTTGAATACCTTTCAAACCATGAATGATCTTGACCTGATTCTTTCACCAAAGTGCTTATTTTTTCGTCCTGAGCCTTCGCATAAATTTTTGTCTTCCCACGCCTTCAAATTCACACCTGCTAAAAATAGCAGTTGAGCAGAAAAAGCAGAAAATCAGTTCTGAAAGTTGGAAACTCTTATTAACTTTCAAACCGTGAATGATCTTGACCTGATTCTTTTGCCAAAGTGCTTATTTTTCCGTCTTGAACCTTCCCATAAATTTCTGTCTTCCCACACCTTCAAATTCACATATGCTAAAAATAACAGTTGAGCAAAAAAAGCAGAAAAGTAGTTCTGAAAGTTGGAAACTCTTATTCGATGAAAAGGGTATCCAAAAATGCAAAAATATCTACAAAAAGAAAACAATAGGAACATAAATGGAAAGCATATTTTTTGGGTGATGCAAGATTTCCCTCACACCACTGGATACTCTTGCATCAGACACCCAGGGTAATTTGAGAAGTGACCCCGTCACGTCTCAGATGGTTGAGGAAAACCCAAATGGTCAACCTCTGCCTTAGACAGCTAGGATGAATTTTCCACATGCCTTCCTCTCCATTTCACCATATATTCTTCATACTGTCTGTTTCTAGTACTCCTTCCCACACGGCTATCTAGGATTTCTTCAATCTCCTCCTTTGAAGTAGGTGCTGGAATGCCACACTGTTTCATTGTTGGTACTTCCTCTGTGCCACCTTCATGGTACTCTGTCAAATCTGAAATATTGAACATAGGGGAAATGTTGACTCCATCTGGCAACTCTACCTCATATGCATTCCTTGATTTAGGCCTCTTCACAATTTTATAGGGACCAAACTTCTTCATCTTCAATTTGTTATAGGTTCCTACTAGAAACCTTTCTTTCCTCAAGTGGACCATCACTTCATCACCAATCTGAAACTCCATATACCTCCTCTTCTGATATGCCTTAGACTTATACTGCATATTCATCTTGTTAATATGTTCTCTTACCTTCTCATGTATATTCTTGATGTGCTCTGCAAAGTCTTCAGCTTCAGCACTAGCCTTCTTCTCTTGGTCCATCTTCCTCAATTTTGGAGCAATCTTGGGACTGCCTCCATACACAATCCAGAATGGTGATCTACTAGTGCTTTTGTTGACAAAATTGTTGTAAGAAAATTCTGCCTGGGGCAAGATCAAGTCTCATCCCTTGGGTTTATCTCCTACCAAGCATCTCAGTATGTTACCCAGACTTCTATTCACAACCTCAGTCTACCCATCGGTTTGTGGATGGTGTGCAGAACTAAACTTCAACCCTGTTTTCAACTTCTTCCACAAGGTCCTCCAAAAGTACCCAAAAAATTTTGTGTCACGATCTGAGACTATACTCTTTGGAAAACCATGTAGTCTCACCACCTCTCTGAAGAACAAGTCAGCAATGTGGACTACATCATGGGTCTTCTGGCATGGGATGAAATGTGCCATCTTCGAAAACCTATCAACTACCACAAATACTGAATCATTCCCTCTTTGTGTCCTTGGCAAACCAAGAACAAAGTCCATACTTATATCCTCCCATGGCCTCTCTGGTATAGGTAATGGCTGATACAACCCAATATTCTGGCTCACTCCTTTAGCCATCTGACATACACTACAACTCTGCACAAACTTCTTCACATCTTGTGATAATTGAGGCCAATAACAATGCTCACTGATAATGGAAATAGTCTTATCCCGACCAAATGTCCTGCCATTCCTCCACTGTGCTTCTCCTTTATCAGGTTCTCCCTCATGGAACTCCTCAGAATACACAATTGGCTTCCCTTAAACAACATGCCATCCTCGATTATGAAATCCAGCCACTTCATCCTGTCAACTGTAATAGGCTCCTTGCAAGCTTTCCAAGCCTCTTCGAAATTAGGATCTTCAAGGTACAATGTCTTGAGTTCATTGAACCCAACCACTTCGATCTACATCTTTGTCAACAATGTTTGCCCCCTACTTAAGGCATCTACAACCCTATTCGACTTTCCACTCCTATGCTTTAAAATAAAAGTATAACTCTGCAAAAATTCTACCCATTTCATATGCCTCTGATTTAATTTTCCCTGACTACTTAGATACTATAATGCTTGATGATCAGTAAACAAAACAAATTCCTTCGGTAACAAATAATGTCTCCATTTCTTTAATGCTTGAACTATTGCATAAAATTCCTGATCATATACAAAGTACTTTCTCTTTGCATCATTTAACTTTTCACTGAAATAGGCAATGGGCTTACCTTCTTGGCTCATCACTACTCCAATGACGCAACCAATGGCATCACAATCCATCTAAAACACCTTATTGAAATCTGGGAGGGCTAAAACTGGTTGCTCTGTCACCTTCTGCTTCAACAGATCAAAACTCTTCACTGCTCTAGTGCTCCACTTGAGCTCTTTTGTATCCCCTCTCACTGTTTCAGTTAGGGGTGCACAAATACTACTGAAGTTTCTAATGAACTTTTTATAAAAACTATCCAAACCATGGAAAGATCTCACCTCAGTAGCAGTTCTTGGGGTAGGCCATTCTAGAATAGCCTTCACCTTCTCTGGGTCCATCTTTAGACCCTTTGCTGAGACAAAAAACCCCAAGTACACTAACTCCTTTTTAACAAAGCTACACTTTTTAAAATTTATCAACAGTTTCTTCTCTCTCAACTTCTCAAAAACCCTAAGAATATGCATTAAATTCTCATCCAAGTTCTTATTGAAAATCAAAATATCATCTAAATACACAATGACAAAACTTCCCAGAAACTCTTTCAATACCTCATTCATGAGCTGCATGAATGTGCTCGATGCATTGGTTAGCCCAAAGGGCATGACTAACCACTCATACAGGCCCTCCTTGGTCTTGAAGGAAGTCTTCCATTCATCACCCTCTCGAATTTGGATCTAGTGATATCCGCTCTTTAGATCAATGTTCATGAAGTATTGTGCTCCACTCAAACAATCCATCAAGTCATCCTTCCTTGGCAGGGGAAATATGTACTTGATTGTTATCTTATTTATGGTCCAAGAGTTTGTACACATCCTCCACTCCCCATCCTTCTTCGGTGCTAGTACTGCAGGTACTGCACATGGGCTCAGACTCTCTCAAATCAAACCCTTTCTCAACAACTCCTAAACTTGTATGTTCAACTCCTCATTTTCTGCAGGAGTCATTCTGTGAGCTTCCTTATTTGGCAAACTGGCTCTAGGGATCAAGTCAATTTGATGAATGATCTTCCTCATTGGTGGTAAAACCTTAAGCACGTTATCAAAAATAATCTCCTGAAACTCATCCAATAGTCCAAAAACTTCTACTGGCACCTTCTCACTATCTTCCTTTTCCATTCTAGGAATCAATGGATAACACTTATGCTTATGCTTCATGCCTTTTAAAAATTTCCTTCCATCGACAAAAAAAATTATAGCACTACTGCATACCTTTTCTTCATCCTTCTTCAGGGGTTTCAACTTATGACGGACTCCATCCTTCATCAGGGAATAAGTGTTTGCATGGCCATCATGTACAACTCGCCTATCGAACTGCCACGACCTCCCCCAACAACATGTGACATGCATCCATGGGAATGATATCACATAGTACCTCATCACAATAGCTTCTAATCTTGAACTTCACGAGGCACTACTCATTGACCAAAAACTTGTGGTCTTTTTGCAACCAGGCAATTCGATATGGATGTGGGTGCCTTTCCCTTTTCAACTTCAACTTTGTAACCATCTCTTCTAACACCAGATTATCTGTGCTCCCACTATCAATAATGACATCACAACATTTGTCTTCACACTTGCACCTTGTGTGAAATAGATTCTTCCTTTGTTCTGGTTCCTTCTCTTTAGTCACCAAGGCTCTTCTATAACCACTAGGGCTTCTCCCCTTTTAGCATCATCTGAATGCTCAGATTGAGCCTCCTCATTTGCATGTGCAATCCTTCCACGACCCTTCGACCTTCTATCTGTCCTTCCTTGGTGTTGTGGACATTCATAGGCTCGATGCCCTTCTTCACCACAATGGAAACAAGTTCCTCTAAAACCACCTCTTTCGGGCCCTGTTCCAGATCTTCCTCGTCCTCTACCTCTTTGATCACCACTGTTTTGATCACGAGGGTGGTGGAAGTTATCATTCTTCTGGCTTTGACTAGTACCCACATCTTCATTTCTCCTTTCATCCTCATTTTAGCTTCCAGAAGATCTTCCACTACTCCTTCCACTTTGACCTCCTCGTCCTTTATGCTTGCTATCAAATCTTTTGTTCAGTTTCTCCTCAACTTTCAGAGAAAACTGGTACACATCCTCAATGGTGGTCATTCTGAACAGGCTTAGCTCATCTTGAATGCTCGATCGTAACCCATTAAGATAATGAGCTACCTTCTCCTTGTTGGCCTCTACATGGCCTGTTCTGATGATCATCTTGTGAAAATATTCTGTGTATTCTTTCACAGATCTACTTCCTTGCTTCAACCCTTGCAATTTCTTCAGCAAATCTAACTCGTAGTCTACTGGTATGAACTGCTTCTTAAGTTTCTCCACCATGCGATCCCAACTGCTAATCTTTCCTTTTCCTCTTCGATTTCTCTCCAACTGGACCTCTTTCCACCAAATATTGGCATGGCCCTTCAGCTTCATTTTTGAAAACTTAACTCGATCTGGGTCCTCTAATTCTTCATACTCAAAATATTCTTCTAGCTCGTTGATCCAGTCGATCAACTCTTCCGGGTTCAGACATCCAGAATAACTGGGGACTTCTATTCTGGGTCTTTTTCCGATCTTCGAAATGGCCCTTATCAGCTGCATCTAATCTTGATCAATTGCTTCTTCTTCCTCTTCTATGTCTGAATCTTCCACCTCTTCTTCATCCTCACTTTCTCCTCTCCTTCTTGGGTTTAACCCTCTTCTAATTTGTTCATGCAATTCATCAATTTGTCTCTGGAGGGATCTGAAACCCTCGGTCGCCAATGGATCTCTTATACTAGCATTTCTGCCACATCTGGCACCACCACGCCTACCAGGAATCACTCTTGGAGGCATCTTGAAGATCTTGAACCCACAACCATGGTCCTGGTGCAAACTACGTCACAATCGGTGATCTATTCACACGCTCAAGAAAACCCGCTCTGATACCACCTGATGAGGGAGCAAACTTGAGGCACATAAATAATGCACACAACTTAGCAAAATTTATTATTATTCAATAATGAAAATATTACATGCAGAGGATCCCAAATCCTCGAGCTTTGCGATACATGCAAGCTACAAAAGTTTCAGAAAACTTACAAAAAATCTCCTTTTCACAGCATGCAAACTCTTTTCCCCAAAAAGCTACCCAAAAATTAGAAACTAGCCCATAAATAACCCCTTTTTCGTTTGGAGCTAAAAACAACATTTGAGATATGAGTTTTGGCGGTTTGGCACCAAAAATTACAATTTGAAATTCAAATTTAAATTCACATTCAAAAATTAGCACATTTCTAAAATATGCACCAACTTCTAGAAGCCATAACTTTTAATTTGACCATCGGATTTTCAATGATAATACCTTTTTGGAAAGCTCTCGAAAAGACGATGTGGCACAAAGTAGTGCCATATGCACTACTTTGGGGTTTCTGCAAATTTTAGGGGCCATCTAAAACCGTTTAGTGCCTCAAACTGGACTCAGGAGGTTTTTCAGGGAAAAAAGCAGAAACTGGAACTTGAATAACTTTCAAACCGTGAATGATCTTGACCTGATTCTTTCCCCAAAGTGCTTATTTTTCCATCCTGAACCTTCCCATAAATTTCTGTCTTCCGACACCTTCAAATTCAGACCTGCTAAAAATAACAGTTGAGCAAAAAAAGCAAAAAAATAGTTCTGAAAGTTGGAAACTCTTATTCGATGAATAGGGTATCTAGAAATGCAAAAACATCTACAAAAAGCAAACAACGGGAACATAAATGGAAAACATATTTTTGGGTGATGCAAGATTGCCCTCACACCACTGGATGCTCCTGCATCAATCACTCAGGGAGAAGAACTTGGTCTAGTAACCTTTGATAAAGACCTAAAATGAGCTTTCACACACACACACACACTTCTACTTTGGTCAACTCGAGATATTAGTTGGGAAATAGTAAGTTACCTTTCTAGTCTTGCTTGTGGTTTATTTGTGAATATTCTTGTTTAGAGGTTTTCAAAGTTGAGACTTTTTGTGTTGAGTGAGTTCTTCTTTATGTGTTCCTATTTGAATCGATATGGATATATATATATATATATATATATATATATATATATATATATATATATATATATATATATATATAATATGATATATGTATATATGTATGTGTCAACAATAAACTCATACACATGAGTAATTATGTGCATGAGCATACATAGGCAAACGTATCTACACATGCTCATGGATGGGTTACCCATATGCATGGCAATATCAATTGAATAAGATGACATATATGTATATACATATATAATATATATACCATGTATATATGTCGATCGATATGAACGTGTTAATATCCAAGAATGATATATATATATACTATTATATGTGAAATATAAGGATACATATGAGTATCCATATATCAAATGATACAACCCTATTGACTTGTGAATTATGAATATATATATATATATATATATATTATATTATATATATATATTATATTATATATATATATTATATTATTTATATTATATTATATATATATGATATTATTTATATATATATATATATATATATATGATATTATTTATATATATATATATATTAAATGTATGTATAATGTAATGTTTCTCTAGCCTTGAATTATCTTATAGCGCATAGCAACCTAAGCTTAGATTATGATAAATAGTGTGCAACATATTATAAGTGAAACAATGCTAAAGTAGATAGTGCATGATTATATATATTTGAATGGAGTTTAAAATATTTAAAGAGCATAGTAGTAGGAATTTATGCAACACCAAATAAAGTACTTATTAACCAGTGCCTTCCAATGTGTAAGGAGTTGTTGCCAAAGACTTTGTCAAAGCAAACAATATCAAATGCTTATGCACAGGTAATAGTTGACTAAGTCAAAACAACAAACCATCAACCAAATAATGTGGCATGAATGGCATAAGGTGGCACCAAACTGGGAAAGAAATGAATCGAATAGAAGTCTATTTTCAGTATGAATTTCCAAATTATAAAGCATATGAAATATATGGAATTAGTCAAGAATGCAACTGTCTATGCAAGTCGACCTGTAGGGAAACATATACCTTGCATTTCTAATTGTCTTTCTTGTTTATTCAATTGTGATGAACTCATTCACTTGGCTGTGTATGTGTTCCTTGTATATTATTTTTAACTGCCACCTTTTATTTACTTTGTTGAGTCAAATCAATTGAGCTAAGTGTCAATCTCCATTGCCTATTTTTAGCTTTTAGTTGCTGATTTCTGTGTATGAATAGAGGAGCTATTTACCTCATTAGAGAGCACACATATCTACATTTTTTTGAGAATTTTCTGAGTTATTATGCTTTGTTTTCCCGAGCTATGTGAGAGAGAGAGTTTTCTGAGAGAGTTGAGAGAGGTTTTGAGAGGGAGTCATATTGAGAAGTTGCTTGTTGTTTGGAAAGGCTGCAATTGGAATCTAAACCAACTAGTTGGAGCATTACATAAGCAGACATGTTGATTCCTACTCTTTTATTCTTTTTTCTATATTTTTGAAAAGATTGTGTGACATTGCTTGTTTTGTTGGGAAGTTAGTTCTATTGTTTATTAGGGAAAGTTTGATTTATTTTTTATGAATGAGAAAGGATGCTTGTTATGTTTAGAGTAAAGATCTATTTTGCTTGATGTGTTTGTACATATTCCATATTAAGGAAAGGGTGGTTATAAAAGGTATTATATATATTATGATAGGATTATAGCCTATGTAGCTAATGGTTAAACTACAGGATTCATAGAGTTACTTTGGCTACTTCATAGATGTGTTAGATAATCATAGAGGTAATAAATTATTCCTAGGGTTAGGATAATACAATGAAGGGGATAGCATATGCATAGGGTGTGAATGGTCATATATAAACCAAGCTAGGAAGGTGGGTGAGTGTGTGATGTACACTCCGAAATTAAGAGTGACGAACACTTTGGCCAAAGTAGTGTAAGTTGCCACTGATTGCATTGTCAGTTCACCATGTTTCCAAATTTACATACTAGATAGATGATGTCATATGTATAGATTGTAGCCATTGTATGATAGATCTAGAATCATTTAGGACACACCATCAAGCTCAAAAAAGGTCATGTTATTACCAAACCAATCTCTTCATCGAAGGGTAGGGCCGTCTATCAGTTAGATAGATGTGTGGGGGATCATAGTTAGTCCATAGTTGGTAGAAAAGCGCTTGAGTGATGCTTCTCCTCTTCAGGTGGCATCCAAGGTTTTGAATGGAGGATTTCCATAACTATTCATACATCTTTTTCTAGTAAGCTCAATAGAGCCTTGTATTTGTATTTTGTATCCATTATGATGAAACAATGTAGAAAGGAAAATGGTATCATGTTAACATGTACTGTGTAATCTTTACTTTGGAAAGTTGTAATGCTTTGATATAATGCAATGGAAAGTTTGGAAAGATGTTTATCTCAAATGTGCATGTTATCTTTTGTTTTTAAGGAAAAAATTTATTGCTCTTATTGGATAGATGCTTAAACTTTTACTTGAGGTTAAAATATATGAAAGTTACTACGTAGAACAATGGGCATGTTACACTAAGACAACTATCTACCTTTCTTCTCTTGAGATGTACCTTGAATACAAGAGTCTTATCATCTCATTCTCAAACTAAGAATCACACCTACTATTTCAAGTAACTTTCCTTAGGTTGGAACATGAAAAGCAATCATTTAGGTTGAAGGTGCACTCAATATTGTTCATCTCAGATTCCTACAAGATGTATTTTTCTAGATGAATATTTCAGTATGACTCTTTATGGTGTCATTCTTTGATACAATGTTTAAAAAATTATAATTTTCCTTGGTATCCGTTGTGTTTGTGGTGTTCATTTCTCTCTTTAATGTTAGTTTGATTATTTAAATATTAACCTTTTATTTTTTCTTGCATTGGTAATTTTGTTAATAAGAAGTGGTTGTCTTGATTTCCATATCAATATAGTGTTTAGGGTTTAGTCTTTATGGTTTATGATTTAGGGTTTAGGGTTGTAGTTTTTAGGTCTAGGTTATAGGTTTTAGTTTATTGTACATGTATCCATTATTTTGATGAATATGATTACAAATGGAAATAAAAAAACTATAGAATTTAACTTATTTACAACAATTAAAATAAACAAAAACAAAAACCATGAAATTAAAAACCCTAAATGTTACTTTATATAATTAAATTTTAAACCATAAATACAAAAAAAACACAAATACTAACCTGGAGGTCACTAAGATCGAATACATTGAAGGGAGGTGGTAGGCACAATTTTGTGGTGTATAGGGCTTTAGAAATGCATACCCATTCTCCTTCGGTCGATGTCTCTCACCAGAAAATTTATAGGTGAAAATGAATTGATAGTCATTTTAAAAAAAATATATATTTTTTTGAAATGGGTACACTCATTTTAAAATAGGTACCCGTTTAGTAGCGAGTACCCGAAGTGGAATGAGTTCCCATTCAAATTTAGGCTCAGGAACCCATTTCTGTTGGCATTTTTTTGGAAAAGACTTGCCCTCTTTGTGGACCCAATCAATGGGTTCTACAATCTGAAACTTCATTCCGAAGTGTCGGCCTACAATAACAGACCATTTATCTTGGAAAATTAGTGATGGTATCCTTGTTTCTTTCTAGCATGATTCCTAGAATGGTGATGTGCCAATGCAGTCCTTGCCTTCTATGGAGGAGGCAATGAGGATCGCAAGTGAGGCATACAGTGAAAAACTCATGGACTACATGATAGTAAGAAACGTTAGTGGAAGGTAGCAGTTTGAGTTGAAAAAAATTGAAATGTTGAATGAGCAATGTAGAGATACCATATTGGCCGAGCTTGCAAATTGTCAAGTGTTACTAATTGAGGGGGTAGACTCAATCATTTGGTGTGTAGCCAATTCGAGAGATTACATTACCAAAATTGGTTATGAAGTAATTAGGAGGGAAACTAATATGAAAAATTGGCTGAAACATCTATGTTGGAAAAGGGATGTGCTTCCAAAAGTCAAGTCTTCTGCTTAGACAACTTTACCTGAATGAATCTTTAGTGGCAACCACTTAAAATGAATAGGAGTGGTTGGTCCACATTGATGTTTCATGTGTTATAAGGAGGATAAAACTATAGATCATCTCCTTAAGTAGTGCAAAGTTTCCCACAGATGTTGTTTTTAATTTTGTGCCAAGCTAGAATGGTAATGTCTAATGCCGAATAGCTTAAGGGTTGAATTTCAAGGTTATCCAAGGCTATACAAAGGCTCTATGTTGTAAGGTCTATGGAATGAAGTCTTTTCCATGATAATATGGTAAATATGGAAAGAAAGGAATACAAGGATTTTTAAAGATAAAAAGGATCCTATAGAAACTATTTTGGATAAAATTGAGGTTGCTATTTATGAACATTTGAATGGTCAGATTAGGAAGAAAAAATACAAGTACACCTTCACATGGGATCAAAGGATGTTTAAGAATTGGCCCCATCTCATTCCTCCCAAGAGTAACCTACAAGTTAATTTGAATGCTTGGTACAACGTCAAGTGGACACTTCCTCTTAGAGGTCACCTAAAATTTAACTTTGATGGGGACTTGTAATGCTCTACCATGTTACCCTAGAAAATGACGCAAAAACAATGCAAGCGTAATTTTTTTTTTAAGAGTAATTAATAATAAGTAAAGTGAACTACACTTAACACATACATCTTATAAGGTATGCGGCAACACTTACATTCACATAATATACAAAGTAAATTAGCCATAGTATATAAAAGCGAACTCATGATATAAATAACATATATCCAAAGCATTAAACTCATCTCATTAGATACAAAGTGCATTTAAGAATCATTCATAGATTGCATTCACTCCATAAAGCAGTTACAAGACTTATTTACAAAATGAGGAAGATCATACAATAATGTTACAATAACAATGATACAAGGATCCTCCTCGAATACAAATGAGGAGTAGTACATATACAACATATCCAACTAATACAAAAGAACATAAGAAATAGTAAAAAGTAGCTGGTACACGCGAGCTCTCCAATATGGAAGATCTTGCCATCACGAACATGAAATGGGAACCCAACGGTGTAAGGTGCACATTTCACCCAGCCAAGTGGTACCTGAAGGACCACCCCTCATGCTAGGAGATAGTAAAAGGGCTTCCTAGTCAAAACCAACAACCTCTAGACAAGGCAACACACAAAACTATATCATACAAGAACAATACATACATAAAGGTTACATTGCTTCCAAAGTGAAATAATCAAGCACGAACAACAATTAATCAACAGAACACCAGTTCTAGAGGCACACCACATCAAAGAGAGACACAAAACACAAGGGTAATCAGTTGTCGTAGGAGGAGTGTCACTACGTAATTTTGTATGGGTTACCCTGGCATAACCTTCCTAGGCTACCGGTCCCCAATCTAGGCTACCCCAACTACCTCTACTAGTCACTAGACCCCTATACAAAACTATGCTTCTCATCTCACCTCAAGCCTAAACAAGTGCTTGAACCATGAGAGAGACATCCATTATCTTTATTATTGTGAGAGCTACCCATTCCCCTAATTTTTTAATTAGATTATCACTGGTTTAAACCCTCAAAGAGTTACCCTGGCACCCCTTTGTGTGCAAGACCCACACTAAGAACCACTCCCCTATTGACAACACAAGGATCTAATTCGAAACTAATGGTAAAAAAAGTGCACAAAACGGATATCAAATCCCAATCCAAAATATAAGAAGCATCTGTAATGTCCCCATTTTCATGAGCATCAAAGTTCGTAAGGATTAGCCTATCATTTGACCCTCGTAGGCTAACAATTATAGATAGAGGGTCTCATGTGGAAGTTACTCAGTGATTAGAGACATTACTCTTCAGTTGGAGTCAGGTTTTGGCCTTTGCACAAGTTATTTGACTCAGATTGGCTCACTTACTATTTATAGTAAGTTACTATTTTTGGAGAGTTAGGGTTCCTATTAATAGAAAGACACCCAAGCAGAGCATATTGGCAGTTTCGACCTTGATTGGGCCTTTGTAGCTGTTTCTAGACTCGGTTTCACATACTTACTAGTTATAGTAAGTCACTGTTCAGGGTTATATTTTTAGACGGGCATCCGATCACATGGAGAACATGGAGAGTCGACTCTTGACTCAGACGGCTTAGCAATCAGACAAGTACATCAAGAGATATTAAAGTTTAAGTGACTTAAGTGATTTATTTAATATTTTAATATTATTATAAAGTTATAAAGTAACTTTATAATAATAAAGTAACTTTATAATAATAAAGTCACTTTAATATAATAAAGTGCGTTAAGTGAATAATTTAATGTGGGAATAAATATTTTATCCCACATTGGCCAGGAAGGTGTTTGAGCTATCCTAAGGAAAGAATAAAAAGAGAGGTAAGAGCCCATTCTCAGAATCTAGTTGATGAATAATATTTTAATTTATTTTTATTTGTGGAGCCTAGGGCTTTCGCAGTTTTCTTCTTTGATCATAGGAAACAAAAACTTCCTATTGATAGCATAACTGAGGGAGTGAAAGATCTCTTGAAGGGTTGTAAGTTTGGAAAGAATAATTCAGTTCTTTCATTGGGGAAAAATTAGTGGCCAAGGGCCAATTTTTGCACAAGTTTGATGAGAGCATTGTTGGAGACATTTTTGGTAATTAAAATCTTCTTTCATTTAATGGTTGATTTGCATTATATTCTGATTTAAATATCAGTCTATTCCAAATTTTATATGACAGCTTATGAGTCCATCGACTTCATTATTAGAAGAGAAATTTGCATTAAGACAATTTTGAAGGTTCATAGTCCATCATCTAGAAGGACATTTTTCTGGAGATTGTATTTTGATTAGGCATTACCAATCTTCATTTCTAGCTGATAGAAAGCCATGTTTTGGCTCATTGGGTCTTCCATTGGCATTGATTCTTCTATCTCATTCCAGCGCTTGAAAAGAAGGCAGGTTGAGAACACATCTGGAGCCATTGGGGCGATCTTAGTGGTTGCATTAATTTGTTGTCTTGGTCTAAGTTGCAAGAAAAGGGGCGACTCTTTGAGTGATGCTATTTCCAATGAAGAGGCATTCAAAAAATTAAAATAAATTCAAGAGACTTGTTTGGGATTCAAGGAATTTGGGTGCTCAAATATTGGAGTCAAAGCTTTTACCTTCAAGGAGAATCAAGCTTTCCCCAGTGGCTACTTACACTCTCAAGTTCCTTATTTGTTTCAGTCTTGCATTATTAAGGTTTTTCATGTTGTAGAAGTTATACGCTATCACAGACAACTTTCAAGCATTGTAGTTTCAGTCAAGTATGATATTCGAGTCATATTTACATTAGTGCATAGTCAGGGTTATTGAAACATTAATGATCATTTGTTGTGATACTCTGTTATAGGTATAGTTTGCAATTCAGTTGCTTGCATCTTGTAGTTGTTGTAGGCGCATGATCAATCCAGCATTGTCATACATTGGACTCATATAATTGCATTAATGAAATTGTTGTTCCAGGACAATAAGTGCATAATCATCTTAGCAATATTTGTAATCAACCATATCAGATTTGTAACAAGCATTGTAAGGAGATATTACATTATTGAAGGAAGGGATATATTGCATAATAAATGTTGAGGAGATGGTTAACATTGCTCTTGATAAGCATTATTGGTTGTATGCCAACTATTTGAAATATTGTTATTGTGGCTGTAGGTGTTTACTTATGGTTGCATAAGTTATTTATTGCATTGAAAATACAAATTAGCTGCATTTCATTGGTAGCTTATTCATCTAGCATTCATTCTTAGATACTTGCACCATAGTATGCTCCATTATCATACATACAACATATTGAAACAACATACCAGCAAACAGTTATTTGCATTTAAATTGTTTGACAAAAGTTCAAGGGAAGCAAAGAAGAGTTTTTGAGTCAACTTGGGCTAGGCTCATCATAGTGGTATCAGAGCCAAGATACTGCCATCTTGTTGGGAGAAAAATAAATAAATTTGAGTTGCTACAATGGAATTTAGTAGAATTGCTGAACAGTACAAGAGGCAATGTGAACATGAAGCTTCCATGCTCCATGAGGAATATCAGAATATGACGAATAACTTTAAGAATGATGTTTCTTTTGACTCCTACTTGAATTGTGTGTTGGTTTTGAAACCTAGAAAATTAGGTGTGGTTAATTACATTAGAAGAACAATGAAAGAAAAAGCAGAACATTCTATTGATGAAGGGATCGAGAAAGAAGCAGAAGTGCTTGTTTGTGGTTTGCAGCCCACAAATATGGAAGTGTGTGAAGATACTGTTATATCATCAACTTCTACCTCACCAGTTGAGCTTGAGGTGACTATGGATTCATTAAAGAGTGCCCAGTTGGCCCTTCAGGAGTCACAGTCACGATAGATGTGCTTATCATGGAGTTGAGTTTGACACAGTCTCCACTAGCTGTAGATACAGTACAATTACATATAGTGGCAGTCGGTGAGGATCATATATCCACGGGTAGTTGACTCAGTTGGGATGAGTAATTGGATTGAGAGCAGCAGAGGACCACATGTTACATCAAGTTCTCCTGTGGTCAGTACGATGACAAATGATGCATGTTCCATAGTTGATAGATCTTATGTGGCCATGGTGGATTCTCCTGGGAGTTGTGTGTTAGTACACGACATTACTCCATCATCTTCACAAGGGACTCACAGAGTGTCATCTAGTTGGGAGTATGGTTGTCATGTAGATTTGTTTCCTTCTCTTGGAAGAAAATATGTTACTTCATCCCATGCAACTGATTTTGGATGCCAGCTTGTTGTTTTTCAGAGTCTGAGGGATCAGTTGCTTGATTCAATTATTGTTAGTGATGAGCCATTGATAGAGGTTGGAGCATTTAACTGCGACTACACAATGAGGAGTGCTCATCACTTTTCTTTTGATCCACACATGGAGGTTTTGATTATGCATCGGTGTGTATTGGCTTCGAGATTATACCATCCTTTGTGGGAGGGGTATTCACCATCTTTAGTAGATGGAGTCAGTAGTTGCAAGCCCCTGAGTTCGTCAATTGTGGGGAATTACTTGTAGAGTCAACACATCCATGGGAGTCTAGTAGAGGATGGAGATAGTTGTTGTGATACAAATACTTTTTGATGTTCATATTCCCACAGTACGAATGGATGTGTGTACAGATTATATTGGGATCCAAGTGGCGACAAGATTGGTACTATGTTTTGGATGGGTCCTAGTGGATTGCTTCACCACTTCTGGCATGGTGAAGTTGAGATCAGAGTAGTGTAGAGGAAGTCAAAGGGTATTAGGCATGGCAGACTTCCATTCTGGGTTTGGGAACCAGGGATATTTTGCACAACTATGTTTATGTTGGTGCTACAGGAGTCGGTTAGGGATGTGTGGGACATCTCACAGTTCTTCTTTTGGGCCTTCCGAGGACTAGATTTTAATTGCAATGGAGATTGCTTGGGGACAAGCAATTTCAGGGAGGGCGGACTGTAATGTCCCCATTTTCATGAGCATTAGAGTTCGTAAGGATTAGCCTATCATTTGACCCTCGTAGGCTAATGATTATATATAGAGGGTCTCATGTGGTAGTTACTCGATGATTAGAGACATTACTCTTCAGCTGGATTCAAGTTTTGGCCTTTGCACAGGTTATTTGACTCAGATTGGCACACTTACTATTTATAGTAAGTTACTATTTTGGGAGATTCAAGGTTCCTATTAATAGAAAGACACCTGACTAGAGCATATTGGTAGTGTCGACCTTGATTGGGCCTTTGCAGCTATTTCTAGACTCGGTTTCACATACTTACTATTTATAGTAAGTCACTGTTCAGGGTTTCTATTTTTAGAGGGACATCTAATCACATGGAGAACAGTGAGAGTCAACTTTTGGCTCAGACGGCTTAGCAATCAGACAAGTACATCAAGAGATATTAAAGTTTAAGTGACTTAAGTGAATTATTTAATATTTTAATATTATTATAAAGTTATAAATTAACTTTATAATAATAAAGTCACTTTAATATAATAAAGTGTGTTAAGTGCATAATTTAATGTGGGAATAAATATTTTATCCCACATTGTCCAAGAAGGTGTTTGAGCTATCCTAAGGAAAGAATAAAAAGAGAGGTAAGAGCCCATTCTTAGCATCCAGTTGATGAATAATATTTTGATTGATTTTTATTTGTGGAGCCTAGGGCTTTCGCAATTTTCTTCTTTGACCATAGGAAACAAAAATTTCCTATTGATAGCATAACTGAGGGAGTGAAAGATCTCTTGGAGGGTTGCAAGTTTGGAAAGAATAATTCAGTTCTTTCATTGGGGAAAAATTAGTGGCCAAGGGCCAATTTTTGCACAAGTTTGATGAGAGCATTGTTGGGGACATTTTTGGTAATTAAAATCTTCTTTCATTTAATGGTCAATTTGCATTATATTCTGATTTAAATATCAGTCTATTCCATATTTTATATGATAGCTTATGAGTCCATCAACTTCATTATTAGAAGAGAAATTTGCATTGAGACAATTTTGAAGGTTCATAGTCCATCATCTAGAAGGATGTTTTGCTGGAGATTGTATTCTAACCAGGCATTACCAGTCTTCATTTCTAGCTGATAGAAAGCCATGATTTGGCTCATTGGGTCTTCCATTGGCATCAATTCTTCTATCTCATTCCAACACTTGACAAGAAGGCAGGTTGAGAACACATCTGGAGCCATTGGGGTGATCTTAGTGGCTGCATTAATTTGTTGGCTCGGTCTGAGTTGCAAGAAAAGGGGCAGCTCTTTGAGTGATGTGATTTCCAATGAAGAGGCATTCAAAAAATTAAAATAAATTCAAGAGACTTGTTTGGGATTCAAGGAAGCTGGGCGCTCAAATATTGGAGTCAAAGCTTTTACCTTCAAGGAGAATCGAGCTTTCCCCAGTGGCTACTTACACTCTCAGGTTCCTTATTTGTTTCAGTCTTGCATTATTAAGGTCTGTCATGCTGTAGAAGTTATACGCTATCACAGACAACTTTCAAGCTTGTAGTTTCAGTCAAGTATGAGATTCGAGTCATATTTGAATTAGTGCATAGTCAGGGTTATTGAAACATTAATGATCATTTGTTGTAATACTCTGTTATAGGTCTAGGTTTGCAATTCAGTTGCTTGCATCTTGTAGTTGTTGTAGGCGCATGATCAATCCAACATTTTCATACATTGGACTCATATCATTGCAATAATGAAATCGTTGTTCCAGAACAAAAAGTGTATAATCATCTTAGCAATATTTATAATCAGTCATATTAGATTTGTAACAAGCATTGTAAGGATATATTACATTATTGAAGGAAGGGATATATTGCATAATAAATGTTGAGGAGATGGTTAACATTGCTCTTGATAAGCATTATTGGTTGTATGTGTAACACCCCTCCATTTTGGATCTTTTGATCGATAGTGTTCTTCTTTGTTATGTTGTTATTGTTTATGCTTTGACTTTGGAACATGGTTACTGTTTGATCGCGAACTGTTAAATGATGCGTATGTTATATTTTAGTGTGATGGAATTTTAATCTGATGGTATATTTATGGCATGCTTTGGATTAGCTTAGAAAATATTTGAATTAATGATGCTTATGCTTTTGATTATATTATTGAAGTTAGAATCGTCAGTTAGTAATTTTGTACTGGTGAAGGGGATGAGATTGTATCACTCACTTGCAAGCGCCCTATGATTACGAGATTTCTTCTTCATGGTGTGTTTTATTATATCATATATATGCATGTTCGATATATTCTTTGTTCACAGGTTGAAAGGTACATGACATCAACTCCACCTAATTTCATAGGTTTGAGCGTGTCCATTGACCAATGATAATCGATTGGGAGATAGTAGCTAGGTTTTCTGTGCCAAGTCATCACCCTAGTCATAGTGTGTCATCGAGTTGTCTTCGGGTTTAGATGTATTAACTTTGTTCATTCCTCGGTTATTTATTTAATTTCAAATTATAAAGGTTATTAAATGGTGGGTGTAGTTAAAATGATGGTTAAATGTATCTAGTTGCAATGTTGAAATGTTAGTTATTTTATTGATTAATTTAATTTAATTAATAAAATAATCTAATCTTGGATTAGATTTAGTTATTGTTTAATCAAATTAATGGTGATAAAATGATTTAAGTTAGTTGTTTTGGCATTATTGGATATTTAGATTTAAATAAAAATAAAAATAAAAATCATGTTTTACATTGCACTTTTTGAAAATTAATATGTAAAAGAATTTATTTACAAAATTTTGAATTCTTTTTGTAAAAGAAATTTTTAAATTCATGAAATTCCTTTTGGAAAGCAATTTTGTTTTAAAGTTATAAAAAATAGAAATATCCCCAAAATTGCAATAAATTTTGGTGGATGGGATATTTTAGGGTTTGACTAAATTTGGGAAAACTCTATTTGAGCAATTTCAATTTCATATATTTTTGAATTTTTCCAATTTGGGGAAATTTTTTTGTTGTGGCTTTGTTTGGATTTGAGAAAGAAGGTTGAATTTCTTGGTGGGCTGAAAAAAAAAGATTTGGAAGCACCATTTGAATCCTTCAAGCTTTGGAGGAAAAAATCAAGTTCTTCTTTGATTTTTGTTTCACTTTGAAAGAGTTTTAAATCTTCTTATGCTGTTGGAAAATTTCTAAATGCTGTTTGAATTTCAATGGAAACCCATGTCAATTTGTTTCAAAACTTGCAAACTTTTGTTGAAATTTTGGGAAAGAAAACAAAACAAGAATCACACAATGAAAAATTGAAAGAAAACCAAAAGAAATTTTAATTTCAAACTGAAATTTAAACCCTGATGTTGTGTTGACAAATTTATTGTTTTATTGCAAAATTCTATTGTGCAATTTCACAATTTAGCTGAAAATGAAGATTTTGGGTATATATTTATAAATATACCTGTGTATATATATATATATCCCATTATATATATATATATATACACACACAGACACAAGTATATTTATAAATATACTGTGCTTTTATTTTTCTTATAAATAAACCCTATTTTTTTTACAGAGTGAAGATCTATGTCTGTATATTATGGGGAGTTTATTTTATATATAAAAATGTTAATAAAATAAAAAAATTATTTTGTTGAAGTGGGGGGGGGGAAGCCCTGCTCCCATAGCACCCATATGGGAGGTGCTGTGTGGAAGCAGCGCTGCTGCCTTCACAGGTAGCAGCGCTACCCACACAACAACCCCATATGGGGGGGTTGCGTGGCAGTTGCCTCTCCCTTATGGGAGGGGTCGTGCCCCATAAAGTAAGTTCTATTTTTTTTTTTAAAGATTAAAATTTGTTTTTTATTATTATTTTAATATTATATATTTATATATAATAATATTATATTATATATATAATATATATATTATATGTATATATATATTATTTAATATAAATTGTATATACATTAAGAATATATTTTTATGCATATATTTAATATATATTTGTATCCAATTATAGTTAATTCTAAGTTGATTATTTCCCTATCGTAGTTGAAATAAAGATTAATTTATTTTAAGCAAATGATTTTGTTTATCAAGTTGTTTGGATTATTGAGTATGATTGAGAAACTCAAAGTTATAATGTTGATTTTAAATTCCTCAATGTTGTGAAATAAATCTTATGTATTTTTTTGCGATAAATGCAAGTAACGTAGATTGAGTTGACTAGATTTAGGAAATCCTAACCTTAGTTTATTTAATTGCCTAAATTGCTTTCTAGCGATGTTTTGTTCATTCTCGATGTTGGGGCAATTGGGTTAATTGTTCTGAAGCCTTCCAAATGAGGTTTTTAATTAATTGGGGTTGTCGTAATATGTTAGTCAACCTCTATTTTTCCTTGGGAAGTGTGTATAGTGGTATCTTGTTGTCTTACCCAGTTTTCTCGAACGGGGATAGTTTGTGCCTCCTTGGATTAGGAGTGGCTTATGTGGTTTGTGCCTCCTTTGGAAGGAGTGGATTATGTGCTTTGTTTCCTCCAGTGTTTGGAGTGAGTTTCCTTTATTTGTTACCTCCTTGGATTGGAGAGGTCGTCTTATCTAGTCTAACCATTGTGGTTGTGGTTTATACCGTGTGTGTTGTCGATAGGAGAGTGGTTCTTTGTGGGGGTCCGACACACAAAGGGGTGCCAGGGTAACTCACTTAGGGTTTAAGTAAGTGATAACTTCAAAAGAATTAATGAAAAAATCTCATACTAATTAAGATAATTAATGCCTCTCTCATGACTCATTCACTTTTAAGGTTTGAGATGAGACAAGAAGCGCAGTTTGTATGAGGGTCTGGCGGCTGGTAGAGTTGAGCTAGGGTAACCCAAGATGGGGGTCCAGTAGCCTAGGATAGCTGAGCCTGGGTAACTCATAGAAAATGTCGTGTGACACTCTCTCTATGTCAACCAGAAGTCAGTTTGTTGTACCGTGTAGATGATCCTTGTCTCTGGAAGCATTGTAACCTTTGTGTTAAGTGATATTGTGTTGTAGTTGTTTCAATTCAGTTATGTTTTAGCCTGTGTCTAGAGGTTGATGGTCTTGAATAGGAATTCCTTGTTACTATTTCCTAGCACGGGGGGTGAGCCTTCAGGTATCACATGGTTGGGTGGAACGTGCACCTTTATCGGTTTGGTTGTCTTCTTGTTCGTGTGGATGAGATTTCTAGTTGGAGAGCTCGTGGGATTCAGTTTCATTTCATGCTTTATTCATTTTAGTTTTAAACTTGTAATTTATTACCCCTCATTTGTTATTGAGGTGGAAGTTGTATTATGTAATCATGCTTATTGGATTTGTCTCATTCGGGGAATGAGAGTTGTAATCGTGTTGTTTAATTATGTTATTTGAAAACATGTGGCATCCTTATTCTTTATTGTAAAGTATATTATTTGATTCATGTGGAATCTCTTATGTCTTTGATGTAACTTTATCTTGTATGAAATGTAGGAGTATTTAATTTGTTAAGTAATTAAATGTTATGTTTTTAATTCATGTTTCTTGATTGGGTTTTAAGTAATCTTAGTCTCGTAACCTTAGAGGTTGTTGGCAATGGATAGTGATCTTGCATGTTATTTGTTCTTACACATAAAAAAAAAAATAGTACGTTTGAGTAGTAAATTGCAACTTCCTCTAGGGTTGTGTGGCGGGGCATTACAATATGCCAACTGTTTGACATATTGTCATTGTGGTTGTAGGTGTTTATTTATGGTTGGATAAGTTATTTATTGCATTGAAAATACAAATTAATTGCATTTCATTGGTAGCTTATTCATCTAGCATTCATTCTTAGATACTTGCACCATAGTATGCTCCATTATCATACATACAATATATTGAAACAACATACCAGCAAATAGTTATTTGCATTCAAATTGTTTGACAAAAGTTCAAGGGCAGCAAAGAAGAGTTTTTGAGTCAGCTTGGGCTAGGCTCATCACAACATCACATCTCGTTCGTAATAACCAGGTGTTTAATTAAAACTCAACCAAGTGCACTACCCAAGGTAAATCAAAGGGTTGAACCATAAATCACAACAACCCCCTCATAGAATAACATCATCTGGAAGACTTACATACATAATTAACCGATTTCCAAAAAAATGTAAACAAAAGAAATCATAATTTAAATAGGCAATTCACATAGGAAATAAATCTATGATTAGGATTTCCTAAATCCAATTTCCATCTCAAGAAAACAATAATACATTGCTCAAATAATTCTAACTCAAAGAACTTTCATTCATAGGCTATAAAGAAATTAAATCTAATTGTTTAAATCAATTTCCCAATTACATCAATATAAAATTCAATTTCCCTCTTTTAAAACATTTCATTTTAAAACACCTACTTGTACATTTAATGCATCTATTAAAGAAATACATTTAAATATATATATATATATATATATATATATATAATTTAAATATTTAAAAATCAATTACAATTTCCCACACATAAAATTATATATATACACACACACACACACATATATATATTTATAAATATATATACATATATATATATTTATACACACACACACATATATATCATGCATATAATATATATATTATAATTAATATAATAAAAATTAATTAAAAATTGGGCAGATGAAATAACTCGGTGAACACAGGTTTTATAGCCATTTTATGGTTGGTTGTGGGGCACTGCCTTCGCAGCCACTCCCACAGAGGGGTGTAGCCTGTGTAGGCAGCACTGGGCACTACCTCACTGTCCACCTCCCTCTATGTGGGGACTACTGTGGGGGTATCCCCCCAGCCCCTCAAAAAAATTTCCTCTCCTACATTTTTTTAAAAAATTCTCCAGACCTGTGATTTCTACAAATTTTCCGTACAATTTTTTTTTGTCTTAGGCATTTTTAAAATATAAATTTTAATAGGGATTTTATAATCACATAAGCATATATTTATATCTATGTATATGTATATATTCTAAAATATATACATACATACATATATATATATATATATGTATATATATATAAATCAGATTGATTGCTTGAGAAGAATAAATTTAACAAAAGTTTTCTACAGGAGGATATTTTCAAATTCACTAGAGGATTATATTTTTCAAAATTTTGACAGGAAGATTGAAATCAATTCCTACAAAGATTTTCAAAATCTTCTATTGCTTTCCCTCTGGAATCTCTATTGTTTAAAAACAATTTCCTATAGAGGATCTAAAGCTTTTACAGCAATTTCCAATTCCAAACAAATCAAACTAAAAACATTTTCTACAAAAGCTCAAAGCTTTAACAACAATTTTTCAGACATGACAATCTTTCAAATTTACAAAATAAATTAAAGCTTCTACATAAATAACAAATTCTCTTTGTATAGGCAATCTTTTCCAAGACAATAACTAATTCTAATAGCCTTTTCCAATTTGTATTACAATAAAAACAATAAAGAACCTATTTTAGATGCTTGAAGAATTGAAGTTTGAAGTAGAGCCTTGCCTTCAGATTCCAAAATTATCAAAAGCCTCTTCCAAAATAATCATCTTTTCCAGAAAGTTGAAAAATAAAACCAGAGCCAATTTTTTCTGAGAACTTCCCCCAAATTTTCAACAACCTTTCAAAATATCATTTTTGATTGCCATGAAGTAGTCCCTTTCCTCTTTAAGTTTATGCAATTATTCTCTCTGAGAATTCATTTCCAACTACAGTATTTAATTAATTTTTTCTAACACACGTCACAAATAAAATATCTTTTCCAAAACAAATCATAGATATTTCCTCTAAGATATTTACAAGATATTTATGCATTTAATAATTCAAAATCACATATTAATTTGTAATAAAATTTAATTTAATCTAATTAATTTAATTTCCTTATAAAATAAATTTAATCACAAAGATTAAATCACTTTAAAAAATAAAATAAATTTAATTAATTAAATAAGATATAAAGCTTCTAACAACATTAATCAAGATTAATTAAATAATCAGTAGAAACATTTAAGCATTAATTAACATAAATTTCCCACAAAACATACTTTGCAAAATAAATAAAAGACAAGGTAAATGTGGACAACATGACAACAAATCATACTGACACAAGGATTGATGACACACTGTAACTAGAGTTGTGGCTTGACAAGTAAAACCCCATTACTATCTCCTAATCAACTGTACTATTGGGCAATGGACACACTCAAACCTGTGAATCTAGGTGGAGATGATGTCTTGTACCTACAATCTTGCAATCAAAACATATGTCGTACATGTATATAGATCATAAACAATCACACCGTGAAGAAAAAATTATGGAATCACAGGGTGCTCACAAGCGAGTGATGCAATCATGTTCCCTTCACCAATGCAATATCACATCAAAACTGATGAAATTAAAATAGCAATTAACTACAGATGAGCATATATCAAAAACACAATCAAACAATTTCCAACAGATCAAAGTCACATGAGAAACAAAGTGTAACAACTGAAGGGGCACTACATCCTCCCCCCCTAAGCTTCGACTTACTCTTGGAAGTCGCAAGATAAGGTACAACATGCACATCATATAACCATCACTAATTAGACACATAGTGAACATAAACATAAGTCACATGTTACATAGATTCAAATTTATCCAAACATAATTAAACTTCATAAATCCATGTAACATAAACATTAGTAAAGGAAATCATAATCATCTAGATCAAATAATATCATCCAAACCAAACAAAATGGTGATACAAACACTATTAGGGTCACTAAATTCTTAGCATCCCATAATAAACATCAATCCAAAGAAAGTAATACAGTAACTAATGACATTGCTTACAAGGTAGTCATAACTGCCTGTGATAATTTTCAACCCAAAAGTGATTCAGAATCACTATCACTGCCGGTGATAGGTTCCTCCTGGTCACTAAAGTCAGAGGGAATGAGCCTATAACCAGGAGTTGGTACCCAAACTTTCTTAGGAATTACTGATTCACTCTTGATATTCACAAGAATTCCCGAGCGGACTTTTTTCCTCCTTTGATAGGTGATCCAAATTTTATTTTCCTTTACCACCCCTGGGTTACCCATCAGATTAGGTTCTAAGCGGGCAGATGACTCCTCGAGCATGGGACATAACTGCACACCCTCAAATCTCAGTTGCTTGGCGTGATCACTCCCATGTGAACTCTAAGAGGAAGTGCCCTAGTTGTCAAAGCCACAACCACCTCCTCATCCATGACCATGACCTCTACCTCACCCTTGATCTCTACCTTTCCCTTGACCTCTACCTCGTCTCCTAGGAATACTCCTACATAGGCAAGTTCAGGGTATTAGATGAGGTTAACAAGGGAAATCTTAAACTTCAACTATACATCTAAGACAACTTAGTGGGCTAATCATTATACCCAGAGCACTTAGTGTTTAAACTTGGGCTCTGATACCATGTTAACGCCTCACCACGCTACCCTAGAAAATGACGCAAACACAACGAAAGCGTAACATTTTTTTTTTAAAGTGTAATTAATAATAAGTAAAGTGAACTACACTTAGCACATACATCTTCTAAGGTATGCAACAACACTTACATTCCCATAATATACAAAGTAAATTAACCATAGCATATAAAATTAAACTCATGATATAAATAACATATATCCAAAGCATTAAACTCATCTCATTAGATACAAAGTGCATTTAAGAATCATTCATAGATTGCATTCATTCCATAAAGAAGTTACAAGACTCATTTCCAAAATGAGGATGATCATACAATAATGTTACAATAACAATGATACAAGAATCCTCCTCAAATACAAATGAGGAGTAGTACATGTACAATGTATCCAAATGATACAAAAGAACATAAAAAATAGTACAAAGTAACTGGTACAAGTGAGCTCTCCAATCTGGAAGATCTTGCCATCACGAACATGAAATGGGAACCCAACGGTGCAAGGTGCATGTTCCAACCAACCAAGTGGTACCGGAAGGACCACCCCCATGCTAGGAGATAGTAAAAGGGATTCCTAGTCAAAACCAACAACCTCTAGACACAAGCAACACACAAAACTATATCATACAAGAATAATACATACATAAAGCTTACATTGCTTCCAAAGTAAAATAATCAAGTACAAACAATAATTAATCAACAAAACACCACTTCCAGAGGCATACCACATCAAAGAGAGACAAACAACATGAGGGTACTCAGTTGCCATAGGAGGAGTGTCACTGCATAATTTTCTATGGTTGCCCTAGTGTAACCTTCCTAGGCTACTAGATCCCCATCCTGGGTTACCCTGGCTTCCTCTATCGGCTACTAGACCCCCATACAAACTATGCTTCTCATCTCACCTCAAGCCTAAAAAAACACTTGAACCATGAGAGAGACAAAGAGCTAACCATTCCCCTTATTCTTTAATTAGATTATCATTGGTTTAAACCCTCAATGAGTTACCCTGACACCCATTTGTGTGTGGGATCCCCACTGAGAACTAGTCCCCTATTGACAACACAAGGATCTAATCCGAAACCAAGGGTAAACAAAGTACACAAAACAGATATCAAATCCCAATCCAAAATATAAGAAGCATCACATCACATTCATAATAACCGGGTGTTTAACTGAAACTCAACCAAGTGCACTACCCAAGGTAAATAAAAGGGCTAAACCATAAATCACAACAACCCCCTCATAGAATAACATCATCTAGAAGACTTACATACATAATTAACCAATTTCCAAAAAAATGTAAACAAAAGAAATCATAATTTAAATAGGAAATTCACGCAAGAAATAAATCTATCATTAGGTTTTCCTAAATCCAATTTCCATCTCAAGAAAATAATAATACATTGCTCAAATAATTCTAACTCAAAGCACTTTTATTCACAAGCCATAAAGAAATTAAATCTAATTGTTTAAATCAATTTCCCAATTACATCAATATAAAAATCCAATTTCCCTCTTTTAAAACATTTCATTTTAAAACACCTAATTGTGCATTTAATGCATCTATTAAAGAAATACATTTATATATATATATATATATATATAATATTTAAATATTTAAAAATCAATTACAATTTCCCACACATAATATATATATATTCATAAATATATATACATATATATATTTACACACACACAAAGATATAAATATATACATATATATACATATATATTTACACACACACAAAGATATATATATATATATATATATATTGCATATAATATATATTATAATTAATATAATAAAAATTAATTAAAAACTGGGCGAACAAAATAACTAGGTGAATGTAGGTTTTACAGCCATTTTATGGCTGGTTGTGGGGCACTGCCTTTGCAGCCACTCCCACAGAGGGGAACAACCTATTGTGGCAGCGCTGGGCACTACCTCATAGTCTGCCTCCCTCTATGTGGGGGTGGTTGTTAGGGTAGCCCCCCATCCCCTCAATAAAATTTCCTCTCTTGCGATTTAAAAAAGAAATCGCCAAACTTGGGATTTATACAAATTCATCGTACGAAATTTTTTTGTCTCAAGCATTTTTAAAATATAAATTTTAATAGGGATTTTATAATCACAGAAGCATATATATATAACAAATAAATTAGATTGATTGCTTGAGAAGAAAAAGTTTTAACAAAAGTTTTCTATAGGAGGATATTTTCAAATTCACCAGAGGATTATAATTTTCATAAATTTTGACAGGAAGATTGAAATCAATTCTTACAAAATTTTTCCAAATCTTCTATTGTTTTTCCTCTGGAATCTCTATTGTTTAAAAACAATTTCCTATAGAGGATCTAAAGCTTTTACGACAATTTCCAATTCCAAACAATCAAGCTAAAAACATTTTCTATAGAAGCTCAAAGCTTTTAGAGCAATTTTCTAGACACGACAATCTTTCAAATTTACAAAATAAATTAAAGCTTCTACACAAATAACAAATTCTCTTTGTACAGGCAATCTTTTCCAAGACAATAACTAATTCTAATAGCCTTTTCCAATTTGTATATTACAATAAAAATAATAAAGAACCTATTTCAGATGCTTGAAGAATTAAAGTTTGAAGTAGACCCTCGCCTTCAGAATCCAAAATTATCAAAAGCCTTTTCCAAAATAATCCTCTTTTCCAAAAAGTTGGAAAATAAAACTAGAGCCAAATTTTTCCCAACTAATCCTCTTTCAATTTATGCAAAATAATCCTCTTTCAATTTATGCAATTATTCTCTTCGAGAATTCATTCGCATCTACAGTATTTAATTTTTTTTTCTAACACATGTCACAAATAAAATATCTTTTCCAAAACAAATCGCAGATATTTCCTCTAAGATATTTACAAGATATTTATGCATTTAATAATTCAAAATCACATATTAATTTCTAACAAAATTTAATCTAATTAATTTAATCACCTTATAAAATAAATTTAATCACAAAGATTAAATCACTTTACAAAATAAATTTAATTTAATTAATTAAATTAGATATAAAGCTTCTAACAACATTAAACAAGATTAATTAAATAATAACTAGAAACATTTTAAGCATTA
>VDFB02271358.1:1123920698-1123985087 GCA_007258455.2 Sequoia sempervirens | reverse complement strand
GGTTCGTCAAACAGATCCCCTTCTGGTGTGGATAACTGATTGCTCCTAATCCAAAGACTGATACTATAACAAAGGTACCTAGCCAGTTAGGTTCAAATTTCCCCTTCTTTTCTCGATCTTGTTGATTATGAGGATTTTATTTTAAGACTAAGTCACCCACTTGAAATGCTCTAGGTATTACTCTATGATTGTAGCTCCTAGATATCCTTTGTTGATAAGATTTTAGGTGATCAACTGCATGCTGTCAGCGTTCATCCAACAATTCTAATTCTTGTAGCCTAGATACTCTGTAATCCTCATTTGAAATCACCCTTTTAAGTGACACATACAGGGATGGTATCTCAACCTCAATAGGTAGAATAGCTTCCAATCCATAAACAAGAGAATAGGGTGTTGCTCCTGTCAGGGTACAGATACTAGTTCTGTAAGCCCACAATGTCGAGTTTAGTTGAATGTGTCAATCACGTCTAGCTTCATTGACGGTTTTCTTCAAAATCTTTAGGATAGTCTTGTTTGAGGCCTTTGCTTGGTCGTTCCCTTAGGGATATTAAGGTGTAGAAAACCAATGTTGGATATGGAATCTTTCACAAAGCTCTTGAACATCTTGATTCTTAAAGGGTCGACCATTATCTGTAATGATAGATTGAGGAACACCATACCGACATATGAGATAATTCAAGATGAATGATGAGATTTGTTTCCCGGTGATGATGATTAGAGGAACAGATTCAATCCACTTGGTGAAGTATTCTATGGCTGTGATTATAAACTTATGTCCATTAGAGGAAGAGGGATGAATCTTGCCTACAAGGTCCAATCCCCACTAGCAAAAAGGCCATGTAGCTGTGAAAGGATGTAACTCTTGTGCTGGTGCATGTATCAAGTTTCCATGAATTTGACATTTGGAACACCTTTTGACATATTGAAATGACTCTTTCTCCATATTCGACCAGTAATACCCCAATCGTAATAATTTCGTAGCTAAGGTTAAGCCACTTGAATGTGTGCCACAGATACCTTTGTGAACCTCTTGTAAAATGATTTCAGCTTCGTTACATTCTAGACACCGAAGAAGAGTACCATCCAAACCTCGTCTATAAAGTACATCAGCTATTAGGGTGTGGCGAGCTGCTTGTTGGATAAAGTTTCATTTTTGGTTTCGAGATAAGTTAATTGGAAGGGTATTGTCTTGCAAGTAGGTATGGATCTCTCCATAGAGGGAGATTTGAGGGTCAACAATATGGCATATCACTTGGGATTCTAGATCTTCATAGGCCAGGTTGGGCACTTGTTCTACCATGAATTCATAATGTCTTCATTGTTCAGGTATCTGTAAGAGAGAAGCAATGGTGGCCATTGCATCTGCAACTTTGTTTTCTATTTTGGGAACCTGTGCAAACTTGATCTCAACAAAGTACTTTTTTGAAATCATCCACCATCCTCTTGTAAGGTAGAAACTTGTCATCCTTTGTTTGATAATCATCGTTGACTTGGTTGATGACCAATTGTGAGTCACCATAAACTAGCAATTTTGTGATTTTCCATTCAACAACTATCTTGATTCCAATGATCAATGCTTCATATTCAACTGTGTTGTTGGTGCAGGGGAACATTAATCAGTAGGATTTTGGAATTGTGTATCCTTGCGGTGAAACAAACAAGATTCCTGCGCTTGATCCATGTTATGTATAAGAGCCATCAAAGTATAGCAGCCACTGTTGTATAGATATGGTTAGGACATCATTATCAGGGAATTCAATGTTCATTGGATTGTTATTTGACAATGGTGCTTCAACTAGTTGATTTTCTATGGCTTGACCTTTAATTGCTTTCCTGTCCACATACTGGATGTCAAAGTCACTCAATATCATGACCCACTTGGCTAACCTCCTTGTTAAAGCAACTTTGCTAAGTAAGTACTTTAATGGGTCAATTTTGGCAACGAGTTTGATGGTGTGAGTCAGCATGTAGTTCCTTAATTGTTGTGTAGCAAATACAACCGCTAAGCAAGCTTTCTCAATAAAGGTGTAATTGATCTCATAACCATTTAGGGTCCTGCTGATATAATAGATGACTCTTTCTTTTCTTGTAGAATCTTCTTGTGCTAATAAAGCTCCCAAAGATATCTCGGTTGTTGCAATGTATAGTAAGAGTGGTTTTCCCTTGACTAGTAGTATCAACACAAGCGGTTTCATCAAGTACTATTTTAGTTGACTAAAGGAAACTTCACATTTGTCATCCCACTTGAAAGAGACATTTTTGTGTAATAAGTGATTAAAAGGACGAGTTTTATCAACTAGTTGTGCAATAAATCTCTTGATGGATTGGAACCTTGTAATGATCTGAGTTGGCTGATGTTTTTAGGAGGCATTTCCATGATGGCTTTAACCTTTGTAGGATCCACCTCAATGCCTTCGGCTGAGACAATGTATCCCAAAAGTTTAACTAATGTTACACCAAACACACATTTCTTGGAATTTAACCTCACCTTGAATTTCTCCAATCTTGTGAAGATTTTGTCTAGAATCTCTAAGTGTCCTTCTCTAGTGTATGATTTTTCCAACAAATCATATACATAGTCTTCCATAAAAGTATGCATCATGTCATGGAAGATGGTAGTCATAGCTCTCTAATATGTAGCTCCAACATTTCTCAACCCAAAAGACATCACATTCCAGCAAAAAGTGCCCCAAAGACATGTGAAGGCTATTTTATCTTGATCTTCAGGTGCTATCTTTATTTGGTTGTATCCTGAAAAGCCATCCATTAGTGATAACATTTCATGCCCAATAGTCAAGTCTACAATCAGATCAATGTTTGGTAGAGGAAAATCATCTTTTGGACAGGCTTTGTTAAGGTCCCTAAAGTTCGTGCATATCCTGATGCTCTTATCTGGTTTGGATACATGAAAAATGTTTGATATCCATTCGGCATAATCAATAGATCTTATGAATCCTGCATCTAATAGCTTTTTCAACTCAGCTTTCACCAGAAGGGCGATATGGGGATGCATCTTTCTTAGTTTTTACTTTGCTAGTTTTGTGTTAGGTGGTAATGAAAAATGATGCATAATGAGTTATGGATCTATGCTTGGCATGTCAACATATGACCAATCAAAATTGATTTTCCTCTCCTCAAAGAATTTGGTGAAACAAGATTTCTCCTCTTTTGTCATGGATTCCACTAAATGTAGGGTCTTCACTATTTCAACTGTACCAATATTGATAGATTGTGTAGGTTCTATTAGCACTGAAGATCTCTCTTGATAGTGTTCTGGGAGAGTGTCAAACCTTCCATCTCTTGGTGCCTCAGAGAAGTTTTCACCTTCAGATACGCTCTTTGTTTTTACTTTTTCCTAATTTAATAGTGCCACTAGGTGGTTTTCACTATTAGACCCATTTCCTATATTTTTCATTTTGTAGCTGAAAGGTTTTACACTCCCTTCATCAGGAGCTTCGTTCTAAGATTCAATGGTGGAACATGTTTCAGGGTTATCGGAACATAGGAAGTTCATGAGGGCATCATCATTTGAAAAGCTGGGTATGTCGAGCGGCTCATTTTGATCCCAATCAATTAGTTCAGGATGCATTAAGGACAAGGAATCATTAGATTGGCCAAGGTCATAAGATGCAAGCATCAGGATAGCCATGTTGTCAAATTGTCCAATGAGGTCTAAGATGTTACTTTCTTATAACATGTCTATCTCACTCAAAGAATGATCGTCTTCACTTGAGTCAACGACATATTGCGATCCATATTCAAGTGGTCTAGAACCAAAACTTTGTCCTTTCATACATATTGGGGTATACTTTTGGATTACATCGATCTCTTTGTCATGGCAAGATTCCTTAGAGAGAGAGTCCCATTCATATTCATTGGAATCTGTTTCATGATCCTCACTAGCCTATAGCTGTAAGATTCTTTCGACAACTCTTTAAGTAGCTTCCTCTTTTAATTCTTCCCTATAGCCTAGTCCTATTTTGTCTTTGTGATTCATTGTGAAGTTGTATTGGTTCACTGATGCCTTTTTTTCTTTTACCCAAAGGACCATTTCCCTCATATCCCATTTTTGTCAGGATTGTCTGACCTTTGCCATACTTATCTATGCATCTATTGGACAGTAATACCTGTGAAGGTTCTTCATCTTTGTATAACCAATTTAGGACATCCCTATCTTCTGATTCCTCTACTTGGGTGCTTGCTTTTATAAACTTCCCATCAAAGAGCGTGATGGGTTGTAAAGATTGTTGTCTTGAGGTAGATGGTTGTCCATGTGACTTAGGAGAAGCTAAAAGTTGCGATAAGTATGAAGATTGCTCAAATGAGTATTCCCCCATGCCCTTGTCTTTTATTTGGATCTTTTCCAACTGTTTTGACAAGGCATCAAATTGACTTCCATTGTTGCATGAAATAGAGTCAATGACCCCTTTGTCTTTTTATTGAGCCCTTTCCTCATACTGTCTTGACGAAGAACCCACTGGAATTTCTTTGTTTGATGGATCAGAGTTGATGACTTCTCTATTATGTGGTACAAAGGTATATTGACTTGTTCTGAGTGCATTGTAATATTGGGGATTGTTAGAATCGCCAGCATTGGTAATCTCCTGTCCATTGAAAGGAAATTTCAAGCACTGATGATAGGTTGATGGTACCGCTTTCATTTCATGAATCCACGGTCGTCCCAAGAGTATGTTATATGTCAATTCCTTGTCTAACACATAACACACTATGTCTTTGACGATTTGTCTCACTTGAATGGGTAAAATGATCAATCCTTGAGAGGATCTTTCTTCATCGTCATATGCTTTTATGGTGATTTTCCTTCTAGGATCAATAGCATTTTCAAAATATCCTAATGCACAAACAAGCTTGAGAGTGCAGATAGTTAGGCCTACTCCTCCATCTATAAGGACAAGTTTGACGCAGTGTTTATGGATTAGGACTTCGATGTGGACATCAACATTATGTGGATGGGTGGTGGATGCATCGTCATGTTCAGAGAATGATAAGCAATGAGGTGCAGTCAAATGTTCCACCATAGCTTGAAATGTACAGACTTCGAGATTGTTTGGTACTGTGGTGGCAACTAAAGCTTGTTCCAGGATTTCTTTGTGTGTCAGTGAAATCTTGAGAAGTTCCAATATGGATATTTGAGTGGGTATCTTCTATAACTGATCAACGATGTTATATTGAGTTACAGGAAAAACATTCATTTTGGACGTGGAAGGGGTAGCTCCTTTCAATGTTACCTTGGCTTGTCCCCTTGTAATCGCATTGATAGGTGTATTGTCTTGATCATTTATGATTTTGATGACGTTAATTCGATTGCCATTCGTGTCAATGTTAGTGCTTAGATTTCTAGGTACAAGGTCATTGATTTGATGTGAGATAGTGTCATCATTGTGTTGGATTTTAGTAGTGGCATCCTTCCCTTGGCTTCCAATTTCAATATCTTGGATGGAATTCCCAACCATCTCAATACAATGAATGGTCGAATCATAAACATAGTTTATATTCTTTCCTTTGGTATTCGATGTAGAGGACTCTCCCTTTTCATAATTGGGTAAAGGGTTCTTGAACACTCCTTGATCACTGTTTGTTTGGGGTCCTTCAATGTGTACCTTTTTGATATCAATGAGATCTTGGATTGCGTGTTTTAATTGCCAATAATCTTTTGTCATATGACCCTTGTTTTGATGATAATCATAGTAATGAGCATCGTTCCACCAAAATGGCTTGACTTGTGGATCCCAGTTTCATGCTTCTAGCACTGTGATAAGCTTAGCCTCAATAAGTCCCTTTAAGGCGGAATTTAAGGATTGTCCTAATGGTGTGAATTTTTGTCGATTGGAAGGTTTTGGAAATGGTGTTGCTTTAGTCCTTGGATTAGTCTAATTGTTGTTTAGGCTAACATTTGGAGTGTTGGGAGGATTGTTGGTCTGATTGGTCTTGGTGGAAATTGATGTTAGGTTGAATATGGGTTTGGTATTTTGATTTTCAGCTATGACCTCATTGTTACCCATGTTCTTGTTTCGTTGCCAAAATTTAGGTTTGTCTCCACTATTGTAGTTGTTAGAGGAAGTGGATGAGTTGTTTTCATTGTATACCTTAATGACCCCTCTTTTGACTAAGGCTACCTCGATTTTAATTCCATTTTCAATCAATTTTTCAAAGGTAGGGGGGCATTGTAATTCCAACCTAGAACTCATCTCATCATTTAGGTTATCAATGTAAATAACTATCTTTTCCTTTTTGGGCATGGGATGAGAATACCTTGCAAACAATCTCCTCCATTTTTGTAAGAAAATGAGGAAGGACTCACCCTTTTTCTGTTTCAAGTTGCAAAGGTCTTTCATGGTGATATCATGTTGGATATTGTAAGAGTATTGAGTGAGAAATCTATTTACCAACTCTTCAAATGTGTTGATGGGGGGTGTAATCTTTGAAAACCATTCAAGGCATGTCCCTCCTAGACTTCGTGAAAATAGTCTCATCAAATAAGTTTCCTCATGCACAAATTCTAGACTCATAGTTTGGAATTCCCTTACATGATCTAATGGATCAGTTGTACCATTGTATTTATCATACTTTGGGAATTCACTATGTTTAGGGAAAGGAATCATGTTGAAAAATGGATTAAAGGGATAAGGGAAAATTTCCTCGATCAAGTATTGTTTTGAAGTTCCCCTTTGCATATCTAGAACTTGTTGTTGAAGGTTTTTCATTTGGTGAGTTAAAGTAACCATTTGTTTTGTTTCCTTTTTAGGATTTTGGAGGGGTGATTTTAAGATGTTGATGTCAAAGTCAGGGGGAAGTTTGACTCCTTGATTAGCTAACATTAATAGGTATTTTTCCCCATCTCTTTCAAAAATATTTTCCAAAAACTTATGGAAATTGGGGTCTTATTTTGCTTGTCAGATATCCTCATTGTTTATTTCTCCCCCTTGAGTGTTGTTGAGTCCAGGAATAGGGATTTCTTCTGCATTATCCATGTTGCTATGGATCTAACTATTTTGAGGTTCAATGTTGGAAGTTTTGATATCTAAAGCTTCACTACTCAAACTTCCTATGTTTTCTGTTTCAAAGTTGGGTGTTCCAAGTTCTTTGTCCTTGAGTCTCCTTTTTTGTGATCTTGTTTGGTTGGGCATACAAGTGTTATGATTTAGACTAAGCTTTGATCTAAGTTTGAAATAGTGCCAAGGATTACAACTAAGTCAAATAGAATGAAAAATTCTATTGATTAGACCAAGTTTTATTTTATTGCATGACATAGTTTCATGATTAAAGGATGACAAATCCCGAAGATTGAACTAAGTTATACAAGAAAAGATGTGATGGATATTGATGATTTGGGAACCTTGAAATGTTTAGATCTAGGTTTAATTTGAAAAGTTCCACTCATATAGGTCTGTTTCGACAATGTTTAGACTTCTAAGGTATCTAAGGAACGATCTTGGACTTGAAGTTTTGACTCAAGAAATGTAATTAAGGTACTCAAAACATTGGAAAAGTCTTGGATTTTGATAATAGTACATCATGTATAACTCTAGATTGTTTTTGCAAGCTCTCTTGTAAAAATTGAAGGTTCACCTTTCTCTAAAGTCGTAAAGCATAGACAAACTTCTTTGATGTTATTTTCGACTAAGAGGTTTGATCTTTGGTTTTCTAATCTTGATATTTCATGAAATCATTGTGCAAACCACATTTTTTGACCCTTTTTTGCCTAAGGAAAGGTTGAATACTGCTGAAAGGACTGATTTTCTAAAGATGGACGGACCTAAGTTATTGACTTGTCTACCTCAATGAATATAGTTCTGAATCAAGGTTTTCACTTTCAAAATGTAATGTTTTTGATGGTGTTTTTTCTGAGTTTCGTTTTAAAGACACATCAAGCAAAATATACACTCCTAAGGTTGTGAAAGACTGTATTCTTTTAGATTCCACACAGGTTTTACCCCAACTGCACTATCTTTAGCAGATGAATTCAAAAGCTTGATTGCACAGGCTCCCCCTTACAGTGCACTCTCTTCTCAGGCCAACCAAGCTTCCAGTCCCCATGAAACTCCCATTGCAAACTGATCACCTCTACTAAAAACTACGAGAATGTGGATGCCTTGGCATTGACCGTTGCTACACCAAAGAATAGATAAAGGATTTTGGAAAATCTACAACAAGGGTTTTAGTTTTAATATGGGAATTCCGTTTGTGGGGGATAATCTATGTAGCGAGAGTCCCTTTCGATCCATCTCATTGGAATTATCCTCGTGATACTTGAACTTTCCTCAAGTATCCACATTTATATCCTGGTTGGAAGTCGCTTGGCTTTAGCGTGTTACCAATTGGGTCGTTCCCTTGGGTGATTACTTTTTCCCACAAGGCAGACCCTCTAGGATAAACAAAAGCAAGCAAGTATACCCATAGTTTAATCGATCTTTATTTCGCATGAATAAAGAGAGAACTCATGCCATATACTCCACTTACACTCACACATAAACAAGAATGGGTCTAGCTTTTTGAATCATCCAGTTAAGGGGAGAGCATATGCCTAGCATTCATCACATAGAAAAGACATGGTGTTCATTAACCTTTAATTAAGCTATGCTCCTAACTTAACCAAAAGAAAACATGATGTTCATTAACCTTTTTAATTAAGCTATGTTCCTAGCTTAACTAGAAGGAAACCAAATACACCACTTCCAGCCCTTGCAATATGTCAGTAGTTTGATAAGAATGTCTTTGACAAGCATTTTTGGGAAAGGATGCAAAGCACAAATGCAAAATGTGAGTTTTTTGACTTGGTGAAAAACTACAAGAGGTGCCAAAAGAGAGACAAGAAGTACCAAAAACAATGTAAGCATGTCAAAACATGAAAATCAAGCCTTGCAAGAGGCGCCACTTGGGACACCAAAGGTGCCAAAACAATGTTGGAGGCCAAAAACTTGAATTCCAAGCTTGCAAGAGGTGCCACTTGGGACCCCAATGACACCAAAACTCTAAAACCACTCAAAAACATGCATTTTCACCCTTGCAAGAGATGCCACTTAGGACCCCAAAGGCTCCAAAACTCTCAAAAGACTCAAAAACATCAAATTCAGCCTTGCAAGAGGCACCATTTGGGACCCCAAAGGCGCCAAAACTCTTAAAACACAGGAAAACTTGAATTTCAAGCTTGCAAAAGGAACCATTTGGGACCCCAAAGGCACCAAAACTCTTAAACATGCTCAAAACACTCAAAAATGACAAAACATCACCCAAAAGTGCATAAATGACATCCCATAAGCTACAACATCTATCTATGATGTTCAAAATGATTCTAAATGGCAAGAAAATGACTAATAAAGAGGTTTCTCGTAAAGCGTACCGTAGGTCTAGAGGCAGTTGGCTAATCAGGTTGGAAAAGACACTCGAAACGATGCTTGTGGTATGGGATCACCATCTTCCTCTAAGCTCTCCAATCTTCACCTTCTCCAAACTCAAAATGTAAAAATGAATCCCATTTTTACCATTTTCACCTTTTAGGGGTAAAATGGAGGGAATTATGGTGGGATTTATTTCCCATTTTTAGCAAAAAGGAGGGGTAATTAATCAATACTATTCAAAGAAAGAGCTTGCAACTCAATTTCGAGAGATAAGTTGTCTCTAACATCAAACCTTCACCGAATCGACATTGGATCATCATTGCATCATCACAACACTTATCACATCATTTAACACTTCATTTTCACATCCATATTTTCACCGATTTATCTCTCGAGAGGGAATAATATCCATCAATACCTAAAATTCAAAGCTTGGAGCATTGAAATTTTGCATCGTCTGGGGCATCGAAATCTTGCATTGTCTGGGCCATCAAAATCTTGCATCATCTGGGACATCGAAATATCGCATCATCTGGGCTTCAACATAAAAATCTTCTTTGAAGTAACATGTAAACACAACAGTTCAAAGAGGGGCAAAATGTATACACCTAAAAACGGTCATCATATTCAATTAATTAAATACAACCTATTTTATTAATACTTCAACTACATATAAATAAGGCCTTACTTTATTTATATTGTCCACTTTCCTTTTAATTCTCCTAATTCACATTCTTCTAAATTAAATAAACAAAAAACCCTAAACATGTTTATTTAATTAATCTCCCCTAATCTTGATTAAGAATTAGAGTACAAATCTACAACTTTTTGTGTGCCACCTCATAAAGGTCACATGAAAATAAATAAGCCTAATTATTAATTAGAATTATCCTCACACACTTCCACCAATGAGAAAAGGCACATGGCTTTATTCCCCCACACTTCCAACAAATTTGGAGCACATGGGTCTTTGTTTCACACACTTGGAATCCCATACATTTGGCATGCTTCCAATTGGTCAAGGGATTCTCTTCACACACATGGCATGTTGTCCTTGGTCAAGGGGACAACATCCTAATTCCTTTCATCTCCACCGTCTATCTTTTCTCCTTCGAATCTAGACCATTGATGGGTTCCACCTCACAAAATGCTTGAGAAACCCTTTAAATACACCCTCTTGCCTTAGCATTTATCATTCACCTTTTGAGTAATGTTAAAATGCTATTTTGAGATACAAATTGGAATAGTGTTATAATGCCATTTTTCATCCACACTTTGAGTATTGTTACCATGCAGGTTTTTCGTAGGAGCTTGGAGCTTTCATGGAGTCTTATACTTAGTTTTCATATCATGTGTTACTTTTCATTCTCATCTTAGATTAATTAATTGCTTCATAGTTACATTTTATCATCCCCATTGCATCATAGTTACATTTTAGGTTAGGTTGCTTTATGTTTGCATTTGAGCATATGCATAATCATGGATAGTTCACTTTAGTTTCATATCATCTCACTCATCTCCACTTCTTCATCTATCATCAACATCATCCTTCATTTTTCGTTGCATCCATTATCCTTTCCATTATTTTATTTTATTTAGGAGCATACCACTAATCATTCCAACACACATTTTCATACCACTAATCCTTCCACCACACATTTGCACATAGAAATTATCTTAGCTTGCATATTAAGCATCAAATCTTGTTTTCTAGATAGTCATTTTAACAACCTTTGTGCCCATAGAAATTTGAGGGCCAAACAATTTAATAAATCCCTAGAAATAGAGAATAATGATACATATTTGAAAGGTTTGATTGTATTACAAATAGAGGAGTTTTACTTGCTTCAAGCTTTGAATGTAAACCGTCTCATTAAGGTTTTTGTTGACATTAGACTATCTCGAAAAGCATAGAAAAACGTCTTTGATGTTGTTTTGGACTAAGAGGTTTGATCTTTGGTTTTCTAATCTTGACATTTTGTGAAATCATCGTGTAAACCACATATTCTAACTCTGTTTTTCCTAAAGAAAGGTTGAACACTACTGGAAGGATTGATTTTCTGAAGATGGATGAACCTAATTTATTGACTTGTCTACCTCAATGAATGTAGTTCTGAATCAAGGTTTTCACTTTCAAAATGTAATGTTTTTGATGGTGTTTTGTTTGAGTTTCATTTTGAAGACACATGAAGCAGACTATACACTCCTAAGGTTGCGTAAGTCTGTATTCTTTTAGATTCCACATGGGTTTTACCCCAACCACACTATCTTTAGCAGATGAATTTAGAAGCTTGGCTACACAGGCTCCCCTTTACAGTGCACTCTCTTCTCAGGCCAACCAAGCTTCCAGTCCCCATGAAACTCCCATGGCGTACCAATCACCTCTACTAAAAACTGCAAGAATGTGGATGCCTTGGCAATGACCGTTGCTGCACCAAAGAATAGATAAAGGATTTTGGAAAATCTACAACAAGGGTTTTAATGCGGGCATTCCATTCGTGGGGGATAATCCATACGGCGAGAGTCCCTTTCGATCCATCTCGTCGGAATTATCCTCGTGATACTTGAACTTTCCTCAAGTATCCACATCTATATCCTAGTTGGAAGTCGCTTGGATTTAGCGTGTTACTGGTTGGGTCATTCCCTTGGGTGATTACTTTTTCCCACAGGGTAGGCCCTTTAGGATAAACAAAAGCAAGCAAGTATACCCATAGCTCGATCGATCTTTATTTTGCATGAATAAAGAGAGAAGTCATGCCAAATTCATGCCATATACTCCACTTACACTCACACATAAACAAGAATGGGTCTAGCTTTTTGGATCACCTAGTTAAGGGGAGAGCATATTCCTAGCATTCATCACATACAAAAGACATGGTGTTCATTAACCTTTAATTAAGCTATGCTCCTAACTTAACCAAAAGAAAACATGATGTTCATTAACCTTTTAATTAAGCTATGTTCCTAGCTTAACCAAAAGGAAACCAAATACACCACTTCCAGCCCCTACAATATGCCAATAGTTTGATAAGAATGTCTTTGACAAGCATTTTTGGGAAAGCCTGCAAAGCACAAACACAAAATGTGAGTTTTTTGACTTGGTGAAAAACTACAAGAGGTGCCAAAAGAGAGACAAGAAGCGCTAAAAACAATGTAAGCATGTCAAAACATGAAAATCAAGCCTTGCAAGAGGTGCCACTTGGGACACCAAAGGCACCAAAACATAGACAAAAGGCACCACTTGGGACACCAAAGGCACCACTTTAGAGTTGCATGCCAAAACACTTTTATAGTCAATCTTAAAATGGTCATATCTTGGTGAAACAAAGGTCTTTTTTAGAGCTTTTTTTTTGCAATGGGGTAGAATTTCATAAGATATGCAATGGTGGGTTCCATTTTGGTGCAAGAGGCACCAAAAAAGAGGCAAGAGGTGCCAAACCAGAGACGAGTGCCAAAACAAAGATAGACTTGATTTTTTGAAAGTTTCTTAAAAACGGTCATATCTTGGTCATATAGAGGTCTTTTTCAGAGATTTGTTTTTTGAAATGGGGTAGAATTTCATAAGATATGCAATGGTGGGTTCCATTTTGGTGCAAAATACACCAAAATAGAAGCAAGAGGTGCCAAAACTCCATAAACAACCTAGAATGGTCCCAGAATAGGTGAAAGTGGTCCCAAAACAACTTGCAAGAGGTGCCAAAACTCTAACAAGAGGTGCCAAAACAGGTGCAAGAGGCGCCAAAGCTGTAAAAGTGGCCTAGAATGGTCCCAAAATAGGTGAAAATAGTCTTGGGACAATTTGTAAGAGGCGCAAAAACAGGTACAAGAGGCACCAAACCTCTCAGAACAAGTTAGAATGGACTCAAAATAGTTGAAAATGGTCTTTGCATTGCTTTCAAGAGGTGCCAAAATAGATGCAAGAGGCACCAAAACTCTAAAAATAGCCCAGAAATGCCTCGAAACAACTCAGAATTTCCTCCAAACTGGTGCAAAGAATTCCCAAGTAATAAACCTTGAACAATGTGTGGTGGAAGGATTAGTGGTATGCTCCTAAATGAAACAAAACGATGGAAAGGATAATGAATGCAAAGAAAAATGAAGGATGATGTTGATGATAGATGAAGAAGTGGAGATGAGTGAGATGATATGAAACTAAAATGAACTATCCATGATTATGCATATGCTCAAATGCAAACATAAAGCAACCTAACCTAAAATGTAACTATGATGCAATGAGGATGATAAAATGTAACTATGAAGCAATGAATTAATGTAAGATGAGAATGCAAAGTAGCACATGATATGAAAACTAAGTATAAGACTCCATGAAAGCTCCAAGCTCCTATCAAAAACCTGCATGGTAACAATATTCATAGTGTGGATGAAAAATGGCATTATAACACTATTCCAATTTGTATCTCAAAATAGCATTATAACATTGCTCAAAAGGTGGATGATAAATGCTAAGGCAAGAGGGTGTATTTATAGGGTTTCTCAAGCATTTTGTGAGGTGGCACCCATCAATGGTCTAGATTCGAAGGAGAAAAGATAGACAGTGGAGATGAAAGGAATCAGGATGTTGTCCCCTTGACCAAGGACAACATGCCATGTGTGTGAAGAGAATCCCTTGACCAATTGGATGCATGCCAAATGTATGGGATTCCAAGTGTGTGAAACAAAGACCCATGTGCTCCAAATTTGTTAGAAGTGTGGGGGAATAAAGCCATGTGCCTTTTCTCATTGGTGGAAGTGTGTGAGGATAATTCTAATTAATAATTAGGCTTATTTATTTTCATGTGACCTTTATGAGGTGGCACACAAAAAGTTGTAGAAATGTGCTTTAATTCTTAATCGGGATTAGGGAAGATTAATTAAATAAACATGTTTAGGGTTTTTTGTTTATTTAATTTAGAAGAATGTGAATTAGGAGAATTAAAAGGAAAGTGAACAATATAAATAAAGTAAGAACTTATTTATATGTAGTTGAAGTATTAATAAAATAGGTTGTATTTCATTAATTGAATATAATGATCATTTTCAGGTGTATACAGTTGTATTTGATCTTTTATTAGTACAAATGTTGCTAGGTTTTTCTCCCTTAAGTAGGAGGGTTTTCCCAAGATAAAATTTTGTGTTCATTTTTCTATGTTTACTTTTATGCTTTCTGGTAAATCTGATCTAAAATGAACATGGTATTAGAGCAGGTTCAAGAAATCTGATTAGATTTGACTAAGCAAAAATTCCAGGTTGTGTGGATCTAAACAATTCTGTGTTTAGGGCATGAAAAATGGATGTCGAGACCACATGTGGGAATGGAGGTAGTTGAGAAATAAAGATGATGTGTAGCTTTGTTGACCAAGTCAATGATCATGTGGAGGAAATTTGAGAGCATAGGCCTCGTGGAGTCTTGGAGGACTTGTGAGGAAATTTGACCGATTTGCTTGTAGAATTAAGTGAAGGGCGCGACTGGTGGAGATGGTTGCTAGTGCGTTCAAGATCTTCACTATTGGAGTCATGTATGGAGGGCATGATCAAGATTTTGAAGGTTGTGTTAGGGCTTGGAAGAAGTTTGGAGAAGCTTGGTGGAAATAGTGGTTTTACGGTGATAGTTCAGGAAATGGCTTCAAGGTTTCAAAGGAAATTAATGTTTTTTAGTATTGATTATTTTGACTGATTGTAGGTCTGTGACTGCACACTAGATTAGATTGTAGCAACAAGTTCAAGTGACTATTTGCAAGTCTCTGAAAAGCATGCTAGATTAGACTATAATGAAGTTTTGGCATCCTTCTTCATGCTTCTTGTGAGTTTGGCATTACACACTGGAGTTGAATGTAACTCATGGTGTTCAGAACTATTCAACAGTACTGTTGATGAAGAAAATTCTCAGTTAGAGGGAACAATTTTTTTCTTTTCTTCAGCTTTGAAATATGTCCTAACAAGGAGATTACATCCTATGATCACGTGAGAATAAATAAGGAAGTAGACAACAAGGAAGACCTATTTGCAGACTTCAAGATAGAGACTTCAAAGGAAGATAAGAGATTTTCTTTAATATAAGAAGTGAGAAGCTCCTAACAAAGTCACCAAATTGTCTTGAATGAAGAATGATTAGATTGAGGATCATATTTGAAAGTCTATGCAGGCTGAGGCAAGACATCATTGTTTACTTAGAGGACATGATGTCAATCATCTGGGGAGTCTGATGCAGGAGTATTGTGCTCCATCACCTTTGTCTGGTAGCAAATGGAGTTCTGTCAGTGAGACTTGGACTTTTGAAAAGACACTGATGAATGTCTCTTTGACATTGAACATCTATTCGAGGGGTAGTGTCATGGGTGCATTGGTGCTATGTTGGCGAGAGGCAGGCTAGTTAGTGAGAGATCTGTCGAAGACTCTTCGATGAGGCGAAGTCTCATCGATGTCGATGTGACATATGTTGTTTGGCATGAGATCTCTGCATGCATGTTAGACATTCCAATTTTGTTCCGGTTGAAGCTTGATCAGTGAGACTTGGGTGTTTCGAGGAGAGATGTGAGGAGGTCTCTTCCAAAAGATGATGGATGGGATCAGATACAACATCGAAGATGACCATGGTGGGACTGACAGAGAGATGACAGAGATGGAATTCAATGACATGTACGAACAACTAGCAAGTGGCGATAGGATGATTGGTATTTTGCATCCTTATTGCAAATTACAAATGGTGACAAGGCTAGTGATTGATGATGTGGTGGTGACCATGTTGGGAAGACATGCACTCTTCGATGAGAGATACTTCATTGTTTGTTCGACATTCCATTGGTGCCAATAAGAGTTTTATCAGTGAGACCTAGTGAGTTCGATGTGAGATCTTGTTGAGTCTTGGCGACACTCCAACTAGGGTGTTATCGATGTGACATGGTGGCATCAGGGTGAGACACTTCAAAGTCTGGGTGAAATTTTGATGGAGCAATGAACAAGGATGGTCAACACGGTGGAGAATGATGAGTTGGATCACGACACTTGGCAACACAATATTAGGCGTATTCCACATCGTTGTTGTGGAATACATGTTCATTGGACAACTTAGTTGAGCTATTGATAACGATGTTCAACAATTGTAATTACATTAGTTCATGTCACTTTCTATTTTGGTCATTTAGTGATGCTTTGAAAGTCATAATTTACCATCTCCATTGTCTTCTCCATGAGGACGACCTACTATTAGTGAAAATTGGCAATAATTGCAATCATCCTTGATAATATTGTAAACTATCTAAGGAAGTTCTTGATGGATTCCGAGAATTCAAGGCTTGAGTTGAGAAAATGTCTGGGAAAAGGATTAAGGTTCTAAGATGATACAATGAAGGGGAGTACACTTCCGAAGAATTTTTGTAATTTTTGTATTGAGGTAGGGATCAAGAGGGAGTTTTGTGTTCAATAAAATGGAGTTTCCGTAAGAAAGAACAAGTCTATAGTAGAGGCAATGAAGGCTATGATCCATGATTGGAGTTTGCAGAATTTCCTATGGGCAAAGGCTTCCAAAACTACAGTATATGTTCATAATAGAAGTCCTCATTGGATATTGTGGACACTGTGTTCTTGGAGAAGGATGTTGTCAAAGATAGATCCGAGGAGTAAATCAGGTGATAGATAGACCCTGAGGTGGGAGCGACCAAGAGAAGGCCGAGTCACAAGGGAAAATCCTTACCAATTAGATTGGACAACATTAGGTTGAATGAGAATTCTAAACTAGGAATTCTAGTAGAGTCAAGTCCATGCAATAAGGAATTGATGAAGGTGTTGGAAAGGTTTCATCCATGAGGAGTGAGCACAAAGGAGGTTGGAAAGAGATTTTTGTGCTATGTTAGAAGCAAAATTGGGTGCCAGGCCTGCCAAGAGACAGTGTAATGGGCATGTAGAAGAAACAAAACCAAGTTTGGAACTGCTTAGTGTGGGTGAAGTAATGCATTTAGGGGTGTCTTTGGAAGGAACCAAGGCAGACTCAGATGGGTTTGCAGTAGAACTCTCTTGGAGGTGGGAATGAAGAGGAAAAGTATCTAGGGATACAAAGAACAGAGTAAGTGTTTTGGATATGAATGGGCACAAGGAAATCCCATGGAGACCTATGTCATGAGAAACTGGAGTGGATCGATGAAAAGAAGTTGTGACATTGAAAAGAAGAAGTGGAGACTAGAGAAAGTATGCCAGAATGTTTGGGCTCGAAGAGGAGTCACAAATGGGTCTTTAAGGAGAATTGGAGTCTAGGTCAAGTGGAGGAATTAAGGAGGCAGATCCATTGGCTAGAGGTGTGAAGGTGTTAGCTAAGTAGGTTGCAATGTTGCAAGGCCTGGTGCCAAGTCTTTGAAAGTCCTTTCCAGCTGTAGAGAATGGGAATTGCACAAGACAGTCAACTTGGATTTGACATTAGTAGCACTGCAAACCTATTCAGAATAGGGTGATCTGGGATGAGGTTGAGGAAGTCTAAGTATTGGAGTGAAGGAAGGAGGGTTGGACTCTCACAAGTCAATTGGGGGTGTTGCTAGGAGTAGTGTTGGAAATGTGGGATGGAGGCCGTTCCACTTGGGAAAGCATTGCAGACAACCTTGGACAAGGAGGTTAGGAGGTTGATGTGGGTGCTTGGAGCTGAGTTCAGTTGGGAGTTAGTACTGGAGAAGGTGCAAAAAGGTGTTTGTGGTTGCACTTGGATGAGAAGTTTGAGTAGCTTGAACCTAACCAAGTAGCATGGAAGGTTTGCAGGAATGTATCAAAAGAATGGATCAACTTAGTAAAGGAAGTCAAGGAAGGGTTCTTGTAGTGGTGGAGAGAGTAGTTTTGAAGAATCTACTCAAATCAGGTTAAGTATGGCAAGGTTAGAAATGGTACTGAGGAAAGCAATCCCGCTCCCAAGGGAGTCAACATCCTTAAGATATTCTCCCTATGTCAAGGGAATGGAAAAAATGATAAACTAATCTGTCATAGCGTATATTTCTCTGAGACAAAAAAATATGAGGTGAAAGCCCTTGTAGTGTATATTTCTCTGAGACGGAGAAATATGAGGTGAAAGCCTTTGTAGTGTATATTTCTCTGAGATGGAGAAATATGAGGTGAAAACCCTTGTAGTGTATATTTCTCTGAGATGGAGAAATATGAGGTGAAAGTCCTTGTAGTGTATATTTCTCTGAGATGGAGAAATATGAGGTGAAATCCCTTGTAGTGTATATTTCTCTAAGATGGAGAAATATGAGGTTAAATCCCTTGTACAAAACACATCTTTGAGACTAAGTTGTGTTTCCCACAATTGGGTGTAGCCATTGTGGACATCATGTTGAGAGAGTCTGTGACGAGATATGATACCATTGAGTGGTACTCAAGAAAGACTTTGCTATGCCTCCCTAGCTAAGAGGGAGTGGTGATGTTTTGGTAGCTTCAGGAGGTAAGCCAAAAGCTGGATCAGCTCTAGAGAAATTCAAGTTAGAATTAATCATATATTTGCTGGGTCAGCCACATTACAAAGCAAGAATTATATTTGGTGGATTTGTATAAATAAAGGAAGGATTCTTCTCATTCAACACACATTCAAGTCATTCGCTATTCCTTGTTCAATAAGAAGGTTCGTTGCTCAGAAGGAGGATTACAATTGCTCATAAGTTTGCACTACTTCAGTGTTGGGTTATATTTTGTACTCTGCCTAACTTGGTTGATTCTCAAGTGCTAGTTTTTCACTACTATATTTGATCTTTTATTAGTACAAATGTTGCTAGGTTTTTCTCCCTCGATTAGGAGGGTTTTCCCAGGATAAAATTTTGCGTTCATTGTTCTATGTTTACTTTTCCACTTTCTGTTAAATCTAATATAAAATGAACAACCTCTACATGTCTACCCACTGATACCCAAGAGAAACTAAATAAACTCCTTTAGAGTCATGACCCCAATCAAGGATATTGGAATCCTCCAAGGAACGACATAGTCTCTTAGCAAAAATTGAAGCCAAAGTATCATGGTCCTCCAAAGAACCCCCATTTGGATAGCTCCAAGGTTCCTTCCACCTATAAACTAAAGATCTTCCCAAAGGAATATGATACCTAAAATCAACTACATTAGACCTTAGACCACCCCGCTCCCTAAAAAATGTCACAAATGTTAGAGTAATCATGCATTAGCTAATAATTAATCTTTAATTAATTATTAACTCTAATCTATTCGTGTGCACTTAAGCCAAACTTAGTAGTTCTTTATTTAGTTAACTAAGTTCTTTTCTATATTAACTAAAGTGAGCTATTATTAAATCATGTCTCATTGTATGAGATGTTGACACTTGTCATGATCTAATCCCTTTACCATTTAGGGTTGCTCCTATATAGTACTCAATCCTCATTGTATTATCTCTCTTATGCTCTCTCAAGTTTTCATACTATTTTGATAGTCTCTTGCATTTTGTAGCTTTTTCTTGTTGATGAATATTGCATATATTATTTATAGATCTCTTGTGTGGAAGGTGTCTTTTCTTGTTGTTTGATCCTACAACTTGTGTTTTTCACAATTCTAACTATTGGGAATAGGATGCCATTTAATTGCAATCCTAAACATATTTCATGTATCTCCTAAGTCCTTGGAAAGTGTTCCCCAACACTAGGATTAGAAAGAGATTAAATTCAAATGGAATCAACATGTAAATTGACATTTGTAATTATTCTGAAATGATAGGAACATGTGAGGGCATCCAAGAAGAGTTCCTAAATAATAGGAGCACATGGGGCGCCCACATGGAAGGTGGAACCCGATTCGCTTAAGTTAAATGTTTAGAGAATAGATACAACTTTAGTAATGCATGTAAATATCCTACAAGTTAGGGATTGATATTTACATGATTTTAGTTCAGTTTAGTTCAGTTCAATTCATTTCAATATCAGTTCAGTTTAGTTATGGTCCAGTTATCTTCAGTTGCATGTAGTTAGTTTTAGTTGAATGCTAGTTGACTTCAGTTGACTTGAGTTGCATGACAGATAATAGATGGACACATTCAGTTAAGTGGGGATGATCAATCGTGCATATTGTTTGAATGAATTGATAAAGATATATGTTTATGTTAATAAAGATATATGTTTATGTTAACAAAGATTGACTTGGACCCACCTTGGGCGCCCAAGTTGGCATCTTTGAATTAACACCTTTTGCATGAGAAGATATTTAAAAGGCTAAGTTAAGTGGTCCCATTCTTGGGTGCCAACTTTGAGGAGAAGCTTGGAAGATATTTTTTTGACCAACGATTAGTTAGGAGTTCAGTTTGGGGTGCCTAAATTGAGGAAACTTTGGTTTTGACTTCATGTTACATGATGGAACTCTACTTGCACAAAATAGGCATAGGTTTTTGAGAGGAGCTCTGTGCTCTTGTAATTGACAACTCTTTGGAGTTTACAATGATCATTATTGTCTATTAATTGCAACAAGTTGAAGAGAGTTTTATGAGAGTTTATTGCAAGTTGTGAAGAAGAATTGTTGAAGGAAAAAGAAGCATATCAAGCAAAGGATTGATATAGTGTTATTGTAATCTTGTTCTATGGTTAAATAATACAAGCACTATTGATTCCGGTAGTGGAGTTTTTTCTTGAAAGGGTTTCTCCACATATATGCCGTGTCACTTCTATCTTCTTGTCTCATTCTTCTACAATCTTCTGTCTCTTTCTACAATTGGTAAAATTGATTTAAAAAAATAATCATACACAAAGAATTTGTAACAAAGAACACTTAATTAGATCTACAATCTCATAGTTTTACAAGTTTTAAGCTACATAATTACCTCTATTTTTCAACATTTGGTATCAAAGGTCATTTGGGTAGAGTTTGGGATGCCTTTCTCTTAAAAGTTTGAAGGTTTTTTGGCTGTAGTGGGAGCTTTTAATATTATGTTATTGCTGATTTGTAAAAGAAGTGTGTTACAATGAGTTCTAATTCTCATTTAGATATTGAAAGATTCAATGGATCTAGTTATGAGATGTGGAAACTAAAAATGGAGGATCTCCTTGAAGAGAGATATTAGTGGTTAGTTGTTTGTAATGAGATAAAGTCACCTACAACGATGTGAGCTGAGGATTGGCTAAGCTTGATAAGAAGGAAAGAGGGACCAAAATATTATGTCTTGTTGATGCTTTTCTCTTGAATGTTTCAGATGAAACTACCACATATAAACTGTGTATGAGGATAGGTGATATCTATCAAACCAAAAGTCTTACTAATAAGTTGTATCTGAAAAGATAGTTCTATTCTTTAAAGATGAAAGATGGTGATTTTGTTTCACATCATTTAAATGATTTTAATTTGATTCTAAGTTAGTTAGCATTTGTAGATGTAAAGCGAGGAGATGAAGATAAATGCATTTTTTTACTTTGTTCTCTACCAGAATCTTGGGAAAATCTAATTGTTGCTATTAGTGGTAGTGGTGAAGATCCTAAGATGGAAAATATAATTCCTACTCTCCTATTAGAGGAGATGAGGAGGAAGTCTAAAACGGGATCCCAAGATGCCTTGTTTGTAAGAGGTAGGTGTAAGGAAACGGAACCTAAGGGAGACAAGAAAGGAAAGGGTAATACAAAAGGACGGTCTAAAACCCCTGGTAAGATTAAGGTAAAGTGTTGGAATTATGGGAATTCTGGACATGTAAAGAAGGATTGTAAGAATAAGAAAAAGAGTTTTGATGCTTCTATAAAGAAATCCTCAAATGGCAATAATGATGCATTGGTCATTTCATCTAATACTGTTTGTGATAACTCTTGGCTTATTGATTCAGATTGCTCCTATCATATGACTCCTAACAAGGAGTGGTTCACTAAGTATATTGCATATGATGGAGGGAATGTCTTCTTTGGAGATAATAGCACAACAAAGGCTTGGGAAAAGGAGAGGTAAAGTTGTGTTTCAGTGATGGTAGGGTTAAGACCCTTAATGATGTTTTACATATTCCATGACTTGCTAGAAATCTACTTTTTTTTATCTAAGTTCAATGATTCTGGAATGCATGTGACATTTGACAAAGGTGGCTGTAGATTGGTGAAAGGGAATATGGTGGTTGCTAAAGGATCTCATATTGGGACTTTGTTTAAGCTTAATACCTCCAATTTGAATAAATCAACCAATGTAACTGAATCTGAAAATACATGTATGTTGTGGCACCATAGATTGGGCCACATTGGTGAAAAAGGTCTTAGGACCATTCTTAATAAGAAATTGGTTAACGGTATTCCTAATTATAATATTAGAAAAAATGATTTTTGTGAGCATTGTGTGTTTGGAAAACAATCTAGATCTTTATTTCCCAATAGAACACATAAAGCTAAAAGATTATTAAAGATTATTTATTCAGATGTAATGGTCCCTATGGATATTGACTCTATTGGTAAATCTAGATATTATGTCACATTTATCGATGATGTCTCAAGATACACTTGGATCTATTTTATGCATAACAAATCTGATGTGTTTAATAAGTTTAAAGAATTTAAGGCTTTGGTTGAGAAACAATCAGATCATAAGATAAAAGTGTTGACATCAGATAATGGTGGTGAATATTGTTCTAGGGAATTTGATGATTATTGTAAGCATGCAAGAGTTGTGAGACAGAAAACTACTCCATATACACCTCAACAAAATGGAGTAGCAAAAAGGATGAACCAAACCTTAATGGAAAGAGGTAGGAGTATGCTAAGTAGTGCTAAGCTAGATCAGTGCCTTTGGGCTGAGGCTATAAGTACTTTTTGTTATTTAATTAGTAGATATCCTAGTTCATCTATTGAAGATAAAACCCCTTATAAAATATGGTTAGGTTGGAAACCTAGTGTTGCACATTTAAGGATCTTTGGTTGTGAGGATTTTGTTCATGTGCCTAACGAAAAGTGATCTAAGTTGGAGCCAAAAGCACAAAAATGCATATTCATAGGTTATGGTGAAAATGTAAAAGGTTACAAGCTTTGAAATACTCTAACCCAAAAAATTACTTTATCTAGAGATGTGATTTTCAGGGAATTTAGAGCTTACTCAGGAGAAGAACAACCAAAGGAGGACACTTCTCAAACAATGCATTTTGAGATAAATACCAAGAAGTAAGAAGATGCACATGTTGAAGAACAATCAGATGGATTGCATGAGGAGAGTTCACATAGTTCTTTTGAGATAGATGCTCATGATGAGCATAATGAGGAACAAGAAGAACCCCCTTTGAGAAGATCCACAAGACAATAGAATCCCGTTGATAGGTATATCCCACCTGATTTCCATTGTATATTTGCTTTGATGAGTACTAATGATGAACCTAGATCTTACAGCCTGGAAGCTATGTCTTTAGATGAGAACAAGCTTTGGTCACAAGCTATGCATGAGGAAATAGTTTCCTTGGATACTTGTGACACATGGGATCTTGAGAGTTTTCCCAAAGGAAGAAAGGCCATTGGTTGGAAATGGATCTTTAAAAATAAAATTGGAGCAAATGGTAATCTCAAAAGGTACAAGGCTAGATTAGTAGCCAAGGGCTACTCCTAGAGAGAGGAAGTTGGATTTAATGAAATCTTCTCTCGTTGCAAAATTAACTTCTATTAGATTCTTTTTATCTATTGTTGTTGCTTATGATTTTGAGATAGAGAAAATGGATGTGAAAACTGCTTTTTTTGCATGGGGATCTTGATGAAGAGATTTATATGAGGCAATCTGATGGTTTTGTTATAAAAGGAAAAGAAGAATCAATTTAAAGGTTAAAGAGATCTTTATATGGATTGAAACAACCACCAAGAATGTGGTACCAGAAGGTGATGCTTTTGCATTGAAAATTGGTTATGTTAGGAGTGAGGAAGATCACCGTGTTTACATAAAATGTATTGATAATCAACTGTTAATTATTATCTTGTATGTTGATGAAATGTTGTTTATTGGTAACAACAAGGTAATGATCAAAGAATTGAAAGCACAAATCTCTAGCACATTTCAGATGAAAGATCTAGGGGATGCAAAATATATCCTTGGTATGGAGATCAATAGAGATATAGGTAACATAAATATTTGCTTAAGTCAAAGTAACTATGTTGATACTATTTTGAAACAGTTTAACATGTAAGATAGTAAACCAATTAATATTCCTTTACTCGTTGGTACGAAGTTCAGTTTAGACATGAGTCCTAAATCTGATTTTGATTATGAGGAAATGTATGAAATTCTATATGCTAGTGTAGTTGGTAGTTTAATGTATGCAATGGTCTGTACAAGACCAGATATAGCCCAAGTAGTGGGATTTCTATGTAGGTTTATGTCTAACCCTAGTAAAGAACATTGGACTTATGTTAAGATGGTGTTTAGATATTTACGAGGTACTTCTGATTACTATTTGGTTTATCATGGTCCTAATGATATTGATATTATGCACAAATCATTAGACATACATGGTTTTGTTGATTTAGATTGGACAAGAGACCTGGACAGTTGAAGGTCGACAATTGGCTATGTGTTTACTTTTTTTGGAGTTGCGGTTAGTTGGATGAGTAAGAGGCAGCCCATCATTGATTTTTCCACCATAGAAGCAGAGTACATGGCTGCTACACATGCCTCTACAGAGGCAGTTTGGTTACAAAGACTTAGAAAAGGTATTGGTTTTAATTGCAAGCAAATTAGACTTGAATGTGATAGTCAAAGTGTTATTTGTTTAGCCAAAAATTCTATGTATCATGCTCGTACTAAGCATGTTGATGTTCAGTATCACTTTGTGTGAGAAATGGTTAAGAGTGGGAAGGTATTGATTGAGGCATTTGACACTTTGATCAACATTGCAGATTATCTTACGAAACTAGTTCCTACAGATAAGTTCTCTTGGTGCAGGAAGGCCATTGGCCTTAAGTCTTGTACTTGATTTATAATAATGATTCCTTGTTTAGAATAATTGCAATGTATAATGTCAAGTGGGAGAATGTTGGGAATAGGAAGCCATTTAATTGCAATCCTAAACATATTTCACGTATCTCCTAAGTCCTTGGAAAGTGTTCCCCAACACTAGGATTAGAAAGAGATTAAATTCAAATGAAATGAACATGTAAATTGACATTTGTAATTATTCCTAAATGATAGAAACATGTGAGGGCATCCAAGAAGAGTTCCTAAATAATAGGAGCACATGGGGTGCCCACATGGAAGGTGGAACCCACCTTGCTTAAGTTAATTGTTTAGAGAATATATAACACTTCAATAATGCATGTAAAGATTCTACAAGTTAGGGATTGATATTTACATGAGTGGAGTTCAGTTCAGTTCAGTTATGGTTCAATTATCTTCAGTTGCATGTAGTTAGTTTCAATTGAATGCTAGTTGACTTCAGTTGACTTGAGTTGCATGACTAATGACTTGAGTTGCATGACAGATAATAGGTGGACTCCACCCCTGCTACCCTTTTTTAATTTTTAAATATATATATATATGTATTTATAGTAATTTTTTAATATTTTTAATTAAAAAAATTATAATAGTTTTTTTGGCATTTTTTTCACCTTAAAATAAAAATTTCCCTTTTTGCAATAAATGATTTTTTTGCAACAAAACAAAAAATCACTATACTTGGTGATGTTTTTTCTATCAGCACACTAAATTTGGTGGAGTCTTTTTTTGTCCTACTTAGCCCCTCTCCATTGGACTTTTCAATTTTGCACCTAATATTCCAGAGGCCATATCTCAGCCATATGGTGTTATTTTCTAGTGCAATTTCATTTTAAAATAGGGTAGAATTTCGTGCTCTTTGTAGTGGTCCAAGTATTTTCTAGTTTGGACGTCTAGTTTTTTTCCAAAATTCAGCTTTCCTAGTATTGTTTAGTTCTCGCATTGGAGACTTCGACGGGCCATATCTTCTACATCCAGACTCCTTTTTGGATGTCATTTTTAAAAAAATGCATGTCTTTTTTTTGTACTTTATCATGGTGCTATTAGTTTCCTCTTTTTTTGTCAAATAATTGTATTTTCAACATGTAGTCCTTTTTTGAACATTATGGGATTCCATTATATGCATTTCTTATTTTGTAGACGCATTGAGATAAAGCGCCATTTTGATGTATACTTTTTGTGCATTTCACACATCCTATTGTTCCTTTTGTAATTGCACTATGATATAAAGTGTCATGGGGGGTTGATGTTTACCTTTGGTTTGTCATCACACCTTTGTCAAGTGAGTGTCTCTTCTACGACAACAGTGAATCCTAGTGATTCTTGCTTCATGTTGTGTGCCTTAATTTGCACACCCTTTTATTTGTAGGTTGTTTTTCCTACATGCAATTCTTGGTTTCACACAGTTTTAGTGTACCTATCTTGGCTCTCCCTTGTCAACATTATGGGGGGGATTCCTACTATTGGTGCTAATGCTTCCTTGGTTTCATAGTTTGAGTGATCTATGCATCTATTTCTTGTTCCTAAGTACTTTCAGATGCAATGTGCATCTGTGATTGGTTACATGCATTTTAGTGAGATGGATTATTTACCATATGGATACTCTTGCATTCTTATTTCTGGAGGTTCTTCATTTCAACACTATATTAGTCATCTTTTAACAGTAGTTTACAACTTCTTGAAGCTTCAGCGATGTTCCACATGTTCCTCTTTTTTGGGACATTTTTTTGGTTGGAGGCTTCTTAGTCCTTCACCTTGATTTGGAGGCTTTTCCAATCCTCCATTCACCTTTCTCTCTTTTGGAGAGAAGTTTTCTCCCACTGTGGTTTTCTCCTTTTCTCCAATTTTGAGAGATCTTTTGTTTATACATGGGTACCTCATCAAGCCTTGTTTGACGAGACCCATGATGCATTCTTTTTAGGGTTTTTAGCTACTCCCTAAGTTCATCTTAAGGGGGGTGTTAGAGTAATCATGCATTAGCTAATAATTAATCTTTAATTAATTATTAGTCTAATTTATTCTCACACACTTAAGCTAAACTTAGGAGTTCTTTATTCAGTTAACTAAGTTCTTTTCTATGTTAACTATGTCATAACCCAATTTTATTGCTTCTTTATCATAATATGGTAAATTGAGTTATTGAAGAAATTAAATTAAATATTAAATGGAGATTCTAGAATATTCAAAAATTGAATGAAAGAAGTTGACTAATGTTGACTCTGCAAATTTTTGAAAATTATTTTATATGTTATCATGAATTGAATGTTACTAATCAATTTGCAAGTTTAAGTGTGTGTAGTTGCAAGTTGACAGGTTGAAGGACGAGAACACGGTTGAAGTAGGATTGTTTAGCTGGATCGAATAGTAAGCCAATTGGAATCTGGGTGCACACACCACAAATGGCTTGATGACTTGCATTTGACTGATTTGCATATATAAGAGAACAAAATTATCTTCATTTGAACTATTTCAGTGCTTGAAAAAGAATGGTTTGTAGATAAAATTGTCCATTCAAACTTTGTGATTTGAAGGAAACGAAAACGAGTATTGTAATTTTTTTTTTCCTTAGTAGAAATATATATATAAAGATGCTCGAAATGAAAATTCAAGTTCATTAATTTAAATGATAGTGTATGGGACCTATAAGCCTTCCAAAAACAAGCAACTTGTATTTGAATGCATATATATATATATGTGTGTGTGTGTGTGTGTGTGTGTGTGTGTGTGTGTGTGTGTGTGTGTGTGTGCATGTAAATCGAACACACACACACAAATATATATATATATATATATATATATATATATATATATATATATATATATATATATATATATATACATTATTCGAATGCATGGTAAATGTGAATAAAATCATTTAAATGCATATAGATATACAAATATATAAGTATATATGTATATATCTATTACATATATATATATATTACATATATATATATATATATACATACATATACATATTCAAATTCATTTTGAATTCAAAGTTGATAACATATACATTATGAATCGGACTATGGAATCAATGAAAAATCATAAGGCAAATCCACAATGGAAGTGGCTTGCCGAAGTCATAAAGATAGTTTTCAAAATTAGAAGCCGGCGGCATGGCCATAATGCCATTGCCCCTGAAAAACATGCAAAAAAACATTGTTGTTTCTATTATTACTTTTGAAAGAGAATCCAAATAAAAAAGCAAAAGGGAAGAAATATTTTTGGGGAATTTGAAAGGAAAAGCAGGTGTCGAACTAAAAGACTAGAAAAATTTAAGGAAATAATGACATCATAGTTCGATTGGGAGGTAATTTGATCTCCATATTTTTGCATAGACTAGACTAGCCTTATTGCTATTATCAATAATGCAAGAAGTTTTTCCTTCATTTTTATCCAAGTGATATCATGATATCATGTAAAATGAGGTTGTTGTTTCTGTATGTGAAATGGCTTGAAGCAGAATGTATGAGTAGTTATATGTATCGATTGCCACCACATGAAGGGTGCATGGCCTAAGACCTGTGTAGTGGGGAAACAAACATAGCTTAGAGCCTTCATGGCTATTGTACAGAACTAGGTTGAGGATTCAGAGTCTCCAATGGCTTGGCATTCATCTTTTTGTTTGCATAAAAATGCTTAGCCTTATGTAGGCTATCATAAAATATTCCCATTTACTGTATGTATTTGTAAATATATTTCCTTGAGAAGGATCGATTAAGATCCTATGGGAAGGGTATGTATCCTCAAAATTTCATTTGTATTGTTTCTAAAGCGTGTTATTGGTGGGTCAATGCTTATAATGGGGCTTGAACAAAGCTCTTAGAGCTTTGCATATATGTATATTGCCTTTTTATGGGAAGCAAACCCTGTTTAGTAAAAACAATGGAAATGTTTCTCTATGTTAGAAGAAACACCAAGCCATGCTATGTTCGATCTTATTATCAATGGCTAACCCTTGAATGTATAATGATATAGATGAAAGTCAACATGTAAAATAATGCAACATGCATGGTATAAAACAGTAATGGGTGATTTCAATATTTGTCTTGAATCTTAGAAGAAGACACTCAACCATTGAGATCGACCAGTCTAGAGCAACCATAGTTTGTTTTGTTACAACCTAAAAAGGCATGAGTATTGTTCAAATTTGAAGCTTCTATGCTTTCTCTGACTGAAGCATTTACTCAAGTATTTCATCGACAAACATGTCGAACGTAGTTCTTATACTATTATGTTGCTTAATGAATTTCTAGAGATGAAAGTGTTCTAGAATTTGAGTAATAGATATTTTTTCCTTATGTATGAAACATGGCTATTTGATTGTTTATTTTCAGAACAACAAACAGAGTAAATAACATTATTTATCTTTAAACGTGACTGTTTAGTCTGCAACAAAAACATGTTGATGTAAACGGTGGTTATTCTTTGCAAATGATTTTGTTTTGTTGAAAGTTATCTTTGAACAATGAATGTTCATATGTAAACAACTTGTTTTATGACTGTTTAGTAGGAAACAATACAAGTATTATGTTAAAACAATGAATGTTCATATGTAAACAACTTGTTTCATGACTGTTTAGTTGGAAACAGTACTTATTCTTTTCAAACAATGAATGTTCATATGTAAACAACTTGTTTTATGACTACTTAGTAGGAAACAATACTTGTTCTATTAAGACAAGAATGTTCTTACGAAACCAACAATGTTAGAATATCACAATTGCAACAATGCAATGATAGTATGTGCGAAACTGTTAGCATAGACTTGTTCTATTTTCTTTATTTTTTACAAAGAAATGCCAAATGAATTACTATTTTAAGATTGTAATCTAAATTAATGATTATTTTAGAATTTATCCAGAAACTTTAACATTAGTAGGGACATATGTGTGTATGCACATAAACTTTGTCTATGTACATACACATACTTGTGACATATCTTCTTTTGCTTTTTTTTTAAAAAAGGAAAATGCTTAAGATGTTAAGTAGAAAATAGTCATAAGAATGATATGACTGATTGTTGAAATAATCTGTGAATCATAGAATCTAATTTAGTTTAGAGTATAAATTAGCAATTTTGTTTCTTCTTTTGAAGAAATTTGTAAAAGAATTTTTAAAATGCTTGAATAGAAAAGTGATATCTTAGTTGACTAGAGCACCTATGGGTAGATGCTGCTAGAGGGTAGAAAGTTACCTTCTGGGATGGGTGCTGAAATGGAGTACAAAGAGTATAGGTTTGCTTTACCAGAACCTATTGTTTGTTGTTGTTGCAACACATTTATTATGCTTGGCCAAGCAATATAGTTCATTATGTATGTATGAATTTGAACTCTGTGATTTTACTCTACCATTCCTAGCATAGATCATGCACTTTCTTTTCTAACTAGTAGATAGAACTGCATGTTGATGTATGGGCATGCACTAGATTCCACCTTGCAGATTGTTCTCTTGCTAAAATTTTCATGTAGGGTCGGGCATTCTTCAAGTCAGAAGAATATTGGGGAAGAGTACGCTTCATGGTTGGGTCGTAAAGTGCTTCAACCATGTTCTCGTCCACTAGTGGAGGTGAGCATTGAAGAAGAACCTTGTTTACATGACTATTATAGTCTAAGATGTAACTTGATATTCATTCTTATACTTGATGTAATGTGTACAATGTAATGACTTTGTGGCCTTAGGAACCAAGTAAAACTTGATATTGTAATTTGACTTTTGAAGTGAATATAAGAATATTTGACTCATTTTAAATGGACATGTGTAGCTATGATTGACTTTAGCCACTAGTTATCATGTCTTTTTGATTTGGAGTATATTCATGTGTCATTTACCATAATATTAATTAAGTAATAATTTTGAATGGGTTATTACATTTGGTATAAGAGCTTAGGGTTCAACTCTAGGCCTTTTGAGTCTACCATAGTTGACTAGGGTAGTTGACCCTTGACCCAAAATTTGGATGTCCTGAGAATTAATTGAACTTGAATTGAATGCAAGAATGGGAAGGTCAAAGGCAGGACAAAGAAAAGGGAAAATTGTTAGAACATCACGTAAGAATGACGTAAGGAAAGAAACACCAAGGCAGAGGTTCAATCAGAAATTCCTGATTATGAAACTCTAGCTCAAGCTCTTACACAACTCAAGCTAGAGAGAGGATTTAAATTTGAGGAGAAGCGAACACCTAAGATCAAAAAGCTTTCCAAAATATAGGATTGGCCTCTAGGGTGTGGACCCAATGCACCCTTGTTGACTAAAGAGGAAAAGGAGAGCCTGCACACTCAACCATCCTCTTCTGCTAAGTTTGAAGTAAACTCAGATGATGATCCAGAGGAATGTCCTCTTTTTGATACCGAGAAATTGGAATGATGTAAATCAAATCCTATTGTAAATAAGGGTATATTGACTCACCTTAAATATAAATAAAATCAAATGATATTTTTTGGTGTGTTCAAAGAAAGATTCTAAAATGTGAGCATTTTGCATGAATGTGTATGTATTCTATGTTGAGGGATGTATGCATATGAAATTATGAGATGTAGCATAATAACATTTATTTGTAGATCCTTGTGTTGAGATGTGATAAATGTGATAAATATGACTATGTTGCAGGATAAGTGCAAGACATCATGGTGACCACCAGGCAAGATGGGGGTGGTAGTGGTTCTGATAACGAACCGAACAAGAGATTGGAGCAAATTATAGAACTTTTGAATTGACAAGAGTCTTGCATGGATCATATAGGGAAAGAATTCTGAGTGGCACACGAGGACTAGGACCACAAGATTGTAGAAGGAAATCAAGGAGGCGGGGGTCTAGGGGCAGGTCCATAAAGGAAAATCGAGGAAGAGCTTGGGAAAGACCTCAAAAGAGTAGCATCACCCAAGTTTGATGGAAAGGCTATCAGAACAGGAGCTAAGGCTTGGATTATAGAAATGGAAAAATACTTTGGGCTCCATAAATTTTCTAAATATACTAAGGCATCATGGGCTACACATCAAATTTTAGGTGAAGTAGTGACTTGGTGGGATAATGAGAAGTTAGAATGAAATCTTCAGCCTACCGAGATCACATGGGAATTCTTCCTCCAAGCTTTCAGGAAGAGATGGTTACCACAACTTTTCTTTTACAAGAAAGTGATGGAATTTCAAAACTTAACCTAGGGAAATATGACTGTGATTCAATATTGGTAAAAGTTCACTAATTTGCTAAAGTATGTGCCTCAGTATCAGGGAAACAAATGGTTTCGTATCCAAAAATTTATAATGGGACTCAAACCTCATATAGGAGCTGAAGTGGATATGTACAAACCTCAAACCATGAATGAAGTCTTCCAAAAAGCCACCAAATAGGAACAAAAGCTACAATAGTTATCCAATCTTCATAGCGAATCAAATTCTAAGTCTCATTATGGGAAGAAGAAATCTCATAAGGGAGACAAGAGCCACTAGATCTGCAATCTCAAGAGGGGAAGTGAGTCGTAGGAGAAGGGTGAAGATGGTAATGGTGGAAAGAACAAGAAAGCAAATAAAAGCAAGGGAAAAGATGACCATAAGTAGAAGGGCTTTAGGAAGGACAAGCCAAGAGGTCACAAAGGGCCTCATGATGGATGTTTTACTTGTGGAGGTGACCATTATGCCTTGAATTGTCCTCAACAGTCAAAGTCGTGGAAGGAAGGAAGCTACCAGTAGACTCACCAGATCCACGTTGCAGTGGACATCAGGCAGTTAGAGTATCAGGCTTCACCAATTCAGCTAACGGGTAAGCTCTATGGCCAATCCGTCTCTATCTTAATTGATACGAGAGCTATTGAATGTTTTATAGATCCTAGAATAATATGTAAGATACCCATTAGACCTGGATACATGGAAAATTCATGGATAGTCTAGTATGGTAACCGAGAAAAGCAGAGGGTAGATACTTGTCTCTTTTGCAGTGAGTTAGAGCTTCCAACCTTTCAAACTTAGGTCAACTTATATGTGGCACCCTAAGGCTCATATGATGTAATTTTGAGAATAAATTGGTTAACTGAGTGTAAGGATTTAGTGAACTATGAGGATAAGATGGTCAATTGTCTAGATGATTATGGAAACCCAATCGAGGTTTGCGAAATGCAGAGACCCTTAGAGCTTAGACAGATTTTAGTGATGCAACTCAAGAAGGATCATCGAAAGGGGTGTGTAATTTATGCAGTGCATGTTAGTAATCCAAACATCGAGAAGGCATATTTAGATGACTATCCTATTCTCAAGGAGTTCCAAGATGTATTCCTTGAAGAACTTACAGAGTTGCCTCAAAAGTGGGAATTTGATTTTTCTATTGGCCTAGTTCTAGGAGCTAAGCCTCAATCCAAGGCACCTTATCAGATGATGGTGCAGGGGCATCAAGAGCCTCATAAGCATACCTTTTTGTTACTTTTGGGTTTTAAGTTTTTTGAGTTTTTTGGAGTTTAATAAGGTCATTTATGACCATTTGGGATCATGTTGATCTATTTTGGAGTGTTAATAGGGTCTTTGGTTAAAAAGTGTAAAAGTTGTCATGTTGCTCAAAAAGTTGTCTTGCAACTTTGGAAAGGTGTCAAAAATCAAGAAATAGTTACATGCAAATTAAGAAACTATTGAAAAATATTTGGGATTGGTTGGAAGTGTATGAACACACCCTCAAAAGTCAGATTGAGGATTGGAAAAACTGATTTTGTAGTTTTGGTGAATGAAAGCGAGATTTTTTTGTGTTTTCTCAACGTTGCAGACTATTCTTTCAATTTGTAAGGCATGTATGGTCTATATGTGGCTCTAAAACTGATTGGACTATGTTGGCATGTGAAACTACTTCATTTTTATTTTTGTTCCATCAATTTTCATTAAGTATTTAGAAAGTTATTGCATTTTCTCTAAAAACTGTTAAAACCTTACTTAAGGTAACTCGTGAGGAGAAATAAAGATGTAACTCAGTCTTCCACTAGTGGAAAATCACCACAATGGGTGGAAAGGTCTATGAATATGTCTTTTACTTTGTTTCAAGTTTAAAAGGGGCCTAAGAAAAGGTTTGCATGTACTTTGAGTCAATAGAAAGTATGATATTTGGATGTATCAAAATGTGTAGTAGCAAGGCAAGGAGAATTTGTGAATCAAGGTCTGAAAATTGTTTGTTAGTCTTTGGGAATAGTAGAGGGATGTAGGGAGAGGTCATGTAGACCTAAATCAAGAGTTTTGAATTTTTTTTTTTTAAGGATTAGTATAATATTTGTTATGACTGTCCCAAGAGGACAAATTATGCAGTTTTGGATACAAGAGTTGTAAACCATGAAGTGTTGCATTATTGAGTCATCCCATAGAAGTTGTTATGATATTTTGAGCCCCAAGACAAGTCTTCCCATGAAATATACATTGTACCAATGTTGTTGGATCAAAGTCCCAAAATAATTCAGTGTTGGAAACTAGAAAGGTGCACATAGGAGCAGCAATGGAGAAGATGCAAGAACACCTTATCATTTGGGTTTGTGGTCAATTTGAAGGTCCTTCCTCTGCATTAGATGACCACCATAGAAATTTGTGAGTTGAAATCCTAGCTAATGGAAGATTATGTGCCTTATGAGTTGGAATTGGCAGCCATAGTTCATGCCTTAGAAATGTGGAGGAATTATCTTTTGGGAAATCCATTTGAACTCAAGATAGACCACTTGGGGTTGAGATACATATTCACCCAGCCAAAACTTAATGCACGACAAAGGTGGTTAGAATTCCTTAGTGAGTATGAATTTGGAATTGAATATATAAAAGGGAAAGAGAACAGAGTGGTTGATGCTCTTAGTAGATGAAGACATATGAAAACCATGATCTCAACAAGGTCTAACTTGAGGAAGCAGGTAATTCAAAATCTGGTAGGGGATGAGCACTATGAAAGAGTGAAGAGTTCCTAGCAGCGAATCCTTCAGATCATTTGTTCGATGGGTACAAGATTGAACCAGATGGTATTTTGAAATACTAGAGAAGAATGTATATTCCCGACTCTAGAGAGTTGAGGAAGTTGGTTTTAGAAGAAGTTTACAATGCACCTTATTCAGGACACCCCGTGTATCCAAGATGATCGCGGAGTTGAAGACTCTGTATTTTTGGCCTAAACTCAAGAAGGATGTAGGGGAGTACGTATCCAGATGCTTGGAGTGCTAGCGAGTCAAGGCTAAGCATGCACACCCAACCGGGTTATTGTATCAGGTCATGACATACCTAAGTATAAATGGTAGGTTATTAGTATGGATTTTGTACAGGGGTTACCATTGAGTAAGAATAAGCATGATGTAATCTTGGTCATGATTGATAAGTTGACTAAATTTGCCAATTTCATTCCAGGAAACCTAAGAGATGGATTGTTGACCCTGGCTAAGAAATTTGTTAAGGAGATCTTCCATTTACATGGAGTGCCAAAGACTATCATTTGTGATAGGGACACATGGATGACCTCAAGGTTTTGGACAACCTTGAATGTGGCATTGGGGACTAAATTGAATATCAACTCGGATTATCATCCTCAAACTGATGGGTAGATAGAGAGGATGAATCAAGTAGTCAAAGAACTCCTCCGAATGTATTATATGGACCAACAATATAGGTGGAAAAAATATTTTCCTTTGGTAGAGTTTTCTTACAAAAAATCCTATCATATATCCTTAGGCATGACACCATTTGAAGCCTTGTATGGGTGGACGTGTCGTACCCTCATCAGTTGGGATAAATTGGAGGACAAGATCATAGTAGGACCTGGAATTCTTAAGGAAATGGAAGAAAAAATGAGGGTCGCTAAGAGCAGATTGAAAGAGGTGGCAGACCAAAAGAAGAGTTATGCCAAAAAGAACCAAACTCTTAGACAATTCACAATAGGGGACAAATTTTTCTTGAGAGTTAAGCTTCATAAAAGCTCTATTGCTTTTGGAAAGTCTTCCAAGTTGGCCCCAAGATATGTGGGACCATTTGAAGTCTTGGAAGTGATTAACCCAGTTGCTTATAGACTAGCTCTACCACTTGCTCTGGCTCGACTTCATAATGTGTTTTAGGTTTCTTTGCTTAAGCCATATCATCCTAATGTGACTCATGTACTTGATTGTCAATCCTTGCAGGTACATAATCTAGGAATGGTGCCAATGGAGCCCATTAGAATCCTAGATAGATGCAACGTTAAGTTGTGGAGCAAAGATATTGCTCAATTATGAAACCTATAAGCCATTCCAAAAAAAAACAACTTGTATATGAATGCATATATATATATGTAAATTGAACACATACATATATATATATACATTATTCAAATACATGGTAAATGTGAATGAAATCATTTAAATGCATATATATATACAAATATATAAGTATATATGTATATATGCATATATATATTACAAATATATATATATATATACATACATATACATATTCAAATTCATTTTGAATTCAAAGTTGATAACTGATACGTTATGAATTAGACCATGGAATCAATGAAAAATCATAAGGAAAATCCACAATGGAAGTGGCCTACCAAAGTCATAAAGACAATTTTCAAAATTAGAACCCAGTGGCATAACCATAATGCCATCGCCCCAGAAAAACATGCAAAACAATGTTGTTTTTATTATTATTTTTGAAATACAACTTGGGAAAAAAAGTAAAAAGAAAAAGCAAGAGTTGAACTAAAAGACTATTAAAATCTGAGGAAAGAACGACATCATAGTTTGATTGGGAGGTAATTTGATCTCCATATTTTTGCATAGACTAGCTTTATTGCTATTATCAAATGAAGCAAGAAGTTTTTCCTTCATTTTTATCCAAGTGATATCATGGCATCATTTAAAATGAGGTCGTTGTTTATGTATGTCAAATAGTTTGAAGCCGAATGTATGAGTAGTTATATGTATCGATTTCCACACATGAAGGGCACATCGCCTACTACCTATGCAATGGGGAAAGCGACATAGATTAGAGCCTTCGTGGCTATTGTATAGAGTTGGGCCAAGGCTCGAGAGCCTCCAATAGCTTGGACTTCACCTTTTTGTTTGCATAAAAATGCTTAGCCTTATGTAAGCTATCAGAAAATATTCTGATTTACTATATGTGTTTGTAAATATATTTCCTTAAGAAGGTTTAATTTCAATCCTGTGGGAAGGGTGCGTATCCTCTACATTTCATTTTTATTGTTTCTAAAGCTTTTTATTGATGGTTCGATGCTTGTAATGGGGCTTGAACAAAGCTCTTAGAGATTTTCATATATGTATATTTCCTTTTTATGGGAAGCCGACCCTGTTCAATAAAAATAGTGGAAAGGTTTTTCTATGTTAGAAGAAAAACCAAGCCATGTTGGGTTTGATCTTATTATCAATGGCTAACCATTGAATGCATAATGATACAAATGAAAATTTGCATGTAAAATAATGCAACATGCATGGTATTAAATAGTAAGCCCTCATGGGTGATTTCAATATTTGTCTTGAAGCTTAGAAGAAGACACCAGACCATTGAGATCGGTTGACCCAGAACAATCATAGTTTGTTTTGTTGTATCCTAAAAAGGCATAAGTATTGTTCAAATATGAAGCTTCTATGCTTCCTCTGACTGAAGTTTTTACTCAAGTATTTCATTGACAAGCATGTCGAACATAGTTCTTATACTATTATGTTGCTTAGTGAATTTCCAAAGATGAGAGTGTTCTAGAATTTGAGTAATAGACATTCTATCCTTATGTATGAAACGAGGCTATTTGATTGTTTATTTTTAGAACAAAAAATAGAGTAAACAAAATTATTTATCTTTAAATGTGATATTTTAGTCTGAAACAAAAATATGTTGATGTAAACGGTGGTTATTATTTGCAAATGACTTTGTTTTGTTGAAAGTTATCTTTGAACAATGAATGTTCATATGTAAACAACTTATATTATGACTATTTAGTAGGAAACATTACTTATTATGTTAAAACAATGAATGTTCATATGTAAACAACTTGTTTCATGGTTGTTTAGTAGGAAACAATACTTATTATGTTCAAACAATGAATGTTCATATGTAAATAGCTTGTTTTATGACTGTTTAGTAGGAAACAATACTTGTTTTGTTAAAACAATGAATTTTCTTATGAAAACAACAATGTTAGAATATCATAGTTGTAACAATGCAATGACAGTATGTGCGGAACTATTAGCATAGAATCGTTCTGTTTTCTTTATTTTTGACAAAGAAATGTCAAATGGAGTACTATTTTAAAATTACAATATGAATTAATTATTATTTCAAAACATGTATGCACAAACTTTAACATTAGTAGGCACATATATGTGTATGTGCATAGACTTCGTCTATGTACATACACATACTTGTGACATACCTTCTTTTTTTTTAGTACATTTTTAAAAAGGAAAATGCTTAAGATGTTAAGTAGAAAATAGTCATAAGAATGATATGAATGATTTTTGAAATACTCTATGAATCGTAGAAACTGATTTCAATTTAGAGTATAAATTAGCAATTATGTTTCTTCTTTTGAAGACATTTGCAAAAGAATGTTTAAAATGCTTGAACAAAACAGTGATACCTTAGTTGACTAGAGCACCTATGGGTAGATGTTGCTAGAGGGTAGAAAGTTGTTATGGGATGTATAGTAGAAAGTCACCTTCTGGGACGTGTGCCAAAATGGAGTACAAAGAGTATAGGTTTGCTTTACCAGAACCTATTATTTGCTACTGTTGCAACATATTTATTATGCTTGGCCAAGCAATATAATTCATTATGTATGTATGAATGAACTCTATGATTTCACTCCATTCCATTCCTAGCATAGATCATCCACTTTATTTTCTAACTAGTAGATAGAACTACATGTTGATGTATGGGCACGCACCAGATCCCACCTTGCAAATTGTTCTCTTGCTAAACTTTCTATGCAGGGTCAGGCATTCTTCAAGTTAGAAGAATACCAGGGAAGTGTAAGCTTTTGGGTTGGGTGGTAAAGCACTTCAACCATGTTCTAGTCCACTAGTGGAGGTGAGCATTGAAGAAGAACCTTAGTTGTTCACAAGACTATTATAGTCTAAGATGTAACTTGATGTAATTCATTCATGTATTTGATGTAATGACTTTGTGGCCTTAGGAGTCAAGTCAAACTTGATATTGTAATTGGAATTTTGAAGTGAATATAAGAATCTTTGACTCATTTTAAATGGACATGTGTAGCTATGATTGACTTTAACCACTAGTTATGTCTTTTTAATTTGGAGTATATTTGTGTCATTTATAATAATATTAATTAAGTAATAATTTCAAATGGGTTATTACAAACTGAAGTGAGCTATTATTAGATCATTTTTTCTCATTGCATGAGATGTTGACACTTGTCATGATCTAATCCATTTACCATTTAGGGTTGTTCCTATATAGCACTCAATTCTCATTGTGTTATCTCTCTTCTGCTCTCTCGAGCTTTCATACCATTTTGATAGTCTCTTCCACTATGTAGCTTTTTCTTGTTGAGGAGTATTGCATATATTGTTTACAAATATCTTGTGTGGAAGGTGTTTTGTTTTGTTGTTTGATCTTGTGGCTCATGCTTTTCACAATTCTAACAACACAAAGGTTGGAGCTATGAAAAAATGGGAGGATAGGAGGATGATTATCCCATGAGTCATCCTAAGACAAGGGATTATTACCTTTGTTAACTATCCAAAAAATTCCTTTCTTAACGAGTAAAGCACCCTTCTTGATGGTGTTCCAGATCATAGATTCTTTCTTAGACAACTCCATTCTAGAATATTCTCAAGTACTCTCAGATATTTGAAATTTAGATCAAATTCTTATCCATTGTTGGCTAAGGCTCTTGCAACATCTCCAATATAATTTGAGAGAAAGCACTTGGAAATTGAGCTTTGACTTTCATAGACTCATATTGCCAAAATATTTAGGCTTGCATACCATGTCCCAATTCACAATACTCCATTTAGGGATCTCCATATTTTTGGTCCATAAAAACTTCTGAGAAAGAGCATAAAAATCCTTGAGAAAATTCCTAGGGGGTGCCAAAATTAAAAATATGTATAAAGACAAAGATTGCAAGACAAATTTTAATAGAGTCAATCTACTAATAAAGGATAGCCATAAAAAGGTCCAATGGTTGACCTTCAACTGAAATCTATCCAAAATATTCTTCCATTGTTCTCTTTTAAGAGTTTTAGAAGAAAGACGAACTTCTAAATAATCCACAAGAAAAGGTCCAATTCAGAATGCATTTTTTTTTGTGCTAAATAGACTCTGGTGTGTTGAAGAAGAAGGTATTGGGTTTGTCTTCATTAATAAAGGCTAGAAGTAGAGAGATAAATATCAATAAATTTTCTAAAACTAACAAACTCTTCAATTTTGGTCACCCCTATCAAGGTAGTGTCATCCATGAACCGAAGATGAGATTGAGAAATAACATCTTCTGCTCAAGACCAACCTTGAATTAGTCCTCTCAATTGATATTACTTTATCAAGCGACCTAAGCCCTCTGCCATCAAAAGAAATATAAACAAAGGGGTTCTGCCACAATAATGGGTTACACTTTCTGGGCATCCTGATTTTTGTTGAAATCACATATTTTTAGAAAATATAATGATTTAATCCTTGAAAGGTTCCATTTTAAAGGATTTTAATTGAAGAGGGTTTGATCAAACCTCCTTAGATCAACTCCCCTTGGATAGAACCCTGCTAGTTTTAAACCATACCTATAATGGAGTCTCATCTAAACCTATCAAAATGCTAATAAAAAACCACTTTTGATTTACCTTTTTGGGATTAAATGATTTCAATTAAAATTTATGTTTTGTAAGTATGTAGTGCTTATTATAATCTTCACAAAAAGTATAATTTTAAATATATTTAATTTGATCATTATATTTATCTTTTATTTCTTGTGAATAGAAGTTTTTCACCGAAAATGAAGCTATCTGTTTTGCACATGTGGAAAAATAGTAGATTACCAAAAAAAATCAGAAAAATATCTATTCTCTTGGTATTGATGTCTTTGATCCAACAAAAAAAATGTATCTTGATACATACAAAAAAAGTTGTGTTATACAGTAAACCTATGTCTAAAATGTAATTGGTTTGAATTCTAAAACTTAATTAAGAAAAAAATATTCAATAAAAAACTATGAAACCAAGAGAAGGAGCTAGATATCATAGATACAAATCTAAATTAAAAAAAATAGAATTTTATCCTTCATAAAAAAAAGTTGTGTTATACAGTAAACATCACTCTTTAAAAATGGCATTTAATAACTATTAAAAACTAGTTATCATAGGAGATGGAAAAAGAAACGCAATTTGATTCCATTTAAAAAAAAAAAAATTTAGAATCTATAGACAAAATTTCACAAATCATTAGTTTGTATCATCTTTAAATTCCTCATAGTTTAACAGCTACAGGCGTTTGAAAGTGAAGGTTTAGTTAAAAAAGTTCAGTTCAATGTCAAGTTTGGCCAAAAAGTGTAACCCACTATTGTGGGATCACCGAAAGATAAATGATCTCCTTCTTGAAGGCCCCTAGTTTTGGAAAGAGTGAGAAAAAAATACCATTGATTAATACATCAAAAGATGATGAAGTCACACAACTCATAGCCCACTCAATCCATTTTGAAGAAAAACCAAAGGATTAAAAAATAAGACAAAGAATGACCAACTAACTCTATCAAGGCCTTTGACATATCCAACTTGATGCAAATATTTTTTTTCTTTGAAGATGACATGAGATAAATGGTTTTTTTTGCCACAACAATACCATCCAAAACCTAATTCTCTTTTACAAAATCTCCTTGCTTAGGGGAAATTTATGTGATAAAACACTTCTTCAACCACTTTGTAATATTTTTGTAATTATCTTGTAAGTTACAATAAAAAGGGCAATAGGGTGCAAAATGAATCTAATGAATATGATCCTTCTTTTTTGCCAATAAAATAAAGAAATGTAGAGTTGATGGCTTTAAGCATCTACTTGTTAAGTTGTAACTCCCAAACCACAAGTCTAGCATATCAAAATTAAAATTTCTTAGAATTTCTAAAAAAAGTTGATAGGAAAACCATCAAGTCCTAGAGACTTACCTTTTTTCATTTGAAAGACAACCAACTTGAGCTCCTCCATGAGATGGAGCCTAGAAGAAACTTGTTCATGTTTGTTAAAACCAAGGAAGGAATACATTAAAGAATAATTTTTTGTTGGGAAAAATTGTGTGTCAACCTTGCAATTATAATAGGTTAATATATTGAGCATGGGGGGTTGCAAGGGGGGTAGGTCTGAGGGGGATGCCCCCCTATTGGGGGATCCAGGGGTTATGTGCCCCAACAGGTGTTTTGGGGCAATTCCCCGAAAGCCACATTTTATATGTATATTTTATTATTATAAATTTGGATTGTTCATCATTAGGTCTCAGAGTTAATGGTAGATATTTTGTTGGCTTGTCTTTCCCTAGAAGGAAACTTATTTTAAGGGGGCATTATATTATGGTTGTATATTATGATGTATTATGAGAGTTTGATAGTTGTTGTGTTACCTTTGGATCTTTGGTTGGTGATACTCTTGTGAGAAGTTTACTCTACAAGTATATTGTAATCTTCATGATTTTTCAATAATATATTGGGAAAATTTTGGATTGTGGGGTTTTTCTCCCGAAAGAGTTTTCCCCACGTAAATCACTATGTTGTGGTACACATGATATTTATGTCTATTTTTGTTTAAGTTTATATAATTATTGTAAATATTTGTAAAGGTTTGCATTACCATCCTCTCAATATTAGTGTAGGAAGTCGTTTTGCTACCTTAGCTTCCTTACAAGTGGTATTAGAGCTTGATCACCTTTGGTTTCAATTATGGATTGTTGGGTTTTTGTAAATAATCTAGATTTGAGTGGGAGATTGTGTAGAAGATATTTTGTGATCTTGGTTGCAAGAATTTTTAAATGGAAAGATCATCGGGGAGAATACAGGTGGGGAGATTTTCTATAAATTATTTTGAGATTGGGAAGCTAAAGATGGAGGGTCTATTGATAGATTGAGATATGTGAGATGTTGTTGATGATAAAGTTTTAAGGCCCATAGATCCTACTTTGGATCCTACTTTGGCTACTCAATATGATATTATTAATTGTAAAGACATGGATCTAATTAGATTGTGCTTGACATACTCCATTTTAATCAATGTCCATGAAGAGGCCTCTACACAAAAACTATGGAAGAAACTTGGTGATATAAATATCAAGCAAAATCTTTAGTGAATAAGGTTTTTTTGAGAAAGAAATTGTAATCCTCAAGAATGGAAGAGGGTGGATGAATTACAAACCATCTAGAATAATTCAATATGTTGGTGGTTCAATTGGCATCAATTGGTGTCAAAATGGATGTGGAGGAGAATTGTCAAATATTGTTTTGTTCTTTTTCTAATTCATGGGTATTGGGAGTGCTTCTATTATCTTGAAGATTAAAGATATGGTGGGTTCTTTTCTTTCTAAAGAGATGAGGAGGAAAGTATACATCAATTCCAAGGAGTCCCTAAATGTTCATGGAAGACTTAAAGAAAAAAACAAGAAGAATAAGAAGAATGATAAATCCAAGTCCAAGGAGAGATGCAAATCTCTTGGAAATTCCAAAGTTATTTGGTGGAACTGCGGAAAGCCTAGACACTTTTGTAAGGAGTGCAAAGAAGAAAAGAAGAAGAATAACAAGAAATTCAATTATGATTATGATTCTAAGAAGGAAGATGACGATGCATTCATTGCAGCTTTGTCAACTCATGCACATAATGATGCATGGTTAATTGACTTAGGCGCATCTTTCTCTATGACCTCTAATATAGATTGGTTTTCTAAATATGAAGATTTTGATAGAGATGAGGTTGACTTAGGTGATGATTCTTGTTTAAATATTTTTGGTCGTGGTAAAGTTAGAATCAAGTTTATTGATGGTAGAATAAAAAATGATTAATGGTGTGTTGCATATGCCTAGATTAGCATGGAAAATTGTTATCTATGAGAAAACTAATAGATGTGGGTGTGTGGGTAGTATTTTCTGACGTAGGATGCAAGATGGTTAGAGGTGCTATGGTGATTTGTTACAGCCCAATTGTGGAAGTGAATTATTTATTATTACTATATGTACGGTAAAATGTGAATATAATGTGAATTCAGTGGATGAATAAATTGTGTGTGCACTTTGTTATCACTGCTTTATGAATGTATGCCATCTCATTTAATATTATATGAATGAATGCATTTATGCGAAATGACGGTTTTTGAATTAATATTCTAACTATGGAGATGTATTATGTGTAATGCATATTTAGTTGAATAGCTGACTACCTTGGACATGTTTTGAGTATGTGGATGCAGGTATATGTTCATTCCTCTAGGCGGGGGGGAAGTATCACTTAGGAGAAGGTCTTGGTTAGGTAACCAATAACATAACTTATCTGAGCTTACACACACCATAGTAGAATAATTGAGTCGGGTTATCATGTGGGAAATAGGTAAGTCATCCTTAGAATAATGTGTCTGCATTAGTAAGGGTTTTGATTACTATTGAATGCATGCTTGGATAATGATTATCTGTTTGAGCTTGTGAGTCCTTCCTTATCCTACTATGCTTGTTTGTGTGGTTGATTGTGTATTGGGATATATGTATACATGCATATATATACATATGTTGACATACTCGTATGATGGATATAATGGGATGGCCATACGAGTACAATGACATATGTATAGATATGCATATATGTTTATAAATGAGTGATTTTATGCTATAGTCATGTAGGTCATGATTGTTCAGATATTGAATGGATCATTTAAATGTCGTGATGATGGATGATATAAATATATGTTTATATATATGTAAATACACATGCATAAGTGTAAATGCTTAATAGAGGGGTGTGTATACATATATATAGATATGTAATATTATCACACAACTATTGACTTGTTTGTATTCATTTGTAAGTTGAATATATTCTTACTTCATAGATATTTTAGAATATATGTGTGTCTATATATATATATATATAAAATCAATGTTATATATCATAATATTGTCTTGCATATATAATAGAGATTTATATGCCAATATTTTCGAAGTTCCTTTTGGTGTGTATATATGTGGAAATGCATATATATATACATATATATACATGTAAGCACTAATGCTTATATATAAATGTACAAATGTATAAATGTATAAATGTACATAAACTTTGTATATATTCATACATTGGAAAAACATGTACAAATGTACATAAACTTTGTATATACACAATGATATATATATATATATATATATATATATATATTGGTGAATAAAAACCAAGAGGTGGATTTTGTGAATACGATTATTTATAATACAAATAATACTATTCTGTATATATGTATGAAGCACAAAATAATAAGAGATTATTGTATTGCATAGCGCACAAAATGGATGACTAAAGGTGCAAAATTGAGAAGTCTTAGAGGCAACAAGTATATGAGTATTTGATGCACTATACCAAGGGTATACATGAAAAAATAATGCTTATCATAAAATACATCGAACTTATAGAACACTAGTATTAAATCTATAGTTTTGACTAGCATTTTATAGGGCATTGACCATAAGCGTATATATGTATACGTGGTGTTTTCACTTAAACATCATTTACTTTGAAATCAACTATTTCAAACATTAAATGGCATCCGATTATTAAGCTTATTATGTTGGCTTTAAAGTCGATAAACTTGGGTGACTTAAATAGTTAAAACTTGGAAATGAATATGACTGTATTCATGGGACGATTTATATGTCTTTGTTGTCATTTTTTTAGCTGCAAATTGTTGTATCATTTGAGTCGATATTGAAAGAGTTGACACCTTAATTAGTCTTGGACTTGGTCAAACAACAAACCACTAATTGTTGTGGCTATTAAATAGTTGTTGAATGCTCCAAACAATCGACAAATTTTTAAAAATCAAATGAGTTTATTAGTCTACACTCAACATGGAATAAGTCGATGCAAATTGAGGTGGCAAGCTTTGGTTATTGACTATTTCTCTTGCTGGTTAAATCGTGCCACCTTTGTGTTATTCTTAGCATAGAAGTTTGTAGTTGTATTCAGTCACATGGAAGTTGATTTATTCTTCAAATTATTGTCATGAATTGGGTCGATCTGTTGGTAATCAAGCTGAGTATTTGCTTACTCATTCATCACCTTTCTAAGCTGTGATTGTGGTATTGCTTTTCATGTTTGTAGCTATCATTATCATGCCTAAAGTGTAGGCAGAACAATTCCTTGCTTGTTGTATAAATATCAGCAAGGAGTTCATTGTTTGGGATGCCTCATTCTCACTCTTTTATGCGTTGTTTCTTGTACAACTAATCTGCAAATTAGTGTGCTTTATTACCAACAATACTCTGTCTAATTAGTGAAAGAGTCTTGAGATTTAAGAGAGTTGTAGTTATCTTTTGAGAAGGAGCAATTGCCAACTTGAGAGTTAAGAAGTTGTGAGTCTTTGTTGAAAAGAGTTGTTGTTCTAAAGGTGTTGTGATTGCAGCTAGTCGACTAGGAAGCTATAAAATAGGCATGGGGATATTCTACTTTTGATTATTCTATTCTTTTAAATGTGCTATGTATTGATTGATTGAGCTAGTCATGTTGATACTTGCATGTTGAAGTAATGTTTACTTTGGAAAGAAAAGTAGAAGATGCTTACACTATTTATCAAAGGCTTGTAGTTACTCCATAATAGGAGGATTATGTTTATCTACTAGATATGAATAATCATGGGAAGCACAAATCTTATTAATAGCTTAAACCCTTTTAATCAAAGGGGTGATACTTCGAATGGAGTCATCTATTGTTATGACAACTCTTCAATTAATTCCATGCACTGTGTTTGTATTTACTCCATGATAGGAGAGACTGTTTATCATAAGTATTGCTATTATACTTGATATGATTTGGCATGGATAAGAGAGATTGTTGTCATAGGTATTGTTAATATATTAGATATGATTAAACAAGGGTAAGAGAGATTGTTTATCATAGGTATTGTTATAATACTAGATATGATCAAACGTAGACAAGCTTAAGGAACACTCATAGTTAGATATTTAATTATGCTAGATGGCTAGTAGGTTACTCCTGGAAATGCTATCTAGTGAAGGAAGGGAACTAGTACTTTGCTTTATGATTTGTGCTACCTAGGTTGTGTTAAAGTGATAGGTTATCCTGGGGAGTAGCTTGCCCATGGAGAGGGATTCCCTAGGCATAGATATAATGGCCTTAAGTCAAAACGATCTTGCCATAGTGTAGGCGAATGGTAGACTATCACTCGATTATACTAAGTGAGAACACTTTGGCCAAAGTAGTGGGGATGTCTGATGACTCCACTAGGAATAGTGTGTAAGCTGAGACTCCACTGTCAATTCATTGTGTCTCTTGAAATGCATGAGGGTTACCCAGTGTAGGTTATAAATCCTAGTCATGTTTGATACAACACTAAGCTTAGAGTGGTATGTCATACGGGGTTACCCAACCAATTCCTTCGTCGAAGGGTAGGGCCATCTATCATTGATAGATGTGTGAGGGACCGCATATGAGTTCGTGGTTGGTGAAAAAGCACTTGAGTGATGCCTCTTCTCCTCAACAGGAAACAAAAGACCAAATTTTTAAAAGGTGGATTCCTGGACCATCTATATCTTATGCTTCGAAGCTCGGTGGAGCTGTAGTTGTAATAGTGTACATTCTTGGAATATTGTAATTTGTGAAATTATTATATTGGAATGGAATCTCTATTGATTATTGTAAGACATATTTGTTCATTATGAAATCTATGTTATTGGAAGATTTGTGTAAATAATTTGGAATGCAATGATAAATTGGAATTGTGTTATTTCAATTAAGCATGCAATTTACATTATTGGAAGAAAATTTTTTATTACTATGTCATGGTGTCATGTTTTATTCACTTAAGGTGAAAACATTGGAAATTTTATTGTGAAGAACAATGCAGTTGTTACATGATTGATAGAGGTGTTAGATATGTTGCATGTTGTATAAGCTCAATGCATGCACTATTGAATGCAATAGTAATTATATGAAAAGAAATTTTGTGGCTACCTCGTTGGAAGAGGTGAGGGTTTCATCTTCAGTGAATGGTCATAGCTTTTGGGTACCAAAGAGTGCTCTTTCTTTAGAATAACAGTTACTTGCAGAGAATAGTATGTTATGACACTAGAGACTTGGCCACATTGGAGAAAAGGGTCTAAATACCTTGAAAATTAAAAAAAAATTGTTGAATAGTTTTTTTATTGTAATCTTTATTTTGATTTCTGTGAGCATTGCATTTATAGAAAACAAAACCTTTTTCAGATTTACTTGAGTTCTAAATCTTGTGGTGTATGCATCTTATTCATAATGATATGTTTGGTCATGCAGATGTTCTTTGGATTGGAAAATCCACATATTGTGTTTCATTTATTAATGAGTATAGTAAGACATGGGTATATTTTTTAAAGAGTAAATATGAAGTTTTTAGCTGATTTAAAGAATTTAAAGCAATGGTTGAGTTGCATACTAGAAAGAAAATAAAATGTTTGAGGGCTGATAATGGTGGTCAATTTTTCTCTAATGATTTTGATAGATTCTATAAAGATTTTAGAACTCATAGATGTTAACCTCATTTTTTGGCCTTTCAAAATTTGAAAATTTTCCCCCTATCCAATCCTTTGAAGCACAATCGAACCAATGATGTTTGTGTAAATGTGTCTTTTCGGTTACCTTAACAGAATCATTATTGTATACATTAATTAGTATCATTTCATTGAACAAAGCTTCACTCAAATAAGGAAATAAGGATGTAGGAAGAAAGTGCATTGAATTTTGACATTGAGGATCTAAAAACCCGGGCAACATTAATGCATGATGATGACAGATTATCAGGTGATTAAAGAAAGAGGTGATCTACAAGACTAATATCTATGTCTTTTGTGATGGCTAAGACCGAGCATAGAATTCCCTTTATGCAATTGAGTTAATAAATCATTTGAGCAATCATTTTGTATAAGAGTTGTTAAAAAGCTTGAAGATAATGTTCATTGTGCCAATAAAGGGGATTCTCGGCAACTATGAGAAGGAAGTTACATTTATTGTAGAGAGTTTATATTAGACCCAACCGATATCATGCTTATCAAAGATAGTTAATATGAAGGTTTCTGATGTTGCTTTGGGTAATACATCAATGACTCTAAGTTAGTTCCACTCTAATGTCGTTGTCTCGAAGAGGATTGAGTCACCAGATATGTTTGGCAGATCAATATGATGAAACCTAGCTTTGTGCAGTGACCACATCCACAGGCACCTACAAGGCACAATGATCCCTTCAGTTGCGGATGAACAATATTGGTATATCAACCTTCTCGTATATGATGTTCATTCTATTCAAGAGAGGAGTTGGATTTATTAGAAAATGCTTGGGGCGACATTCCCTATTAGTTGTGTTATTCCCATCGTGTCCAACATATCACTCATGTTTAAAATGAAAGGTGTCGATATAATGGAGTTATCAAAAGAAAGATTCACAATCATCAGCATGGTTAGTCACTGCTTGTGCAACTTCATGAGCTATGGTTGTAGTTGCACATAATATTATTGCTCCAAAAACAACCTATGAGTTTGAAGCTATGTGGAAAGTGTCATCAGAAGATCAATCTGCACAATCAGAGCTGCTAAAAGTTATGGATCCATCGTCTATGCCAAAAAGTATTTAAAGATGCTCTATTAACTCCTTTGTTGATGTATATTATTAGATGTATTAAGTGCTTTTTCATGGGAAATATTGATTTTTCTCTTCACTTCCTAGAGAATCTGACCAAGGTTGGCCGATTTGACATGACCATAACGTGCCTTCTCTCCAAGGATAAAACATCACTTTGCCAGATGTGAGATGTAGTCTTCAACAGTGAGAGGGTATTCACGATTCAGCTGGATAAAGAAGTCAAATTAGTAGAACACCTGAATGTTTCATTCAAATATACAAGCATGTAATTGGAATTTTTTTGATAGCGGCTACTATTAAAGAATCAAAAGAGGATTAATATAAATGCACTGCCAATCAAGAAAGTATCATGTGGGATGTCCTAATGGGAACCATATTTGAAGATGTTATGAAATTGATGCCAATGCATAAGAGACTGAGAATCGATTCTATGACAGAAGAAGGAAATAGCAAAGGGACATTAGGGAAAGATTCAAAAAGAGGAGAGGCATAGATAGTAATAAACTATAGGGAGTGTGTTTGAGAGCTCAAATAGAGAAGTTTGATGGTAATTTTGGTAGTAGGTCTGCAAGTTTATCCTCGACAAGCTTTCTATGCATTTCTTTTTATCATATAAAGTAGATTGTTGGGTAATGGAAGAGAAGTATATGACACAGTTTTGATGATTATTAAGATAAAAACAGTAAGAAAAATCATCAGTCTCTATTTCTTTGCTAACTGGTGGTGATATTTGAAATTCTATAATCTCATGGAGCCCGATACATACACAAGTGAAATTGCCAAGGAAGGAAAATGAGTAACAGACTGTTCAATATCTTCACCATCTTCATGAGTAACAAAAAATGAGGAAAATAAAAGGCCGATAACCAGAAAATACAACTATCTTTCTATTATAAATAGGGGTTACTCTGTAATGTATTCCCAAATTAAAGATCCCTTATAAATAAATTGAAGAGTCTTTATAAAAAAAAATAGATTTGGTTTTCAAGAAATAGTTGCAAGAAAAAGACTAAAGAAGAGCCAATTGCCATACTTCTCTGATTTGATTGCTAACGACACAAGCTTTTCCGGTGTCACTTGAAAAGAGAATCTAAAATCCAAAGAGTTATTTGGTGAAGAAAAGATAGTTATGGGAAATCGGAAGGACTCATTTTACAAACCTTTAAATATGCAATTGTAGGTATTCAAGGGGATCTTTTGGCTGTGAAACGAGAGCCTCTTCGAAGGCTAGGGAATTACAGTGATTGATCTTTGTTATTCATTTGGGGGAGAAATGATTTTCTAAACTTTCTCTTGTACAGGGAGATGGAGTCTTGGAGCTCTATTTTATGTTCTGGAATAAAGGAGATATTTATAATATTTGTGTTCAACTGTCTTCTTTTAAATTGTTGATTTCCTTTGTGAATTTGGAGTTTTCATTCATATTTTCTCTGTTACATCATATTAAGATGTGTTCATTGTAGGATCTTTGAGTCTTGTTTTTTTCATATGTTTCCTAGGATCATTTTCTATCTTTCTCATCATTCACTGGTTTAAGTGAATAACCTTTGTGTCATTTTCTTTAATCTTTTATTCCAAATCACTCTTGCATTTGCGTCATTTTTATGTGCAGATGTTTGTTTACCTTTATTGCTTTCTAGTTAAAAGCACACCTTAGTTTTATTTCCTATTTTTATAATTCCTTAAATATCATAAGAGGGAGTTGTACCTCTAAAATTCAGAAGATGATCGCTAATGCAATAGCGATCTTCAGAGCTGTTGATTACAGAATTATCTTTGTTGCTGGGCATGTTTGAGTCATTTTATTTGATTATTTGAAGAGGACAATTTGTTTACCAATAATAGAAAAGACAACTTTATATTCTCCACATTAGAATGGAGTTCAAAAATAATGAATAGGACACTAATGAAGAAGGATCATAGTATACTAAGTGGTGTTGCTCTAAAATAATGTTTTTGGATTGAAGCTATTGTCACTGCTTGTTACCTGATTAACAAGTTTTCTATATCAACTCTCGTTGATAAGACACCTATAGAGGCATGGTCAGATCACAAGCCTTCAGTGAGACATCTTAGAGTTTTTGGTTGTGAGGAATATGCACATGTGCCAAAGGAGAAGAGAACAAAGTTGGAGAACAAGGTTGTGAAATATATCTTCACTGGATACAAGATTTGGGATATTATTGCACAAAAGGTAATATATAGTAGAAGTATTATTTTTAGAGAAACTAAGCCTTCTTTTATTACATTGCAACCAAAAAAAATTGAGCAAGAAGATGTGATTCAACTTCCTTCTACGTCTAAAAAAGTTGAGTCTAGGTCCCTAGATAGACAAGAAGTTGATGAGAGCTCGTGTAACTTAGGATCTTTAGAAGAGGAGGAAGAACCTACAACTCAACTTGGTCAAAGGTCTATAAGGCATAGAAATCCACCTAAAAGGTATCCACCTAATGACTGGAGTTGAATTTTTGGTTTGAAAACTAACATGAATGAACCCATATCTGTAGAAGAGGCATTAGGTATGCATGATGCATAATCTTGGAAGATTGCTATAGATGAAAAAATAGTAGCTTTGAAAAAGAATGATACATGAGATATAGTACAATTGGGCCTTAAGGACAAAAACTTACTGGTTACAAAGAGGCGTTCAAGAAAAATATTGGTTCAAATGGAGGTATTGAGAAGTACAAAACAAGGTTGGTTGTAAAAGGTTACTCTCAAGTTGAGGGTGTTGATTATGGTGAGATATTTTCTCTTGCTACAAAAATTACATCCATTATATTTTTTTCTATTTCTACTACTTATGATTTATAGGTTGAGAAAATGAATGTGAAAACAAATTTCCTTCATAGAATTTAAAGGGTGATATTTATATGACACAACCAAAGAAATACATGGTGATTTAAGTTAAAAGTAATTTGGTATATATAAATTGAAGAAATCTTTATATGGCCTCAAATAGAGTTCTAGGATGTTGTACTACAAATTTGATATATAAGTGTTGAGTTTGGGATTTGAACATTCTAAATCATATCACTATGTTTATTATAAGGCTAATGGTGATCGTTTCTTGTTTATTGCATTATATGTTGATGATATTTTATTTATATAGGAATGATTTCAAAACTAAAGTCTCAACTTGCCACTAAATTTAAAATAAATTATCTTGGTGCAACTAAACACATTATTGGGATAGAAATTAGAAGAGATAGAGTGAACATAAAGCTATGGCTTGGCTAGAGTAAGTATGTCAATTCAATTTAATAGAGGTTTAAGATGCAAGATTGTAGTCCATTGTGTTTTTTTCTTACAATTGTAATGAAGTTATCTATTTCATATTGTTCAACATCCCCACCAGAGATGGAAGATATGAGCAAAGTGCCTTACCAAAGTGCAGTTGGAAGTTTGATGTATGTTATGATTTGCACTAGATGAGACATTGCCCAAGCAGTGGGAGTTCTTTCCAAATATATGTATAATTTTAGTAGAGTTCATTGGGATGCATTAAAAGATTCTTCAGATATTTGTAGGGTACCTTAGAGCATTCCTTATGTTATCACACGGTGATTTGACAAGAGTTTTTTTTTATTGATATTCATGGTTATGCACGGATTCAGACTAGGAAATTAATGTTTATAGAAAATGATCCACTAGTTCTTATGTATTTACTTTATTTGGTGGTGCAATCACTTGGATGAGTAAGTGACAGGTTGTGGTTTCTTTTTCCACTATTGAAGTTGCGTATATGACAACTACTCATGCTTGTATATAACCCATTTGGATTAAGAGATTATGTTTAGATGTTGGAATAAAATAAGTTGAGTGATAATTTATTGTGATATTCAAAGTGTGATCTGCCTAGCTAAGAACCCATAATTTCATGCTAAGACCAAGCATATTGATGTACAATATCATTTTGTCAAAGATACAATCGAGGATGGTAGGGTGGAGCTAGTTAAGGCAGATACTTTGATGAATTTTGTAGATTATTTAACTAAGGTTGTGAGTGCCAAAGAAGTTTAGATGGTGTTCAAAGTATATGGGCCTTGACCCCTAGCAATTAAATCATGTTATTGATCCTCATGTTGCTCTTGCAAGGTATTTGACAAGTGGGATAATGTTAGGAAAAATGGTGTCTCAACCTTGCAATTAGAGTAGGTTAATATATTGAGTGTGAGAGGTTGCAAGGGGGGGTACTCCATTGTGGGGTCTAAGGGGCATGAACCCCCAATGGGGAGTTCAGGGGCCATGTGTCTAAATGGGGGTTTGAGGAAAATGGCTCTGAATGCCATATTTTATTATTTTAAATCTAGACCTTTCATCATTAGGTCTCATATCTGGAGGTAGATATTTTTTTGTCTTGTCTTGCCCTAGAAGGAAACACTATTTTATGAGGGAATTGTATTACAGTTGTGCATTATGATGTATTTTGAGAGTCTTATAGTTGTTGTGTTTCCTTTGGATCTCTAGTTGGTGATACTCCTAGAAGAATATTGCTCTACAAGTATATTATAATCTTCATGATTTTTGAATAATATATTGGGAAAATTTTGGAGTGTGGGGTTTTTCTCCCAAAAGGAATTTCCCCAAATAAATCACTATGTTGTGGTATGCATTATGTTTATGTTTATTTTTGTTTAAGTTTCTATAACTATTGTAAATATATGTAAATTTTTGCATTACCTTCCTCTCAAGATTAGGGTAGGAAGTTGTCCACATCTTAAGGCCTTTGTTCAATAAAAAGTGAGGAAATATGCCTTACAACCTTCTTAGGAATATCTTGAAAAGGACAAAATTTTTCCTTGAAAATTTGTGAATGAGGAAATAACTTACTGTTTCTATGATCCTTTATTGAATAATTGTGAAAAAAGATGCATTTTCATCACTCTCTTGAATCTAGACTATCCTAGATTTCTATTTCTAGAAAATCTCCTCCTGAGGCTTTCATTCCACCAATTACTTAGAGAGAGAAACTTCCTCTTACAAAAGATGTTTTTTCAAGCCTTCATCATTAATTTGAAAAGTGACTCTTTCCATTTTATCTTGGAGTTGTGTTTTGATTTGAAAAATATTTCCACAAGTGAATATGTTCCAATTGTTGATCTTATATTTAACAAAATGGAGATCCTTAAAGAAGGAATATGTTTGAAAATTCCAAAGGTAGGTTTTCCCAATCCTCCATCCCTCCATAAGATTATATAAATCAACATTCTACAACCACATAAGATGAGATGTGAAAGGGTTTTTTTGTTGGAATTTTTAACAAAGTGAACTAGAAAGTGATGTGTCCATGATCAAACCCTTTCCAACTCAAAATCTTAGAGGAAGAAGCCTAGATGTTATCAACCCAAAATTTAGATACAAGAAATCTATCAAGCCTTTCAAAGATAAAATTTGAGCCATATATTTTATTATTCCAAGTGAAAATTCCATTTCTTGGCATTAAGTCTACCAAATTAAGGGAAGATATATTATCCCTTAATAAGGTAGAAGAAGGGCCAAGATGATCAATACCCCCTTTTCTCTCATTTAGGTTAGCAATAACATTAAAGTCTCCTGTTGGGTATGTGTAGGATCATGATGGGCCAAAAAGTGGCGATGTGAAAAAAGTTACCTTTTGCATCGATAAAAAAACATGAAAATCCTGAGTTGACTTTTTTCTAACTTGGGTGTTAGTACATTGCTCTGAAGCAATGCCCAAGGCAAAAATCACATATCAGATATCTGATCCAAATCAGATATCTGATTTGAATCAGGTATAAATAGATATTAGTGGGCTTTTAAAATCATTTGAAGCATTTTAAAGCTGAGTGCGGGTAGTGAGAGCGACGTTTGCAGATCAAATATCCGATTTCAAGTAGATATCCAATTTCCAGGGTAATTTTTTGGTTTTATTTTTGTTTTAATCGATTTTTCTATTATTTTTGTATAATTTTAAGTAGTTTTTTATGGATTTTTATTAAAAAGTAGGGTTTTTTATTAAAAACCAGAGTTTACAATGGATTTATATTAAAAACTAATATTTTTTATGGATTTTTATTAAAAACTAGTGTTGTTTATGGATTTTTATTAAAAACTAGAGTTTGTTATGGATTTTTGTTAAAAAGTAAGGTTTTTTTTGGATTTTTATTAAAAACTAGGGTTTTTTTCAAGAATTTCATTTATATCGTGTAATTTCAATTAGATTAATTAGTTTTTAACTTTAATCAGGTATTATGGCTAAGAATGAAAATGCACAATTGCAAAATGCTCCACCACGCCTGCGTCCATCAATTAAAGACTTAATTGGTGAAAAATTGGAGCAATTTAGGGGCATTTGTGATGTTTATAAGACAATCCCTTGATTATCCCAGATGACAAACACATTGCAAGAAATAATTAAAAATATAGAAATCCTCTCCACCCAACATAATGTCTTTCTTTTGTGGTGAGAAACCATGAGGGAATATTACTCCTATGGATTGTCTTATGATGATGTGAAAGATCTCCAAATAACAAAATCCCAAATAGCCTCTTTATTTGTTAACCCCACACCAGTTTTCCAATTAATGTTAATAAACCAAAACTTTCTATAAAATGGTGCTCGAATAAGGACATTGTAGATAACTTTTGGGATCGTTGGTGTATGGTTTTTGATAAACCACCCAACAACAATAGTGATATACCATTTTACTTTATTAAAAAATTATACGCTGAGTTTGTGTTAGGGCATCATGTGAACTAATTTGACATTAAACCCTTCTAAGGCATTGGTGGAGGTATGCCATAGGATAAATCAGGGGCAGTTAGAGTAGTCCAACACCCATATGTTCCCCCTCCTCCCCTTATCTGCCACCTCTAGTACATCATCCAGATATTATCAAGGATGCAACCACACAGACTATTCAGGCTATTCACTCTTTGAGTGGTCTTTTGATTTCCCATAATTCTACATTAGCTCAACCACATTTTGGTGATGTTGGTGATGGATCTAGTGTTGCTACATCATCCTCCTTAGGTCCACATATTTGTGTGCCACATAGTTGCACTATGTGCCACCATATATGCTTGGGTCCTCTTGTACAATCCACCGAGCATCCCTTGGATACTTCTAATTATGACATCCATGATGTGGACATTATAGGAGATCAGACATAGGGGAGTGGAGCGCACCCTATAGAGTCCTCTCCTGCTAGAGAGGGGAACGTTGGAATAGTTACACAAGTAAGATTTAAGTTGTAAATTCATAACTTGCATTTGTTTTTAAATGAATATTAATAAGAGATAGTATCAAGTACTAATATTTATTTACATGGTCTATTTAACAAAACTGATGTCTGAGGAGGAGCTCACACGGGTGACTAATAGCACCCTTAGGGCCATTTCATTTGGCCTCAACATGCACATAGTATATATTTTCACACTCACTCGTTTACATTTTTATTATTATATGCTTGCTTGCCATTTCATTTGTCATTAATGAAATTATATAATAACTTATATGTTTATCTTATTTTCCTCTTGTAGGAAATACCTAGTGCGAGTGAGTTGCAACCCTGTCCAGACTATGGAGGCACAATGTTTGATAAGGGGAAGGTAATTGAACTCAAATTCGATTGAATTAAGATTTTTAAGATCTTATATTGATTATACATACATCGACATAGATTGGTAGTTTCATATGTACTCGTCATTTTTATGTGCAGGCGGTTATGAGCTATACATCTTCGTTGACAAGTGTCACAACGCCTAAAGGAGTAGGTATTGGAACACCTCAAGGAGTAGGTGTTGAAATACCTCAAGGAGTAGGTGTTGAAACACCTCAAGGAGGAGGTGTCGAAACACTTGAAGGAGATAAAGAAAAAGATCAGCCTAAAGAGGTATGTGTTTATTTTATTTTGTGTTTGGTAAATATATTCCTATTACCGAGAAGTGTATGCTAACTTGGATCAATTTTATGTTTTTGTTCACATATATAGATTGACATTTCAAAATCTGGTTTGGTTGTTTCTTTGAGAGGAGCATATTCTAGGACTCCTAGCCCTTTGAAGAGATGTATATTTCGGGTAATCAAGATTTCAATTTTAGAGTTCAATTAAAATTCAATGTATATTGATTTTGATGTTAATTATTTGATTTTAAATTATATAGTATAACTAATCTCAATTGTGGTTTAAATTTTTCTTGTGCAGCTACCTTTAGAGCCAAAGAGTGCTTCAAAGAGGCTCCATTTTGATGATCCACTAGTAGTTTAGGATGAGACAGACATTTTGGCATGTAAATTTTGAATAGATATCGAAATGGTATATGCCACATTTTATAAAACTTTGTTTGAGTTGGCATCGATGCCATTTTTGTATATGGACATACACTTGATTATTGGATAATTTGATATATAGAAGTTGACAATCAAAATTTAATTTGTTCCTCATGTGCATGATTAAACTCTTTGAAAATTTAATCTTGAGCAATGGTTAAATATCAATGTACAATAGCATAAAAAAGAGTGGTTATATTATGTAGTTTATATTCATATCGCTGATTACATTGCATTGCACATCTTTCAAACTCAAAGCATTGCTTCACATTGCATAACTAACAACTAGATTATAATAGATGAAAAAATTTCAATTACAATATAGTTTTTACAAAGTCGACCTAAGCAATTATGCAATTACTTAAATTTCACTGCCTTGTGTATGCTACCACATTTTTCATACATGTCTATCAAATAATTCTATCAAACATTTAATTTCCTTGCTACTATGGCTAAAATCCTAAAACAAGTGCTTTTGAACAAGCTATGGATGCTTGGAAAGAATCTAACAAAGCATAATAGTAAGCAATAATATAGACAAGGAAATGAATTGTTTAAAGAAAACGCCTCAAAGAAATGTGGTCTCATGGTGATGGAATTCCATGACAAGAAAATTGCTATAGATTTTCATGGCATTCCATCACCATGAGACCATGTTTTTTTGAGGCATTTTTTCAAACAGTTCACTGCCTTGTATATGCTACCACATTTTTTGTATGTCTACTAAAGCATTTTATCAAATAGTTCACTGCCTTGTTGCTATGGCAGAAAGCCTAAAATAGGTGCTTTAAAACAAGGTATATGGATGCTTGGAAAATGGTGCAGGAGCACCTTGGAAACAAAGGACTAGTTGATGGTTAGTTGATGCAACCAAGGATGGAAAACCACTCACTTTCACAATACAAGGGATTCCTAAACACCTTTCTCAACTTAACTCTCAGATCTCTTTAACAACTCCTGAAACTATCATCATTATAGACACCCATTTTAGTCCCCTTCAACATACTTCCAACTCACATAGGACTCCTTTGGAACAACTTTCACAAATCATGCAAACTACGCTGCTCAACCTAGCCAAATAGGCCAAATTTCCAAAGAAACGACCCTTGGAACAATTCACAGACCCTAAAAATTTTTGGGGAAGCACTAAATAGATGAAAAAACCTCAAATTTTCCTATTTATCCTCTGGAACTTTCCCTCTAAGAACCTATTCCACAAAACCCTCAAATTGCTCAAATTTGGTAAGGGTTTATTGAAAAACCTACTTGCAGACTTCTCCAGACTTACCACAAACTCCAACACCCTTGAATAACCTAGCACAAGCTTAAAAGAATAAGAAAAGTGACTGCCCTTCAAAAACCATTTTTACCCTCTCTAACCTCACTTTTTCATGCAAAAACAACCTAAATGTCATCTAGGGCATCACCAAAAATCATAATGCTGACCTCCCCTACACAAGAAATAATGCAAACATGTTTATCTATCATAACTAAGCCTATCCACTGAGTTATAGCATCATACAGTGGGTGGAAGGCTTAAAACTCCATTTTAAATGCACTCAAACCCTTGGAACAGTGCTCACAGACTGACCTCCAATAAAATGCCTCTTAAATGCACAAAAATGAATGAAATTACTTCAAACCAAGTTTGTGAAGAATTTAACTTTGCTTCCCTCTAGTTTCCATTAAAAAGAAAGCAACAAGCTATGGTCTCATAAATAAATCTTGTTCTACAACTCGTATGACCAAACTGATTGTTCCATCACGCCTGAATGGGTACGTTTAGGTTAGGTATGGTCCCCTTTCGCACCCGAATAGGCCAAAGCAGTCTGAGCTACATTCAATCGACGAAATCCCTTAAGAGTCCAAAGTGTAGAAGGGAAACAATTTTTGACAAACTGTTACTCAGAAATTGTGATGACTAAAAAATTTTTGTTTGAGGCTACGAGATAGTGTTGGGCCCCTCTACAATAACCTCTCTTGGTTTTTTCTATCTCGGAGACGTTTTCCCGTGGTGACAAGTTTTCAGTCGAGGGAAAAGTTGTTAGATGCAAGCAGTGTAAAGTTGCAAAGTGGTGCAACTTTCATTCTACAACTTGTACGACCAAATGGACTATTCCAACACGTCCGGATGGGTATGTTTACACTAGGGATGGTCCTCTTTTGCACCAAATATGCTGAATTACTCTGAGCTACATTGGACTGATGATTTCCCTTAAGAGTCCAAAGTGCTAAAAGGCAACAATCTTTGAAGGGCTATTTCTCAGAAACCGTGACACTTACTAACTCTCTGTCTAAGGCTACAAGATCATGTTGGGACCATATACAATAACCTCTCTCTAGTTTTGCTATCTCGGAGGTGTTTTCCCGTGGTGATGAGTTTTCAGTTGAGGGAAAAGTTGTCAGATGCAAGTAGTGTAAAGTTGCAAAGTGGTGCAACTTTCATTCTACAACTCGTACGACCAAACAGACTGTTCCAGTATGTCTGGATGGGTACACTTACACTAGGGATGGTCCTCTTTTGCACCCAAATACGATGAATCACTCTGAGCTACATTGGCCGATGATTTCCCTTAAGAGTCCAAAGTGCTAAAAAGCAACAATATTTGAAGGGCTATTTATTAGAAGTCGTGACACTTAAAAACTCTTCGTCTGAGGCTATGGGATCATGTTGGGACCATATACAATAACCTCTCTCAGTTTTTACTATCTCGGAGGTTTTTTCCCGTGGTGATGAGTTTTCAGTTGAGGGAAAAGTTGCCAAATGCAAGCAGTGTAAAGTTGCCAAGTGGTGCAACTTTCATTCTGCAACTCGTACGACCAAACAAATTGTTCCAACACGTCTGGATGGGTACGTTTATGCTAGGGATGGTCCTCTTTTGCACCCAGATACGTCGAATTACTCCAAGCTACATTGGACCGACGGTTTCCCTTAAGAGTCCAAAGTGGTGCAATTTTCATTTTGCAACTCGTACGACCAAATGAGCTATTCCATCATATAAAAATGATACTCTTTGATTATCTTTCTATCCTCCTCTATACTATTAGGTACATGTCTAAATGTTATGTGGACAAAAATAGCAATCTGAATGGAATTGTAATACTAAGATTATACCTCGTTTTGTGGTTGCAATGTGCAGTTTTCTACAAAATTAACCACTGATATAATAGTGCCAATCAGAAAAGAGTCCTTACACATCCTGAATTGTTGATCCAACCACTGAGAACTATGACTGTGCCTTGTATACTTGTAGAAAATATTTTCCTTAAAATCTGAAATAAAATTAGCGACACTGCATTCTTTTGTAACCAACTCGCATCTAGAACCTTCACCTCCACTCTGCAAAGTATATTTGACTATCTCATATCTCTTTTTCTCAATAAGCTTCTTTCCTAATTCATGTTCGGAACCCTTATGAAAACATTAAACAAACTTTGACAAGCCACCACATTGTTAGCCCTTTTAAACAATTATTTCTATAGAAAAAGCAACCATCATCTCTAGAACATAAAAATAGATCTAGCAAGTCCCTTGATGATTTTGGAAGATGCATTGCACTACACTCCTGCAACATTTCATTAGTATGAAAATTAGAATGGATATAGCATAATGGTTCATGGTACATTGAAAACTCCACATGGTATTTGCAACAAGTATTATGAATTTTAAGAGGCACACAATAAAATGGCTTCAAACCTTCAAAATTCCTTTGTGAGATTTCCATATTTGGATGTGTTTCAATAAAAAATTTGAACAACATTGTTTGGCTTGATTCCAAGAAATATTTAGGATGCAGTGTACGGTCTCAATTTCCAATTCTTAACTTTAAAACATCCTTCACATTGGGTGATACTCTAGAGTTATCATGCCAAAATTGTTGAATTACTTGCTTTACATTATCGGCTAGCTTCTTATCAACCGTGGAAGCCTCCTGACAAAAGCCCATATATCATTTTGAATATCATCTATTCTTTCTCTTCTAGCAAGTGTTTTATCCAAAGTTTTACGATTTATGTCAAAATAAATACAAGTTTTTCTCATAAAGTGAGCCTTTTTCAATTGATGGCTTACTATGGTGGTTGTAATGACTCTCTGAGCAGCTCTCTTATCTTTTTCCTTGTTATTTTTTCCAATAGACCTGAGAGGATTAAAAATATTTTTGACAATAATAGAATTTTTTTTCAGTCTTCTTGTTCAAATGAATCTTCAATTTGGCTAGCAAAGGTCTCATCTTTTGCATCTTTAGCAATTGTACAAAAAGTTGGCATTGCTCGGTCAATGTCTTATCGCTAAAATATTGGTTGAAAAGTCTTGTAGCCCACAACCGAATGGTTCATGTTGACCTCTTGCCTTCAAAATTGTTTATAATGTTCTCATCAATTTCAAGTAACCATTTAGGGGTTCTTGAAGGTCTTGAATTTGGAATGTCTTTCTTCCACACAAGGTTCTTCATTTCTCATGTAATCTGGTGAAACATAATTTACACTTGGTTCAATATTATGTTCAACATCTTCAATTCCAACATTTCACCTTGAACATTTTCAATATCATTTTGAATAATTTCATTCTGAATTTCAATATCATGTTCAACATCTTCAATTCCAACATTTTCACCTTGAACATTTTCATTATCAATTTCAATATTTTCATTCCCAATTTGAATATCATGTTCAACATCTTCAATTCCAACATTTTCAATATCAATTTGAACATTTTCATTCTCAATTTCAATATCATGTTCAACATTTTTACCTTGAACATATTCAATTTTCTCTTCACTTGAAAGACCATAGGGCTCGGGTTCACCAATATTTAACATACCTTGTCTTCTCTTCCTATGACCTTCTCTATCTCTTTTTCTATATGTTTCAATTTTTTATTTTGTAAGCTTTCTCTTATTTTTTTGCTTCTGATGACTGTTGCTCCCCATTATACCTCATAAAAGATGCTAAAAAATCATTGCTTATGACAAATTTGAGTAGAAGATTCTCCAAAAAGTTGATCTTTGTCTCTTCCTATCTGAAACCGCACATTTTCACATACAAAGCCTGCAAATAGAATGCAAGGTCCATTGGGATGTAGAAAAAGGCCCATATGGGGTTTTTCTATGGCCCACAAATCTAAATCCGATATCTGATAGGAAAAAAAAATTAAAATGTTTTGTAATGGCAGGATTTTTGTGCTACAAATCGGATATCCGATTTGTACACACATAGACCTAAGAGTAATTAGGAGGCGGAGGGTGCACAAGAGAGAGAGAGTGGAGGGTAGAGGGAAAGGGAGAGACAAAGAGGGGGAGAGAGAGAAAGGGAGAGAGAGGGAAAGGGAGAGAGAGAGAGAGAGAGAGAGAGAGAGAGCAAGGGAAAGGAAGAGAGATACAAAGAGGGGGAGAGAATTAGGAGGGGGAAGGGAGAGACACAAAGAGAGAGAGTGATAGGGAGAGATAAAGAGAGAGGGAAAGGGAGAGATAAAGAGAGAGATAGAAAGAGGGGGAGAGAGAGAATAAGGAGGGTGAAGGGAGAGGGTAAGAGGGGAAGAGGGGGAGAGAGAGAGAGAGGGTTGAGGGTAGAGGGTTGACAATATATGGTTGAGAGATTAGGGTTGAGGGATTAATGGTTTAGGGTTAAGGGTAGAGGGGAGAGAGATAGAGGGAGTCAATGAAAGAGAGGGAGGGAGGAAGTGGGAGAGAAATAAAGGGTAGAGGGTTAAGGGTAGAGGGGAGAGGGACAAAGGGAGTGAGTGAGAGAGATAGAGAGACTTGAGAGAGATATAGAGGGAGACTTCAGAGATAGAGAGAGGGAGGGAGTGGGAGAGAGATAAAGGAAGGGAGGGTTAATGGTAGAGGGTAGAGGGTTGAAGGGTTAAGGGTTTAGGGTTAATGGTTAAGGGTTTATGGTTAAGGGGAAAGGGGAGAGAGATAGAGAGAGTGACTCTAAGAGAGATACCTAAGAGAGGGAGAGGGGGTATGAGAGAGAGACTTGAGAGAGAGAGAGGGTAGAGGGTTAAGGGTAGAGGGGAGAGAGAGACCTAAGAGAGGGAGAGG
>VDFB02271358.1:1123905698-1123920598 GCA_007258455.2 Sequoia sempervirens | reverse complement strand
TTTTGTTTTAATTCCTCTTTTTACAACTTTACTTGTAAAGCATATTATCCAATTAATTTAAATAATTTATTCTGATAATTATCCTTAACCAGTGAGTTAATTGAAATAATAAACACAATTTATTATTTAATGAACATTTAATAAACTCATGACTTTTTCTAAAAATAAATTAAATAATTAAATATTTAAATGCAATTTAATCTAACATTTTAATAAACAATATTACCCTTATATAATTAATCCAATCACAACATAAAAATACCATTTGCCACTCTTGCCCTATCTTTCCCTTCCGACTCCTTAGCCAGAGGGTACTACATCCTCCCCCCCTAAAACTCGACTTACTCCTGGAAGTCACATGGCTCAAAATGGAACATAACCACATTAGTACCAAAATCTCTCTAATCTATAATTGATGTACACCCTCTTTCTGAACCATTGCATTTAGAATCACTATTCGGCTTCACATTTGAAAACAATATCTTCTTAACTACTTTTATTTATAATAACATCCTTGGTTTCGGCATTAGTAACAAAGCCAATACTCTTATCGACTCAAATTTTCATTACAACAAGCATCTTCAAAACATCATAGAAAGAATACACATCAATGATTACTTGAAATTAACAAAAATACTCACCATAACATGATTCAGTAACATTTTTTAAGTCACAATTTACGATTCTCAATAATATCCAATCTATTTTATACCACAGAGTCACAATATACCCACATTTAGAACAACATGGTCATCCCTCTTTCACATCAATAGGCTCAATATAAGAATATTCTTCTACACATACATACACAGTCACATCATCAGGAAAAACACATCACAAGGCTACACAAGGGTCCATCTGGACACCGGAAAGCAGCATACTAATCCATGATACATAATCCATGAGTCACGAGCCAATATCCATCTCACATAATCCATACCTCACACTCAATGGCTTGATGGTGTTAGGCCACACACACATGGCGAGACCATCCAAACAAGACCACTATGACCCATCTCTTGTTGTGCAAGGTGATTAGCCTCCAAGAGATAGTCATCACACATAGGTGGGTAGTGGGTCCTAGCTATAAAATAGCCTCACATACCCCCATCCTCAAGGTTCCCTGCGTCTACTTCCTCGTATACACTCACCAAGTCCGCCTCATACGTCCTTGGAGAGGAATCACAATACAACACATAGCCGACCTCGAAAACAATAAGGATAAATTAGTTTAGCCACCAAAGCCATAAATTAAAGAAAACAAGAATTCAATTTCAACAATAAAGAACTAAATGTGCACAATTTCAACACTAAATCAAATGTAACCATGAGGGCTACGAGCAAAAAGATCACAAAGTATGGCTAAACCATCACAATCAAATATAACAAAGTGTCGGCTTTCACAATCACTAGAAAATCATCAATAATTATAAAGAAAGTTCACAATCCTAGAAATTGCACTATACAACACTGCGTGACTAGATACTAGCCACCAAACGAGGAAGGAGGGAACAACATCTGGCTATACAATAGCCCCCATGTGGTGCGGAGTGAGCACGCCATCCACATGACCCAGAGTGTGCTCCTCGGCTACACTCTGCCTCGCGTCGTCATGCGACATGGACTAACCAAGTGGCCCTCACACTCCTTGGTTGCCCGCATAGGATGTGCACCTCGGCCTCCATATTGCATCGCATCTCAGTGCGGCGTGGTCATACACCAGCCGGAGAAGGCACACACTGGTCGTATGCCGCATGGCAGTGTGTCCGTGGCTCCGCGGAAGTAGGCACGCGCTAGACACACCCCGCATAGCGATACCTGGTGGAAAAGGCACACGCAGGTACTCGCCGTCGCCAGAGGTATACATGGCCAGGACCTACCCATATGCTAACCGACCCAAACACTGTCAAAAGCAAACATGAGTATCCCTCTACAAATGTGTGAGGCCCCATTACGCTCATCACACAAGTAGGCTATCATAGCACATCTCATAGTGCACCTTCACGTGTCTAAGCACGTGGCATCGTGTCCTCGAGCCCAGCTCGCTACCATCAACAACACGGCATCATCACCAGCACTATGTCGGAACATCAGTGGGGTGTGGTATCGTATCCATCGCATCATGTCGGAACATGTGCAAATACGGTGTATGCAATACATATGTGGGCATATCAATATGGGGCTACTCGAGCTTCACCTCTCATACGGACGAGGTTCACTCGCTAATGTCAGCTCAACGTCCCTATGGACGGCCAGACCAATACTAACAACCAATGCTGCTATACTCAAAACTGTGGGGTTTAGGCTGGCACATGTGAATCAAGTACCCTGATCCATCATAAGGGAAAGTAGTGAGTACGTTTCCTCGGGATCGGTTGAGCTAAGAATACTCTGCGTCGCAATATGCGTACGCTACACACTCCGCCCAAGGAACTTTGTGGCTGCTACTACCCCTTCACAGATTGAGGAACTAGAGAACCAAAAGAAAAGAATCCATGAAACTAGCTTTTGGCTACTCTTATATGTATAGAATTTCAACCACACGTGGGTTGGCCCCCAATCAGGTAACAATCATACACACATAATGGTATGGTTAATCCCACACCAAATACAACAGTTTTCCCATGGATGGATACATAGTATCACCATCGCATGGCACACAAAGCAAGCACAGGGTACTCACAACACTCAATCAATGCACAGTTACTGGTTTCTCACATTTACAGGGGTTACAATTACATGCACAACTCCATTACTCTTCAAAAGATCACATTCCATAAGTACTATTTTCCATATATCTCATGATGCTACAAGCCAATATCATGATTACTATGATCACTTAACAACTCCAATTAATAAATTCACATTCACCTCTATTCATTCAGTATAACATTTTTGCCTTCATAACATATGCATATGTAGACTAACTTTTCTTCTAGATAGAATATATAAACCGGACAACATAATGGGCTCATATGAAACCAGAGTGCCCAGTGTTAGAACCTTGCTCTGATACCAAGTTGTAACGCCCGTCATGCAACCCAGAGAACATAGGCAAAGCAAACAACAATTTTTTTTTTTTAAACATTACAATTGAACATACAAGAAACATTAACCATAAACATATAACACATTACATTACACTAGTACACTTAATCCTCTGGGGCACGCGAGGTTACATGACAAACAACTAACAACGAAACAAAGATAACAACAACACTATTCACTACTTATAGCTATACTCAATGATCACACAAGCTACAAGAAAAGATAGAAGTGATTTACTATCTTGGCAATAGAGTCTACTTACTTAGGTCAGCTTAACATACCTCTTAGATTCCATTTTATCAACCAGTCCTTGCTCCCAATGCCTATACCTGCAAGGTCTACATGACTTGGCACACACATTAGATCAAAGATAGTTAACACATGATCACTAAGAGAAACTATATAATCAATGGTAGTTTTATGTTATTAGAAATAACGACAAGACTCGAACAAGACTCAGAAGGACAGTCCTAGGGGCCCGACCTAATGCCTCGGGAGCTCATCACTCGATGGCCTTGCCTACGTATATAATTCGCAGAGGCACCGTAGTTCGACAACTTGAGCTGCTCCAACTCATTGACTGACCCACCAAGGGTTCACTCAAAAGACTTTCAAGGAGGAAACTATTCCAACACAAGGTAACACAACACCACAATTACACGCTAAACTCAAACCTCTAATCATAAGTATAATGTGACCCATACAAAATTACGTACTAGAAGAATAGTGGGTATGCAACCCTTTCTAGGGTCCATCACCCCAGACAGTTTCTAAGGCGGCTGCCACCCACTTAGGTGAAGCCGAAGACTGAAGAACTAGGTAAGCATATTCTTGCAACAACAAAATAAAAATAGCCTACTCAAATGTTTATTCATACATGCATAAGAAAGGTCACAAGGGATAACAACAGTAGCCATTAACGACCTGCATTCACAATTGGAAGACCAAACCACTCGATAATCAAGTCAATCATACTCACAAGAGTTTAAAAGTAACTATCCCTATAAAGGACTTATGAACCAATAGTAAAAAGAATGCAAGGAAAAATAATCATTCAAGACATTATCTAAATTCATTTACTTGCATTGGCCTTCTCATTTATCTAAATGTAAGTTGATCAAAATCAATCATTCAATTGTTTGGTTAAGTAAGAATACAATCCAAGCATTAGTCATGAAGATTTAAAAGAAATAACAATTATATTCTATTTAAAAGTCAATACATATTTACACCAATCACTTACCTCCACTAGCACACTCAAGCTATACACTAAGAAGAAGAACATTAGATATTCATTTACATTTTTTTATTTTTTTATTTTTATTTTTTTTGCTCATCAATTAAGGAATCATTGAAAATAATAAAAGAAGTTATATAACATCTTCTAGAATTCATCCTATATATGTATATATAAATTTCATATGAAAGGTCACTCGCAAAATTACTCACAAATAATTTAACTATACAACAATAATCATAATATAACAAAAAGAAAACAATTCATAAATGGTTTTAAGTCTCATCCATTTAGACTTATTTTCATAATTATCTAAATATGTGCTTATTTAATAAAAACTTTCTTCTTGTCATGTAATATCACGAAAGTACATTATCTACGACAAAACTTACATTCTATTCTCTAATTCCACTACTCTTTTAATTACTAGAGTCACCTAAAACAAATTATTAATGGAACAACATCTAATTGACATAATTCATAATCGTTTCTCAAAATAAATATAACTTTGTTTGCTCTACTGTCTTCTACGCAATGAAAACAACTGCCTAATTATTATCATATACCACACAATTAATCCTTCATTTCTTATTAAAACTATTCGACACTAAAACAAAACAACTCATTTTCATATTTCATAATTACTTCCTTCCCAATTCACAATTCCTAAATTACACTTAAAGACAACCATTAAACACACTTGATTTACAACTGGTGAATATATCTGCCAATAACATCCGCCTAAATAAATATTTATTTAAATGTATACATCTCTGTAATTACGCTTTTATGGCCTGTTGTTTATGACAGTAATTTAGATTAAAGGAGAGAATACTTATAATCCCATAAACACCTATTTAAATACATCTATACCTGGTACGTAAGTTGCGAATGCTTTTAACCATACAGGAACGAACCCTTAAGCAACCACTAGCCAAGGTATCGAGTAAGACTACTAAGTCAAGCAGAAATTCGATTTCCCTAGAGGAAATGAAACATTTAGCCAAACTCACAATAGCCTACATGATCGTAGAATACAAGGTGTCGACTGAAGTACAAAAAGTATCTAGATCCATAGATGGTATGCGGCCGACAATTGAAGAGACTAAACATCGGAAGTAAGTGCATTGGAGAAGCTACAAAGTTGTTCAATACTATGGAAAGCGAATAGGTTATACGCCCTTCTTGGGCATGTATCAGACGAAGTAATTGATTAATGGCAACTTTAAGGATTCAAAGAAACAAAAACGTTACAGGCTAGATTCGACAAGGACACATGAACCATTTGGAAGACTATGAACTGCCATGACCACAAATTACACACAACTGGCTTTGAAGGACAGGTTTAAGAAACTTTCTAGAAAATGCAATTAGCAGGTATAAAGCCAAGGTCCTTAAGCATCCATAGTCTTCATCCTACCTGTGCCAAAGTGGAGACGTTGGAATAGACCACCACGTCAACATGAATGCAAAAATATGGAATCATAGACAAAGCGCATAAACCTATTTGACAGAACGCCAAAATAATATTCATCTCATGGAATATATTGGTTGCATGACATGCACAAAACGGTTCAGTATTTACTAATGACCAGAAGCAATGAAGAGTTGAGATATTAAAATCTGAACGCGAACAGTAAGGGTAGCCACGATTTTAATCTGAGATTTCGTACTTTGAGCTGGGACGATTCAATGAAGCTGGGTGATTTCAAGCAAAGTTAATTGGCAGGAGATAGGCGAAGGAATATACTGTTTGCAGAATCGACTGCCTGAATAAAACACCGCCTTTGAGTATTCATATTACACTTATTGTCTCTAAATAATATTATCAGTAATTCTCGAAACTATAGAGGGATCTTACACAACGATTGCTGGATGAGGATTCTCCTAGATGGACAAAAATAATAACTCATAAGAATCTTCTGGGTTAGACAAGGTTCGACCCACCTGCGAAACTACATTAAGCTTGTGCGGGCTCTTATATACCCAGACTACGCTACCAAATATAAAAACTGGAAGTCATCTCCTCGAACACCAAACATAAATTTATTTCCATTGAAAACTGAATTTAAAGAATTGAATGAAAAACTAGTGTAATGTACAAATAGCAACCACCTTACTCAGCATCGATTACATGCAATATACAAAAATAAAAGTCAGACCACACAACAATATTTTCCCAAAAAGATCTACATGCTAAATTTAGCTAATCGCCCTCAAATGGAAATCAGCTGCATGGAAGAACTCATTGTTGCCATTCAAAGCAAATGCAAAGCATTGCAGTTTCGGTAAAGAAGCTTAGAAAAAGTTCTTGTATTTCAAAATAAATGTGAGATGTCTTGCATACCTGCCTTCTTAGATCCCCACTAGATCATACGATTTGCAGACTCGAACCTCTTTTCCCATTTTTGCTTGTTCCCTGTTGATATGGTAATGCTTTGACCATCCACTTTGCTTCTCAAACGATACGGCTTTGAATCTACAGAGTGCTACTCATACTGTATACTCCACTGCAGATTGACCCTTCAAAAGAGTTATGTCCTCCCTCAAGCATGCAAATGCTTTGGCGTACTTTACTGGTCAGGATTCTTTTCCATGCCGTCCGAATAAAACCAGAAATGGTGGTGATGGATTTAATAGAGGACGAGGGGATAAAGCGCGCAAGATCTTGGAATGCATGCATCTACTGTAGTATTACCGTTGTAAGGCCCCAAAAATTATTAACATATGATTGACATTAGTAGGCAGGGTATAGCTCTTTCGGAAAAGAATAGACTAAACCGCTTCCCACCATTAAAGTAGTGGTCCCCATCACTACTACAGTTTCCTTCATATAGTCGTGATTTGTGGACATGCTCAAATCTTAGCCGGAAAAATGACCGACTTCCCACAACCCACATTGGATTGTGAAGGCAATAATAATTTTTATAACCAAAAACAAAAAAATAAAAATAAAAAAATCAATTAAAGTAGAAAATTTCCATTTCTTGCAAAAGCTCATCGAAATCCTGAATAAAAGCAATTATATCTTTAAAAGCGAGCTTTTCAGTTAAATCTCCAATCACATTCGTTCTTTCATCCTTTTTTTTTTTTTTAATTCCTCTTTTTACAACTTTACTTGTAAAGCATATTATCCAATTAATTTAAATAATTTATTCTGATAATTATCCTTAACCAGTGAGTTAATTGAAATAATAAACACAATTTATTATTTAATGAACATTTAATAAACTCATGATTTTTCTAAAAATAAATTAAATAATTAAATATTTAAATGCAATTTAATCTAACATTTTAATAAATAATATTACCCTTATATAATTAATCCAATCACAACATATAAAATACCATTTGCTGCTCTTGCCCTATCTTTCTCTTCCGACTCTTAGCCGTGAGGGTACTACAGGAGATTGATTTATTAAATAACATGTTGTGCATCCACAACCTCAACCCAAAAATTCTACTCCAGACTAGCATTGCTCAACATACTTCCTGCCCTTTCCATCAACGTCCTATTCAACCTTTCAGCAACTCCATTTTGATGTGGAGTGTAAGGTGTTGTTTTATGCCTTTTTATTCCATGGTCTTTGCAATACCTTTCAAAATCTATAGAACAAAACTCACCGCCATTATCTATCCTCAAGCATTTAATTTTTCTTCCAGTCTGATTTTCAACCAAGTTTTAAAACTCTTTAAACTGACTGAACATTTCTAATTTACTTTTTAGAAAATGTACAAATGTCCTTCTCAAATAGTCATCAATAAAAGAAACATAAATCTTGATTTCAATAATGAAGGAACATTTACTGGACCAAAAACATCAGAGTGAATATAATCTAGAACACCAGAAGATCTATGAGGACTAGAATAAAACAAAACACGATGTTATTTTTCCATATATACAATGTTCACAAAAATCAAACTCAAGGCTACAATCATCAAGCCCTTCAACTAGGTTTTTAATTTTCAAAGCTTTTAAGCCTTTCTCACCAATGTGGTCGAGCCTTTGATGCCAGAGCATGGTCTTTTCTGCTGGGAGTTTCACCTCCAAAGAGTTTGCACCCAGAGGAACTTCATTCTCCTTCTCTACATGAGAAGCCTTTTCTGACTTTATGGAGACACTATTGCTTTGAACATGTGCATCTAGCTTGTACAAAGTACCAATTTGAGCACCCCTTGCTAGCACCATTGAGCCTCTAGTCATTTTGCAGCCACCACTCAAGAATGAAACTTGCACGCCAACATCATTCAACTTACTAACAAAAAGAAAATTTTGAGCCAGACCTGGTATGTGCATTACACCATCAATTCCTTTGATTCTTCCATCAGGAAATTGAATTCTAACTCTTCCATGACCAACAATTTCAAGAGATGGGTCACTTTCCAGATATACCTTTCCACCAACATAATTTTTGTACTTCGTAAACCAATCTCTGTGAGATGCCATGTGAAAAGATGCATCTGAGTCAATCATCTAGACATCATCTGATGCTTGAGTCACCAAGGCTGCAATGAAGGCATCTACATTGCTCTGAGAAGAATCATTATCCAAAGAATTATTTTTCTTCTTCTTCTTTTTCTCCCCTTTTCAATCCTTACAAACATAACCAGGCTGCCCACAATTCCAATATTTTACCTTGGACTTCTTGCCAAGAAACTTTGATTTCCCTTCAAACTTTGATTTAGACTTCTTGTCTTTCTTCTTTTCTTTCTCCTTTGATCTACCTCGAACAACAAGAGCCTCCTTTGCCATCTCAGAAGATTTCCTTCACATCTCTTCTGACTGCAATGAAGCAACCACATCTTCCATCTTGAAAGTGGTTGTTGTACTCCCAATAGCCATCACTGAATGATCCCACGAGTCGGGCAAAGAATGTAACAAAAGCATACAAAGATCCTCATCATCTATCTTCACACCTACATATGTTAGCTGAGCAATGAGCATATTGAATGTATTCAGATGATCAGCCACAAATGCCCTTTCCTACATTTTCAAAGAGTGCAACTTCTTTCTCAAGAATAAATTATTCACCAAGGACTTTCCTTGATAAATATCACCAAGTTTCTTCTAGACTTCTCTTCATGAAAATTCAAGAGAACAGAGTTCGCTAGATAGAGTCTTATCAACCATTTGGCTTTTCTATCTGAGGTCCCAATCTTCTTGCTTCATGCCTAAAGGTTTAGTTCTAGACACAACAATCCATATATCTCTATCTACCAACAGGTTTTCCATTTTGAGTTTCTGCAACTCAAAGTTGCCACCATTGAACTTTTCAATTTCTATCTTCCCTGATGTGCTTGCCATCTTAATTTGCAATTGATATTACCAGATTCCTCTACAAGACTCCTACTCTTCATAATTGGCACAAAAAACCTGTCCAACCCACAAGGATAACACAACTGGCTAGGCTCTGATACCACTTGTAAGGAAAGAAGAGGTGTGGAAAAACTTTCCTAATTCTAATTCTAAGAAGAGAATGCAGAAATATGGTTCAATTTGGAATTACGTTCATTAAAGGTGCATATTAGCAAGAATAATAGATCAGAACAAATTTAACACAACCACAAAATGGACACCAATTTTAATGTGGGAAAACCCTTTTAGGAGAAAAACCCACACACCAAGCAAAAAACACTTTGTATTACAACAAAAAAGTCCACATGTATAGAGTTATAGTTTGTTGCTTCTAGAGATGTTAATTCACACTTTCAATATAGACAACATAAACTTCCTGAGCAATCTCATTCTCACTCATCAGACTCACAACTTTTCTCCAAAAACACTATTACAATGCATTACACATTATAGCATTTCCCTTATTAGAGAATTCTAATCAATCTGCATCACCAAAGACATGCTAGAAACATACCAATTTAGTTCCCATTCATAACAGCAAACAAATCGTCACTCAATAGTTATCATATCGGGTTATCGATGAGACAAGAAAAAACCTCACTTATCTATTTGAGTCTCGCCGACAAGTGTAATACCCACAAAACCAAAAAAGTCATCAGAGTATTGGTGAGACAAGAGACTGTGTTCTACTGATCACTCATCATCACACCAATATGAGCTTCTCATGGTATACTATCGACCAACCTTATCACCATATCGGGGAGACCCCATATTCATTTCCCATCGATACAAGAGAGTCTTGTCGATGAAGTAACATCCCTCCAATGCAAGCCTATCGACTCATCAAAGAGACCCGGCTAAGTGTCTCGCCAATGTCCCCAAGTCCTATCAATGTCATCATATCATTCTATCGTAGGGACACGACTCACAATCCCACCGATAGAGTAAACTCCTATCGATAGAACAAATCGTTAGCACCAAACCGTCGAGTCGTCACGGGGACAATCTTCGGAGTCCCACTAACCAAGCAATGTCTTGGTGATGAAGAACTAAGTGAAACCTTGAAGGCTCATCATATCACCATTGGGACAAAGAACAAGGTCTCACTGATAGAACACAATCATGCCGATCAAAGGAAGAAAAGAACACAATGTTGCCAATATCAAGCCAGTAAGTTGAGACACATTTCCAACAAGAATAACAAATTAATAAACCTATTTTAATGTTGCAATTTGAAACTCCATAGTAATCCTACTCAAAATAGTAGATAAGAGATTTATATGACTATGATGTTTATTGACCTCTTAAGTGTAATAACCCTAATAGGATAACTATCATGGGAACTAAGGGGTATTGAGAGTGTGTTAGTTGATGGTATTGTTGTGTAAGAATCCTGGATAAGGCAATGATACACCTATGTAGTAAGACCTATGATATACTTTTAATATTGGAAATATTAGATGTACTGTTATATTAAGAAGATATCAAGATGCATGTAGTTATGGACCATTTGGGAAATTCTATTGTAGTGGCAATGGGTGCAATAAATTCATTTGTTGTGATTTTATCCTCCTTTCTTAATGAAATAATAAGACATTCTATATGATTATAAGAATGGAATTTGGGTATTGGGGGTAAGGGATTTTATATGACTACAAGTTATCTATGGCACCCTCAAATAGAAAACACTCAATATTAAACCTATTTTATGAATTTCAAATGGAAGTGCTTTCTTATGGGTTTGTGTGAAGCAAGGTAGTTTAATGTTGTATAATAAGCCTAACCCCTATGTTGATAAGACAAACCTTGGTTATGGGAACGTGTGAGTAGGTCCTTTGAAAAACCATGTAAGGATTACTACATGTGACTTTGATCCATTTGGAAGTGGGTACATAGGCGGTCCTTGGGAGAAGGATGCCCCTATGACCTCAAGCCTGTAGGGGATGACCTAGGGGGATAAATACCAAATTTTGGGTTTGTTTCTAGTTGTTTTGATCTTCTCTCTTTAGTAGGATTTAGATAAGGCTAAAATAGGAATTAAATGGTTATGAAAGAGTTCAAAAAACCTGATAACTTTTATTTAATTCATAATATGTTTATGACTAGTAAGTTAAATGAATGGAATACATTTGAATAATTGGTTGTGGTTATAGGTTGATTTGAGCTCATCTCGTGTTTGTTCTAGGTGATTTATATGTGTTGTGTAAATTAACCTCAAACCTACTTGACTATGTATATGATCCTAAATAAGCCAATTACGATCTACTTATTCTAAGTTAAGAATCTATCTTCCAATTATAGTGCTAATAATGAGTTAAGGAGAAATACTATGATGCTCGAGATTGATAGTAGTCAAGGAGAAATACTATGATGCTCGAGATTGATAGTAGTCAAGGGGCAATACTATGATGCACGAGATTGACAAAAATCAAGGAGAGATACTATGATACTTGAGATTGGAAATAGTCAAGGATCAATACTATGATGCTCAATATTAATAGTAGTCAAGGAGAAATACTATTATGCTCAAGATTGAAAATAGTGAAGGAGCAATACTATGATGATCTTGAGATTGACAATAGTCAAGGAGCAATACTATGATGCTTAGGATTTATAGTAGTCAAGGAGCATTACTATTAGGCTCAAGATTGACAATATTCAAGGAGCATACTATGCTAGCGATGGACATCCTTGGTTTCTTAATCATTTGATGGACTATATGGTAAGGGAGTTTCTAATGAACAATAGGGCGGTAACAGTTGGACCAACCTTATATTATAGTCTTGGCCTATATTGATTTGTAAAATGGTAACTTAGATCATTCGAAGTAGGTAACACCTTATTATCATGAAGTGATATGAACCTATGTGTGATTGAGTGTGTTTATACACTAACACCACCCTAAGTACTTGTATAAAATTTCTAGGGTTGTGTGCATTGATATGCTTGTTCCCTTGCTAGTCACGATATCAAGTAGTATGTGATGCTTGATATATTGTCATAGTAGGCTAATGTGATTGTGAATCAAGTAGTGGGTTGATGGATGCAATAGGTTGTATCCATTTCCACTTCACTTATTATTTTATAATAAAAGAAACATTTGCAAGGAATTATACCTTACACAAAAGTCCCAAAGGGAAAATAGTTCAAAGTAGATTAAACTAAAACAATCTCAAACTAGTACAAAGATAGCGAACAAACAACACAATAATAACATAAAAAGCCAGAGGAGGTAGAAAACAAAGGCACACATAACCCCCTACTTAGTAATATTCCCCCATTCCTCCATGAGGATTTTAAAAGCATCCTTATTCTACTAGCTAGAGTTGGGTTCCATAGGAGTGTCATGTTTCTTGATCTTATCCTAAAGCATTGAGGTCAATGTAACAAAAAAATTGTTGATGACTTTACTTATTGTTCCTTATGTGAATATGTGATGTATTGTGTGGATTGTCACACTAGATATATGTGGTGTATGATTGATTCACTCACTAGGGGAATTGGGGAACTATGCAATAATATGACCCTCATGTATTTGTGTATATTTCAATACACTATGGATTGGTTAAGTTAGTTATTGAACAAACACTTGAAGAAAAAATATTATCATCATATTATAATGGGCTAAGTTGACAACTTACACTGAATGAATGATTAGGTGAAAAAATTAGGGCTTATCAAGATCAAGATAAACCACTAGAATTTTTCACTCTAAATCATTACAATTCATGTAATTATAAGGGCCAAAAGATGCAAATAATAATTAGAAATTGACCCTAACTATTATAGAAACTATGAGGGGAGTTATTAGAGCTCAAAGTGGTGTGTACCTTGCTATAAGAAGCCTATTTTTAGGGAACAAAGGATTCATTTTCCTTTAGTGGCGAATGGGTCCTGTTAGGGTTTATGAAACTGAGATCTAGGTTATTTTCCTTGATGTCCACACTTTCAAATTCTCATTTATTAGCTCCCAAACCTGTACTTAATTTTATAGCTTCACTTCTTTGTTCTTGCACTTCGAAGGTCAGTCTTGCAACTTGATAACTTTGATAATTTTGCTCTAAACTTCTTCTCCACTTGATCTTCAACCTAAAAATATGAAAACACACACTCAAGGAGAGAAAAAATTATTAATTGTTAGTGAATAGGGGTTTGCCTAAGTCAAACCCCTTGTAGGTAATTAAACCAAATGATGAAATAATGTAATTGAAGCATGAACATGAAATGATGCAATGGTTATACCTTGGATGATTTCTTGTAATGCAAATCTGCAAACTAACATGTAGTGGCCATGAAGAATGTAGATCTTGATCTTTGAATAAGATGTGAACAATGCTTGCAAGTAGATCTTCAATGCTACATCAACTTTCTTAGCTTAACATGTAGGAATGCACTAAACCCTTGTCATGATGAAATGATCATGAATTTTTGCAATAAAACCTTGATAATCTTCCTTGAAATGCATTTGAAAATTCTCTTGGGGTGATCCCACAATAGTGGTTTACAATTTTTGGCCAAACTGGACACTGATATTTTTTTTTTTAACAAAATCTTCACATTCGGGCACCTATAGCAATTAAACCATGAGGAATTTGAAGATGATGCAAACTAGAGTCTTGTCACATTTTGTCTGTAGATTCTAAAAATATTTTTTTCAATTTTTTTGGAATAAGATTGCACTTCTTTTTCCATCTCCCACAAAAATTGGTTTTTTTCAAAAAACAACATTTTTAAAAAGTGACTCACACCGTATAACGTATAACTTTTTTTACTTGAAAGATAAAATTCCATTTCTTTCAAATTTAGATTTTTAACTCTGATATCTAGTGCTTCCACTTGGTTAGATAGTTTTTTATTGAATATTTTTTCTTTAATCAAGTTTCAAAGTCAAATCAATTACAATTCAGACATAACACGACCGTATAACGCATAACTTTTACTGTATGTATGAAATTCTTTTTTTTTTTGGTTGGATCAACGATCCAATATCTGGTACACTCATATTTTAAATTATTTTTTTCATAATCTCTATTTTTCCACTTGTGCAGAATAGAGAGTTTTGTTTTTAGTGAAAAACCTATATTTAATAAAACTTAAAAAACAGATAGATAATATAATCAAAACATACTAAAATTATATTCGTTGGATAGCTCGTTTTGAGGGGAACCTGATACTAGTTGGGCTTTTGAGATCTCCTCCATTTTCATTCTCAAATTGAGCTTCGAAGTGCAAAATTTTCAGCAATTCTGGTGCCTTAGG
>VDFB02271358.1:1123855553-1123905598 GCA_007258455.2 Sequoia sempervirens | reverse complement strand
CTTAATTGATGAGCAAAAAAAATAAAAATAAAAAAATAAAAAAATGTAAATGAATATCTAATGTTCTTCTTCTTAGTGTATAGCTTGAGTGTGCTAGTGGAGGTAAGTGATTGGTGTAAATATGTATTGACTTTTAAATAGAATATAATTGTTATTTCTTTTAAATCTTCATGACTAATGCTTGGATTGTATTCTTACTTAACCAAACAATTGAATGATTGATTTTGATCAACTTACATTTAGATAAATGAGAAGGCCAATGCAAGTAAATGAATTTAGATAATGTCTTGAATGATTATTTTTCCTTGCATTCTTTTTACTATTGGTTCATAAGTCCTTTATAGGGATAGTTACTTTTAAACTCTTGTGAGTATGATTGACTTGATTATCGAGTGGTTTGGTCTTCCAATTGTGAATGCAGGTCGTTAATGGCTACTGTTGTTATCCCTTGTGACCTTTCTTATGCATGTATGAATAAACATTTGAGTAGGCTATTTTTATTTTGTTGTTGCAAGAATATGCTTACCTAGTTCTTCAGTCTTCGGCTTCACCTAAGTGGGTGGCAGCCGCCTTAGAAACTGTCTGGGGTGATGGACCCTAGAAAGGGTTGCATACCCACTATTCTTCTAGTACGTAATTTTGTATGGGTCACATTATACTTATGATTAGAGGTTTGAGTTTAGCGTGTAATTGTGGTGTTGTGTTACCTTGTGTTGGAATAGTTTCCTCCTTGAAAGTCTTTTGAGTGAACCCTTGGTGGGTCAGTCAATGAGTTGGAGCAGCTCAAGTTGTCGAACTACGGTGCCTCTGCGAATTATATACGTAGGCAAGGCCATCGAGTGATGAGCTCCCGAGGCATTAGGTCGGGCCCCTAGGACTGTCCTTCTGAGTCTTGTTCGAGTCTTGTCGTTATTTCTAATAACATAAAACTACCATTGATTATATAGTTTCTCTTAGTGATCATGTGTTAACTATCTTTGATCTAATGTGTGTGCCAAGTCATGTAGACCTTGCAGGTATAGGCATTGGGAGCAAGGACTGGTTGATAAAATGGAATATAAGAGGTATGTTAAGCTGACCTAAGTAAGTAGACTCTATTGCCAAGTTAGTAAATCACTTCTATCTTTTCGTGTAGCTTGTGTGATCATTGAGTATAGCTACAAGTGGTGAATTGGGTTGTTGTTATCTTTGTTGTTCGTTGTTAGTTGTTTGTGAAGTAACCTCGCGTGCCCCAGATAACTAAGTGTAATAGTGTAATGTAATGTGTTATGTGTTTATGGTTAATGTTTCTTGTATGCTCAATTGTAATGTTTAAAAAAAAATTGTTTGCTTTGTCTGTGTTCTCTCGGTTGCATGACGGGCGTTACAATGTAGCTAATGGTTAAACTACATGATTCATAGAGTTACTTTGGCTACTTCGTAGATGTGTTAGATAATCATAGAGGTAATAGATTATTCCTGGGGTTAGGATAATACAATGAAGGGGATAGCGTATGCATAGGGTGTGAATGGTCATATATAAACCAAGCTAGGAAGGTGGGTGAGCTTGTGATGTACACTTCAAAATTAAGAGTGATGAACACTTTGGCCAAAGTAGTGTAAGTTGCTACTGATTGCATTGTCAGTTCACCATGTTTCCAAATTTACATACTAGATAGAGGATGTTATATGTATAGATTGTAGCCATTGTATGACAGATCTAGAATCATTTAGGACACACCATCAAGCTCAAAAAAGGTCATGTTATTACCAAACCAATCTCTTCATCGAAGGGTAGGGCCATCTATTAGTTAGATAGATGTGTGGGGGATCGTAGTTAGTCCATGGTTGATAGAAAAGCGCTTGAGTGATGCTTATCCTCTTTAGGTGGCAACCAAGGCTTTGAATGGAGGATTTCCAGAGCTATTCATACATCGTTTTCCAGTAAGCTCAATAGAGCCTTGTATTTGTATTTTGTATCCATTATGATGGAATAATGTAGAAAGGAAAATGATATCATGTTATCATGTTATCATGTACTTTGTAATATTTACTTTGGAAAGTTCTAATGCTTTGATATAATGCAATGGAAATTTTGGAAAGATGTTTATCTCAAATGTCCATGTTATCTTTTGTTTTTAAGGAAAAATTTTATTGCTCTTATTGGATAGATGCTTAAACTTTTACTTGAGGTTAAAATATACGAAAGTTATTATGTAGAACAATGGGAATGTTACACTAAGACAACTATCTACCTTTCTTCTCTTGAGATGTACCTTGAATACAAGAGTCTTATCATCTCATTCTCAAACTAAGAATCACACCTACTATTTCAAGTAACTTTCCTTAGGTTGGAACATGAAAAGCAATCATTTAGGTTGAAGGTGCACTCAATATTGTTCATCTTAGATTCCTACAAGATGTATTTTTCTAGATGAATATTTCAATATGTCTCTTTATGGTGTCATTCTTTGATACAATGTTTAAAAAATTATAATTTTCCTTGGTATCCGTTATGTTTGTAGTGTTCATTTCTCTCTTTAATGTTAGTTTCCTTATTTAAATATTAACCTTTTATTTTTTCTTGCATTGGTAATTTTGTTAATAAGAAGTGGTTGTCTTGATTTCCATATCAATATAGTGTTTAGGGTTTAGTCTTTATGGTTTATGATTTAAGGTTTAGGGTTTTAGTTTTTAGGTCTAGGTTATAGGTTTTAGTTTATTGTACATGTATCCATTATTTTGATGAATATGATTACAAATGGAAATAAAAAAACTATAGAATTTAACTTAGTTACAACAATTAAATTAAACAAAAACAAAAACCACAAAATTAAAAACCCTAAGTGTTACTTTATATAATTAAGTTTTAAACCATAAATAAAAAAAAATGTTAAATATAAAGCAAAAAAAGCACAAATACTAACTTGGAGGTCACTAAGATCGAATATATTGAAGGGAGGTGGTAGGAACAATTTGGTGCTGTATAGGGCTTTAGAAATGAATACCCATTCTCCTTTGGTCAATGTCTCTCGCCAAAAAATTTATAGGTTAAAATGAACTGACAGTCATTTTTAAAAAAAAATATTTTTTTTTGAAATGGGTACACTCATTTTAAAATAGGTACCCGTTTAGTAGCGAGTACCCGAAGTGGAATGAGTTCCCGTTCAAATTTACGCTTGGGAACCCATTTCTTTAGGCATTTTTTTGGCCAAAAATTCCCCTCTTTGTGGACCCAACTAATGGGTTCTACAATCTAAAACTTCATTCCGAAGTGTCGATCTACAATAACAGACCATTTATCTTGGAAAATTAGTGATGGTAGCCTTGTTTCTTTCTGGCATGATTCCTAGAATGGTGATGTGCCAATGGAGTCCTTTCCTTCTATGGAGGAGGCAATGAGGAACACAAGTGAGGCATACAGTGAAAAACTCATGGACTACATGACAATGAGAAACATCAATGGAAGGTACCAGTTTGAGTTGAAAAAAATTGAAATGTTGAATGAGCAATGTAGAGATGCCATATTGGCTGAGCTTGCAAATTTTCAAGTGTTACTAATTGAGGGGTAGACTCAATCATTTGGTGTGTAGCCAATTTGAGTGATTACACTGCCAAAATTGGTAATGAAGTAATTAGGAGGGAAACTAATATGAAAAACTAGCCGAAACATCTATGTTGGGGAAGGGATGTGCTTCCAAAAGTCAAGTCTTTTTCTTGGACAACTTTATGTAAATGAATCTTTAGTGGCAACCACTTAAAATGAATAGGAGTGGTTGGTCCACATCGATGTTTCATGTGTTATAAGGAGGATAAAACTATAGACCATCTCCTTAAGCAGTGTGAAGTTTCCCACAGATGTCAGTTTTAATTTTGTGCCAAGCTAGAATGGTAAGGTCTGATGCCTAATAGCTTAAGGGATGAATTTCAGGGTTATCCAAGGCTATACAAAGGCTCTATGTTGGAAGGTCTATGGAATGCAGGCTTTGCCATGATAATATGGTAAATATGGAAATAAAGGAACACAAGGATTTTTAAAGATAAAAAGGATCCTATAGAAACTATTTTGGATAAAATTGAGGTTGCTATTTATGAACATTTGAATGGTCAGTGATGAGACCATAAATTGTCTCATATTTTATCAAAGAAAATAATCTATTTCCTCCTAAAATGCATTAATGTTAAAGTGGATTTGAGTGATGATTGAAAGTTCTTTAGCTTGTTTAAAGTAGAATATAAAGTAAATGTTTGATTTATTTTTAGTAATTAAATGTGATACAAATTGCCTCTAATATTTCTTCATGAAGTGTTTAAGATGATATAATGTAGATAAATGAGTTATTTAATAACTCATGGGAAGAAGAAGCTTCATAGACCCTTGCAGCAGAGAGCTCCAGACACTTGAAGCAGTTAACTCCTGAAAGCTTTAAAAGGATTTGAAGAAGTAATGAGAAGATAGATAAGACTCCCAGAACACTCCTACATTCATGCAAAATCATGGAGCATCAATCATTCCAAAATTAATGGGATGAGTATTTGTTTCATGTTGAGTTCAAAGATCTCTCACAGTTATTACATTTCATGATTCCTTCTTCCACCAAAGATAACTCAACCTACCACATCAATAAACTGTTGTTGCATGATTATAGCATGTTATTCATGTTAATGATCAATTATTTTGACAAGAAAAATTAAGAATAATTCCTTCATTCACGTGGAGAACTAAAGACTTCATAAAAATCAGGCATTCAGAAATAGTCAAAAATGTAGTCTTAGTAAAACAACAATATCTCCCTCGTTTCTAAATGAAATTTGAAAATTAAAAATGATCTGGAAACAAGATTTGAAGATATAAAAACCCTTTTGAGTATTTGGTGTGATTTGTAGTAGGGAAGGATTAGTACACATCAGAAAATGACTAAGACAAAAGTGGCATAATGGAGGACAGCAACTTCAAGTTTCTTAAAGTTTTATAAATGACCCCTCAAAAATAGGATCTTCGATCCACATTCTTAGTGGATTGATATAGAATATGAATTCTATAAATACAATGTAATAATTTGATCAAAAGGAGGGGATTAGAAAGACTTGTTTCAGCTTGAGGAAATAGGATTGTTTTAGTTTCATTTTCAACAATGTATTTTCAACTTTCTACAGTAAATTTGAATTCAAGATGGATTTTCATTTCCATCAAGTGTCAATTATTTTATCCTTTTCAATTCATGTAAGTGTTCCTTAGATTATTTCCCTTTCATGCAAATAGGATTTAAGATTATTTCCCTTTCATGCAACTTTAATTGCATGCAAATAGGATTTATTTCTGCAAGTAGAATTGACTGTCAAGCAAGTTTTTTACTTTCTCTCTTGCATACAACCATGGACACCACCTTGGATTGATAAATTAAATGATGAGGATTACAATGACCCCATCAGTCAGATTAGGAAGAAAAAATACAAGTACACCTTCACATGGGATCAAAGGATGTTTAAGAATTGGCCCCATCTCATTCCTCCCAGGAGTAACCTACAAGTTAATTTGAATGCTTGGTACAAGGTCAAGTGGACACTTCCTCTTAGAGGTCACCTAAAATTGAACTTTGATGGGGACCTGTAAGACTCCACCACATTACCCTAGAAAACGACGCAAACACAACAAAAGCATAATTTTTTTTTAAAAAGTGTAATTAATAATAAGTAAAGTGAACTACACTTAATTCATACATCTTATAAGGTATGCAAAAATGCTTACATTCACATAATATACAAAGTAAATTAACTATAGTATATAAAATTTAACTCATGATATAAATAACATATATCCAAAGTATTAAACTCATCTCATTAGATACAAAGTGCATTTAAGAATCATTCATAGATTGCATTCGTTCCATAAAGCAGTTACAATACTTATTTCCAAGATGAGGAAGATCATACAATAATGTTACAATAACAATGATACAAGGATCCTCCTCGAATAAAAATAAGGAGTAGTACATATACAACATATCCAACTAATACAAAAGAACATAAGAAATAGTAAAAAGTAACTGGTAAACGCGAGCTCTCCAATCTGGAAGATCCTTCCATCACGAAGATGAAATGGGAATCCAACTATGTAAGGTGCACATTTCACCCAACCAAGTGGTACCTGAAGGACCACCCCTCATGCTAGGAGATAGTAAAAGGGCTTCCTAGTCAAAACCAACAACCTCTAGACATGGGCAACACACAAAACTATATCATACAAGAACAATACATACATAAAGGTTACATTGCTTCCAGAGTAAAATAATCAAGTACGAACAACAATTAATCAACAAAACACCACTTCTAGAGGCACACCACTTCTAGAGGCACACCACATCAAAGAGAGACACACAACACAAGGGTAATCAGTTGTCATAGGAGGAGTTTCACTACATAATTTTCTATGGGTTACCCTGGCATAACCTATTGGAGTTATGGACAGACACTAAGAGGGGGGAGGGTGAATCAGTGTCTAAACTTTCTCTACTTCGACCAAGATTTTTAATTCTGATTTCCTTTTCTTTCAACAACAGAGAAGAGTAATCACTTTTGAAAGCACAAGGATATGACAACATTAACTCAGTCTATTAGACAACTTATGAAAATATGATTTGAGTGAGATATATTGCATTTGCCAAAATAGTTATGGCTGACATTGATTGACAATCAAAGCATGATGACAGTGTAGGTGCAACTCATAAGACTGTGCAAATGATGATCAACATTATTGACTGACTTCTTAAATAATTGATTTGAATGCAACTTTCAAGACAAGAAAGGTATTGAGACAACAAACACCTTTAGCTAATTATAAGTATTCTTGAGCAATGAATCAAATGAGAACTTTTAAGCTTCCATTTGAATTAGGCTTTTCAGCAATGACTTGTGTAAGAAATTTGAACTAAATATTTGTAGCTATGAAGGAACTATCATTCAAAAATGTTCAAACTGATAAAAACTATCACAATCAAGAAACATTATGACATAAAAACAAAGAGACCAAAAGACAAAAGATTTGCCGAGTGGAAAACCCTCTTGGGGTAGAAAAACCACTCCTAAACTGCCTTACTGGCTTAATCTTCAAAAATCATTGTTAACAATGCCTTATAGGCTAATTTCTGAGCACCAACTCAAGGAGCACCAACCCCTCATTTTGAAAACACCAATTTCAAGGAGCACAACCCCTCAAATTATTTTTAGAACAATAATAATATCTCAGAGGATCTCTCTATTTTTAGTTAAGCTCATAACTCTCTGTTATGCATCATGTTTTCCAAATTTTGTATCATAGATTTTTTCAATACTTCTCTTGATACGACCAAAATAAATATATCTCATAATTTCTCTCCAGCCTTCTCACAGTGTTTATAACACTTGTTTTTCTACAATACTTTCAGTATGTCTGTCAAAAGAAAAAATCTTCAAAGATTTGTTTATCAGAGGAAACTGAAACTCTCTTGCATTTTAGGAATGTATCAGAAAAGTAAATGTCTGCAAGTGTAACGCCTTGAACAACAGGTTTTAATATCTGCGCTGAAACAAGAGATTGCAAATTGTAACTAATAGATTTTCATCAAAACCACGACTGCCCACTAGCTGAGAACCATAACCTCCCAATTCTCAGAGAATATTTTGCAATGTAATCGTTCTGAGATTTGATGCCAACCAATGATGTCGGCCTACAACTATATTTAGAAATTCACATGTCGGCCACAGTGATTGAGTCTGTTAATCATTCACCAAGACACCCAGATAGTCCTGCCGAAGGCAATTAAATCGCCAGTCATTCCCCTTAGATATCGCTTTCGCCATGACCCATCAAAGTCGGGGAGAAGAAATAACGAATACATTATGTCACACCGAGAGCTCATATTTTATGTTCTTTCCAATCGTTGAGACATAAGAAGGTTTCTCACCGAGATCCCCTTTTCATTTCATTCACTATTGCTATAACCTTTTGATATTGGAAAGACCCTATGCAGATCACACTGTGTTTCACCGAAAGTCTCCTTTTACCCCTTGTAAGTCACTGTAACATAATGGTTCTCTCGTCGATGCATACTTCTATCTTATGAGGGTCACTATAACATACCGACATCGGGGAGACCTCTTGTAGAATGCTTGAGTCATACTGAAAGTCACCAACCATCTTGTGTGTCACTGAGACAAGTCAGATCCTATGCCGACAAAGTCCTTTTGTGTTCCATTGGCGAGACCGAAGGTCACTCACCGAGACCTCACGTCGAAAACCCTAAATCTTACTGAGATGGATACCTTTATGTTGTCGGTCAGTATAATAAATAAAACTCTCCAAGACCTTTCTTTGTTGCACATGAGTCATACCGAAATGTTCCTTTTGTTTTATGCATCACCGAGACATATCAATGTCAGGGAGACCTCTCAGAGAGCACACTATGTCATACCAAAAATCTTTATCCACTCTGAGTCGCTGAGACAATATCATCCTTTCGCCGAAAGCCCCTCATAAGACTTAGTCGGCAAGACCTGATGGGTTCGCTATGACATTATACCGAAGCTGAGACCTCCTGCCGATATGCAATTTTTCCACCAGTAGTCGGCAAGACTAAAGTAAGTTCGCCAAGACGTTACAACAAAGAAAAGCCTCTCGCCGAAGAGCACCCTTTGTTTCCGGTCGGGGAGACATGATGAGTTCGCTAAGACATCATTCTGATGGTATAACTCATGCCGATATGATCCTATTCAATCTTCGGTCAGTGAGACATAACAATCTCGCTATGACTTCATACCGACAATATAACTCCTGCCGATAGGGATCACCCTCTATCACCGAAACCATGGAGAAGTCCTGCCGAAAGCTACCTACATGAAAAATAAAATCGTCATGACATCATAAACGTCTTGCTGATAGGCAACATAGATGTTTATCAGAAGAAAAAAAGGATCGGGGAGACCCTGGCATTCTCACGCTGATATGTTCTTTCTTGTCACCGAAACAATGTACAAAAGATAACCTGAGACTGCACGAAGCTCAAACTGAACAATACCATAAGATATTAAAATTTTGAATGTAAACTGTCCACTAAATGCCAAGACATGTAAACCATATAGACAAAACTGTACCAAGATAAAGCATGAGAAACCAATATGAAACTGTCAACAAGTAGAATCAACAGAGAGGGATTTTTTCATCAAGGACAAACCATATGATCACAACTAAGAACCAACAAACTCCCCCTTTGTCCTTGATGGCAAAACACAAATGACTCCCCCTTTTTGCCACAATGACAAAGGATAGAAGAGAAGAATGTGCAATGCCAAGAAACACAACTGAGAAGCCAACCAAATACCATAAGAACAAGCTGCAAATAGAGCAATAGTGCAGCAGACATATTTGCAGGAGAGCAGTAAGATGGTAACATGCTAATATCATAGCAAAAATAACAATATCTCCTTTTCAAGAATCTCAGTCCATATCATCATTGCCAAAGCAAAGGTACCAAAATATTATAATGTAACAAACCAAATTGATACCTAAAGATTGAAGACCTGTTACTTGAACATACCACCTTCTTTGTCATGTTCGATCAAGGCACATTCAAGATCACCTACTCCACATTGAATTTGATTAACTTCAATCTAGCAATACCAGAATTTGAGCACAAACAGCCAACCTCTTCTCAGCACAAGTAACCTCAGTCACTATCCATGACAATACATATCAAAGACCAAGGATACTGGTTATTCTTCTTCAAACAACACACATCATTTTACTCTTTTCATACACAAAATATAACTTGAAAGCATGTATACTACATAATTCATTGTCAATCTATTCTTGTACACCCATCCTTAGTCCATATGATAAATTCTATTACCACACCAAGAACAATGAAAAATACTAAAGATAATTAATCTCATCCCTCACACAACACCGAATAATATCATCACAGAAATAACTCATAACATCAAACATGTTTTTCAATCACTGTTCTCCAAAGATAAATACATCGACATCACTTCAGAACAAAGGCTTTCTTATTTTTAATATATTGAGGAACTCATCTATATGTCTCCATACCGCTCAAAGATGTCATAAGGTCATACCATTATTTCCAAAACCCAAGCATCCAAAGAGTTCATTTAAAAACAAAGTGCACTACCATTTCAAAAACTTCTGAAAACTGTCAACCACTAGACCAAGCAAAAACATTCCTTAACATCTTATACCACCAAAAGCAAATGCAAGATGTCATACCTCATTCTAGACTCCATAGGGCTAAAATATATTACCATAATAGACTCCCCCTGAGTCTTTGCTTCTTCTCAAGACCTGGAAGGCAACACTTGTGCAAGGAGTGCACAAGGAGTTTTCTCAAAAGCATCTTTATTGCTCTTCTTCTCATCTTGATTGCTCTTTCTTCTCCACTCCAATGAATAATTTTTCACTTGTTTGCTTAAAGTACCTGTCTTTCTATTGAATCTGCATTGCTGTACTTTATGTCCAATGTTATTACATCTAAAACAAATGACTTTGTGATTGTTCTGAGAAATAGAAGACTTCCTACAGACATTTCCAGCATTGTTCCCTACATTATTATCACTTGTATTTATTTTGCAGTCTCTTCTCAAGTGACCAAAATTGTTACAGTTGTAACACACCACATCCTCATTTCTAGGGACATTAGAATGATTCTTATTTGACCATCTTATGTAATCAATTGCCTTATGACCATAGTCATTACAAACATAACAATATCCTTGGAAAGAATGATTATACCTGAATGAATGATCATGCCAAGGATGTGAAGATCTGAAGACATTTTTCCTTTCTCTATGAATACCTTTAGATTGTCTTCTAGTGTCAATGTTATCCTTTGATGCAGCAATACTATGACCAAGATCAACCTTCATTCTTGGTGTTTGCTTGGCTGTAAAATTCTTTCCATCTAAAGTAGTAAACACTGTTTCATGTTTAGATTTGTCTGCAAAGCTTTTTCCAACCTCATATCTCACTCCTATAGGATCTTTAGAATGCTTTTGCCTGCCCAACATCTCATTCAATATATTAGTACTATGATCAAATTTCTAAAATTTACCAGATTGAGCCTTGATACTTTCAAGCTCTTTTCTTAAAGCAACTACCTCTTCTTCAATTTTTAGACAAACAATCTTTTTAATCTCCAAATAAAAACTCACAACATCTGCTATCCTCTTATACTCTTCAATTTCAATTTTCTGACTTATAATCATATCGTCCTTAAGAGTTAGTTCTTTTAACAAGGAATCATTATCTGAACATTTCTTTAAAGAATCAATCTCATTTTCTAGTTTATTACACAATTCATCCTTGTCTTTTAACTTGAATTCCAAACTCTCTTCTTGCTGAAGCTGTCTTGTTAAAAACTGGTTTTCGTTTCTAAGCTGCTTAATAGTATCTAAGACACATAGGAGTTCACCTTCCAAATCAACCTCACTTTCTGGTTCATCATATTCTTGTTCAGAGTTAACTTCACCCAGAGATTGATCTACTTTTACACAAGTTTCTTGATCATTTAAACATTCATTAATGATCTCCTTAGACTTCTTTTCAAAACTATGAAGGTTTACACCACCTTCACTCTCAAATGTTTCACAACTTATTTCAATATCCAAAGATATCTCCTCTTGTAACTCACTATTCTGATTCATTTGAGTCAACTTGTCCCAAACTTCCTTAGCACTGTTGTAATGAATGACTTTTGTAATGAGTTTACTTGGCAAGTTATTAAAAATAGCATTTATAGCTCTGGTATTAAATTCAAGTGCTTTCTTCTCTTCAAGAGTGGAAGGAGATGTTGTAGATGTAGTACAACCCTTTTCAACTGTTGCCCACACTTCATACCCTAAAGAAAGTAAGTATGTTTCCATCCTATGTTTCCATATAATAAAGTTTGTACCTTCGAACTGAGGAGTTCCAGATCTGGGATACTCTACCATTTCAGAGCTACTGTTTATGAATTCTTCCTCGTTATTCCTTATACTAGATTCATGTTGAACATGATGAATAGCATTTTGCTGAGAACATCTTTTTCCCTTATTCCTTCTGTTCTTTCCCATATTAACCAAAGTACTCCAAGAAACTAGGAACAATCCTAGGTGGTTTAGACCTATCAGAGGACCCTATGCTCTGATACCAATTGTTGGAGTTATGGATAGACACTGAGAGGGGGGGGGGTGAATCAATGTCTAAACTTTTTCTACTTTGACCAAGATTTTTAATTTTGATTTCCTTTTCTTTCAACAACAGAGAAGAGTAATCACTTTTGAAAGCACAAGGATATGACAACATTAACTCAGTCTATTAGACAACTTATGAAAATATGATTTGAGTGAGATATCTTGCATTTGGAAAAACAGTTATGGCTGACATTGATTGACAATCAAAGCATGATGACAGTGCAGGTGCAACTTGAATAAGACTGTGCAAATGATGATCAACATTATTGACTCACTTCTTAAACAATTGATTTGAATGCAACTTTAAAGACAAGAAAGGTATTGAAACAACAAACACCTTTAGCTAATTATAACTATTCTTGAGCAATGAATCAAATGAGAATTTTTAGGCTTCCATTTGAATTAGGATTTTTAGCAATGACTTGTGCAAGAAATTTGAACTAAATATTTGCAGATATGAAGGAACTATCATTCAAAAATGTTCAGACTGATAAAAACTATCACAATCAAGAAACATTATGACATAAAAACAAAGAGACCAAAAGACAAAAGATTTTTCAAGTGGAAAACCCTCCTGGGGTAGAAAAACCACTTCTAAACTGCCTTACTGGCTTAATCTTCAAAAATCACTGTTAACAATGCCTTATAGGCTAATGTCTGAGCACCAACTCAAGGAGCACCAACCCCTCATTTTGAAACACCAATTTCAAGGAGCACCAACCCCTCATTTTGAAAACACCAATTTCAAGGAGCACCAACCCCTCAAATTATTTTCAGAACAATAATAATATCTCAGAGGATCTCTCTATTTTCAATTAAGCTCATAACTCTCTGTTATGCATCATGTTTTCCAAATTTTGTATCATAGAGTTTTTCAATACGTCTCTTGATACGGCCAAAATAACTATATCTCATAATTTCTATCCAGCCTTCTCACAGTGTTTATAACACTTGTTTTTCTACAATACTTTCAGTATGTCTGTCAAAAGAAAAAATCTTCAAAGATTCATTTATCAGAGGAAACTGAAACTCTCTTGCCATTTTAGGAATGTATCAGAAAAGTAAATGTCTGCAAGTGTAACACCTTGAACAAAAGGTTTTAATATTTGTGCTGAAACAAGAGATTTCAAATTGTAACTGATAGATTTTCATCAAAACCACGACTACCCACCAGCTGAGAACCATAACCTCCCAATTCTCAGAGAATATTTTGTAATGTAACCATTCTGAGATTCGATGCCAACCAATGATGTCAACCTGCAACTATATTTAGAAATTCACATGTCGGCCACACTGATTGAGTCTGTTAATTGTTCACCGAGACATCCAGATAGTCCTGCTAAACGCAATTAAATCGCTAGTCATTCCCCTTAGATATCGCTTTCACCATGACCCATCAGAATCGAGGAGAAGACATAACAAATACATTATGTCATGCCGAGAGCTCATATTTTATGTTCTTTCCAATCGTTGAGACATAAGAAGGTTTCTCACCAAGATCCCCTTTTCGTTTCATTCACTGTCACTGTAACCTTTCGATATTGGAAAGACCCTATGTAGATCACAGTGTGTTTCACCAAAAGTCTCCTTTTACCCCTTGTAAGTCATTGTAACATAATGGTTCTCTCACCAATGCATCCTTCTATCTTATGAGGGTCGCTATAACATACCGACATCGGGAAGACCTCTCGTAGAATGCTTGAGTCATACCGAAAGTCACCAACCATCTTGTGTGTCACTGAGACAAGTCAGATCCTATGCCGACAAAGTCCTTTTGTGTTCCATCAGCGAGACTGAAGGTCACTCGCCGAGACCTCACGCCGAAAACCCTAACTCTTACCGAGATGAATAACTTTATGTTGTCAGTCGGTATAAGAAATCAAACTCGCCAAGACCTTTCTTCGTTGCACATGAGTCATACCAAAATGTTCCTTTTGTTTTATGCATCGCCGAGACATATCAATGTCGGGGAGACCTCTCGGAGAGCACACTATGTCATACCAAAAATATTTATCCACTTTGAGTCACTGAGACAATACTAGCCTTTCGTCGAAAGCCCCTCATAAGACTTAGTCAGCAAGACCTGACGGGTTCGCTATGACATTACACCGAAGCTGAGACCTCCTGCCGATATGCAATTTTTCCACTAGCGGTCGGCAAGACTAAAGTAAGTTCACCAAGACGTTACAACGAAGAAAAACCTCTCGTCGAAGAGCACCCTTTGTTGCCAGTTGGGGAGACATGTTGAGTTTGCTAAGACATCATTCTTACAGTATAACTCATGCCGATATGATCCTATTCAATCTCCGGTCGGTGAGACATAACAATCTCACTATGACTTCATACCGACAATATAACTCCTGCCAATAGGGATCACCCTTTGTCATCGAAACCATGGAGAAGTCCTGCCGAAAGCTGCCTGTATGAAAAATCAAATCGTCATGACATCATAAACATCTTGCCAATAGGCAACACAGACGTTTATCAGAAAAAAAAAGGATTGGGGAGACCCTGGCATTCTCACGTCGATATGTTCTTTCTTGTCACCGAAAAAATGTACAAAAGATAACCTGAGACTGCACGAAGCTCAAACTGAACAGTACCATAAGATATTAAAATTTTGAATGTAAACTGTCCACTGAATGCCAAGACATGTAAACCATATAGACAAAACTGTACCAAGATAAAGCATGAGAAACAATTTGAAACTGTCAACAAGTAGAATCAACAGAAAGGGATTTTGTCATCAAGGACAAACCATATGATCACAACTGAGAACCAACATAACCTTCCTAGGCTACCAGACCCCCATCCTGGGTTACCCTAGCTGCTTCTACTAGTTGCCAGACCCCTATACAAACTATGCTTCTCCTCTCACCTCAAGCCTAAACAAGTGCTTGAACCATGAGAGAGACATCCATTATCTTTATTATTGTGAGAGCTACCCATTCCCCTAATTTTTTAATTATATTATCACTGGTTTAAACCCTCAGAGAGTTACCCTAGTGCCCCTTTGTGTGTGGGACCCCTAGTGAGAACCACTCCCCTATTGACAACACAAGGGTCTAATCTGAAACCAAGGGTAAACAAAGTGCACAAAATGGATATCAAATCCCAATCCAAAATATAAGAAGCATCACATCTCGTTCATAATAACCAGGTGTTTAACTGAAACTCAACCAAGTGCACTACCCAAGGTAAATCAAAGGGTTGAACCATAAATCACAACAACCCCCTCATAGAATAACATCATCTGGAAGACTTACATACATAATTAACCGATTTCCAAAAAAATGTAAACAAAAGAAATCATAATTTAAATAGGCAATTTCGCGGGTCACGTTAAAAAGTTTACCAGGCGCACTGCAGTTTATATGGGGTTGTGCTACCCGATTCGTGCAGTCTAAAAAAAAAAAAAAAATTTAAATAGGCAATTCACGTAGGAAATAAATCTACCATTAGGATTTCCTAAATCCAATTTCCATCTCAAGAAAACAATAATACATTGCTCAAATAATTCTAACTCAAAGCACTTTTATTCACAGGCTATAAAGAAATTAAATCTAATTGTTTAAATCAATTTCCCAATTACTTCAATATAAAAATTCAATTTCCCTCTTTTAAAACATTTCATTTTAAAACACCTACTTGTACATTTAATGCATCTATGAAAGAAATATATATATATATTATATAATATTTAAATATTTAAAAATCAATTACAATTTCCCACACATAAAATTATATATATATATATATATAAATACACACACACACACACATATATATATTATGCATATAATATATATTATAATTAATATAATAAATATTAATTAAAAACTGGGCGGATGAAATAACTGGGCGAACACAGGTTTTATAGCAATTTTATGGTCTGTTGTGGGGCGCTGCCTTCGTAGCCACTCCCGCAAAGGGGCACGACCTGTGTAGGCAGTGTTGGGAACTACCTCACAATCCACCTCCCTCTATGTGGGGACAGTTGTGGGGGTAGCCCCCCCAACCCCTTAATAAAATTTCCTCTCCTGCAATTTAAAAAAAAAAATCGCCAGACCTGTGATTTCTACAAATTCGTCGTACAATTTTTTTTTTGTCTCAGGCATTTTTAAAATATAAATTTTAATAGGGATTTTATAATCACATAAGCATATATTTATATCTATGTATATGTATATATTCTAAAATATATACATATATATATATACCTATAAATATATATATATAACAAATAAATCAGATTGATTGCTTGAGAAGAATAAATTTTAACAAAATTTTTCTACAGGAGGATATTTTAAAATTCACTAGAGGATTATATTTTTCACAAATTTTGACAGGAAGATTGAAATCAATTCCTAAAGAGATTTTCCAAATCTTCTATTGTTTTCCCTCTGGAATCTCTATTGTTTGAAAACAATTTCCTATAGAGGATCTAAAGTTTTTACAACAATTTCCAATTCCAAAAAAATAAAACTAAAAACATTTTCTACAAAAGCTCAAAGCTTTCACAACAAATTTACAAAATAAATTAAAGCTTCTACACTAATAACAAATTCTCTTTGTATAGGCAATCTTTTCCAAGACAATAACTAATTCTAATAGCCTTTTCCAATTTGTATTACAATAAAAACAATAAAGAACCTGTTTCAGATGCTTGAAGAATCAAAGTTTGAAGTAGAGCCTCGCCTTCAGATTCCAAGATTATCAAAAGCCTCTTCCAAAATAATCCTCTTTTCCAGAAAGTTGAAAAATAAAACCGGAGCCAATTTTTTCCAAGAACTTCTTCCCCCAAATTTTCAACAACCTTTCAAAATATCTTTTCTGATTTCCATGAAGTAGTCTCTTTCCTCTTTCAGTTTACGCAATTATTCTTGCCGAGAATTCATTCCCAACTACAATATTTAATTAATTTTTTCTAACACACGTCACAAATAAAATATCTTTTCCAAAACAAATCACAGATATTTCCTCTAAGATATTTACAAGATATTTATGCATTTAATAATTCAAAATCACATATTAATTTCTAATAAAATTTAATCGCCTTATAAAATAAATTTAATCAAAAAGATTAAATCACTTTAAAAAATAAAATAAATTTAATTAATTAAATCAAATATAAAGCTTCTAACAACATTAATCAAGATTAATTAAATAATCACCAAAAACATTTTAAACTTTAATTAACATTAATTTCCCACAAAAAATACTTTGCAAAATAAATAAAAGACAAGGTAAATGTGGACAACATGACAACAAAGCATACTGACACAAGGACTGATGACACACTATGACTAGGGTTGTGGTTTGACAAGGAAAACCCCGTTACTATCTCTTAATCAACTGTACTGTTGGGCAATGGACACGCTCAAACCTATGAATCTAGGTGGAGACAATGTCTTGTACCTACAATCTTGCAATCAAAACATATGTCGTACATGTATATAGATCATAAGCAATCACACCGTGAAGAGAAAATCATGGAATCACAGGGCGCTCGCAAGCGAGTGATGCAATCTTGTTCCCTTCACCAATGCAATATCACATCAAAACTGATGAAATTAAAAGATCAATTAACTACAGATGAGCATATATCAAAAACACACTAAAAAAAATACCAACAAATCAGAGTCACATGAGAAGCAAAGTGCAACAACTAGAGGGGCACTACATCCTCCCCCCCAAGCTTCAACTTACTCTTGGAAGTCGCAAGATAAGGTACAACATGCACATCATATAACCATCACTAATTAGATGCATAGTGAACATAAACATAAGTCACATGTTACATAGATTCAAATTTATCCAAACATAATTAAACTTCATAAATCCATGTAACATAAACATCAGTAAAGGAAATCATAATCATCTAGATCAAATAATATCATCCAAACCAAACAAAATGGTGATACAAACACCATCAGGGTCACTAAATTCTTAGCATCCCATAGTAAACATCAATCCAAAGACAGTAATATAGTAACTAATGACATTGCTTACTTGGTAGTCATAACTTCGTGTGATAATTTTCAGCCCAAAAGTGATTCAGAATCACTATCACTGCCGGTGATAGGTTCCTCCTAGTCACTAAAGTCGAAGGGAATGAGCCTATAACCAGGAGTTGGTATCCGAACTTTCTTAGGAATTACCGATTCACTCTTGGTATTCACAAGAATTCCTGAGCGAAATTTGTTCCTCCTCTGATAGGTGATCCAAATTTTATTTTCCTTTACCACCCGTGGGTTACCCATCAGATCAAGTTCTAAGCGGGCAGATGACTCCTCGAGCATGGGACATAACTGCACACCCTCAAATCTCGGTTGTTTGGCGTGATCACTCCCATGTGAACTCTGAGAGGAAGTGTCCTGGCGGTCAACCCCACAACCACCTCCTCATCCATGACCATGACCTCTACCTCACCCTCGACCTCTGCCTCGCCCTCGACCTCTACCCTGTCTCCTAGGCATACTCCTACATAGGCAAGTTTAGGGTATTAGATGAGGTTAACAAGGGAAATCTTAAACTTCAACTATAGATCTAAGACAACTTAGTGGGCTAATCATTATACCCCGAGCACCTAGTGTTTAAACTTAGGCTTTAATACCATGTGTAACACCCCACCATGCTACCCTAGAAAATGATGCAAACACAACAAAAGCATAACATTTTTTTTTTAAAGTGTAATTAATAATAAGTAAAGTGAACTACACTTAGCACATACATCTTCTAAGGTATGCAACAACACTTACATTCCCATAATATACAAATTAAATTAACCATAGCATATAAAATTAAACTCATGATATAAATAAAATATATCCAAAGCATCAAACTCATCTCATTAGATACAAAGTGCATTTAAGAATCATTCATAGATTGCATTCATTACATAAAGAAGTTACAAGACTCATTTCCAAAATGAGGAAGATCATACAATAATGTTACAATAACAATGATACAAGAATCCTCCTCAAATACAAATGAGGAGTAGTACATGTACAACGTATCCAAATGATACAAAAGAACATAAGAAATAGTACAAAGTAACTGGTACACGCGCACTCTCCAATCTAGAAGATCCTTCCATCACAAACATGAAATGGGAACCCAACGGTGCAAGGTGCATGTTCCAACCAACCAAGTGGTACTTGAAGGACCACCCCCGTGCTAGGAGATAGTAAAAGGGCTTTCTAGTCAAAACCAACAACCTCTAGACACAAGCAACACACAAAACTATATCATACAAGAACAATACATACATAAAGGTTACATTGCTTCCAAAGTAAAATAATCAAGTATGAACAAAAATTAATCAATAAAACACCACTTCCAAAGGCATACCACATCAAAGAGAGACAAACAACATGAGGGTACTTAGTTGTCATAGGAGGAGTGTCACTACATAATTTTCTATGGGTTACCCTGGTGTAACCTTCCTAGGCTACCAGACCCCCATCCTAGGTTACCCTGGTTGCCTCTACCGACTGCCAAACCCCCATACAAACTATGCTTCTCATCTCACCTCAAGCATAAAAAAGCACTTGAACCATGAGAGAGACAGAGAGCTAACCATTCCCCTAATTCTTTAATTAGATTATCATTGGTTTAAACCCTCAGTGAGTTACCCTGGTGCCCATTTGTGTGTGGGACCTCCACTGAGAACCAGTCCCCTACTGACAACATAAGGATCTAATTTGAAACCAAGGGTAAACAAAGTGCACAAAACGGATATCAAATCCTAATCCAAAATATAAGAAGCATCATGTGCATCATGTTCGTAATAACCAGGTGTTTAACTAAAACTCAACCAAGTGCACTACCCAAGGTAAATCAAAGGGCTAAACCATAAATCACAACAACCCCCTCATAGAATAACATCATCTGGAAGACTTACATACATAATTAACCAATTTCCAAAAAAATGTAAACAAAAGAAATCATAATTTAAATAGGCAATTCACGCAGGAAATAAATTTATCATTAGGATTTCCTAAATCCAATTTCCATCTCAAAAAATTCTAACTCAAAGAACTTTTATTCACAAGCCATAAAGAAATTAAATCTAATTGTTTAAATCAATTTCCCAATTACATCAATATAAAAATCCAATTTCCCTCTTTTAAAACATTTCATTTTAAAACACCTACTTGTGTATTTAATGCATCTCTTAAAGAAATACACACACACACACACAAATATATATATTTCTTTAATAGATGCATTAAATGCACATATATTTAAAAATCAATTACAATTTCCCACACATAAATAATATATATATATATATATATATATATATATATTTATAAATATATATACATATATATACATATATATATTTACACACACACAGATATATATATATATATTATGCATATAATATATATTATAATTAATATAATAAAAATTAATTAAAAACTGGGCGAACAAAATAACTGGGCGAACGTAGGTTTTACAACCATTTTATGGCTGGCTATGGGGTACTGCCTTTGCAGCCACTCCCACAGAGGGGAACAACCTATATAGGCAACGCTGGGCACTACCTCACAGTTCGCCTCCCTCTATGTGGGGGCGATTGTGGGGGTAGCCCCCATCCCATCAATAAAATTTCCTCTCCTGTGATTTTAAAAACAAATCGCCAAACTTGGGATTTATACAAATTTGCCGTACAAATTTTTTGTCTCAAGCATTTTTAAAATATAAATTTTAATAGGGATTTTATAATCACATAAGCATATATTTATATATGTATGTATATATATATATATATATATATATAACAAATAAATTAGATTGATTGCTTGAGAAGAACAAGTTTTAACAAAAATTTTGTACAGGAGGATATTTTCAAATTCACTAGAGGATTATAATTTTCATAAATTTTGACAGGAAGATTGAAATCAATTCTTACAAAGATTTTCCAAATCTTCTATTGTTTTCCCTTTGGAATCTCTATTGTTTAAAACAATTTCCTATAGAGGATCTAAAGCTTTTACGACAATTTCCAATTCCAAACAAATCAAGCTAAAAACATTTTCTATAGAAGCTCAAAGCTTTTAGAGCAATTTTCTAGACATGACAGTCTTTCAAATTTACAAAATAAATTAAAGCTTCTACACAAATAACAAATTCTCTTTGTACAGGCAATCTTTTCCAAGACAATAATTAATTCTAATAGCCTTTTCCAATTTGTATTACAATAAAAGCAATAAAGAACCGGTTTTAGATGCTTGAAGAATTGAAGTTTGAAGTAGAGCCTCGCCTTCAGATTCCAAAATTATCAAAAGCCTTTTCCAAAATAATCCTCTTTTCCAAAAATTTGGAAAATAAAACCAAAGCCAATTTTTTCCGAAAACTTCTTCCCCCAAATTTTCAACTTCTAAAAATATATTTTCTCATTGTCGTGAAGTAGCCTCTTTCCTCTTTCAATTTATGCAATTATTCTCTCCGAGAATTAATTCCCAACTACAGTATTTAATTATTTTTTTCTAACACATGTCACAAATAAAAGATCTTTTCCAAAACAAATCACATATATTTCCTCTAAGATATTTACAAGATATTTATGCATTTAATAATTCAAAATCACATATTTATTTCTAAAAAAAATTAAACTAATTAATTTAATCGCAAAGATTAAATCACTTTACAAAATAAATTAAATTTAATTAATTAAATTAGATATAAAGCTTCTAACAACATTAAACAATATTAATTAAATAATCAGTAGAAACATTTTAAGCATTAATTAACATTAATTTCCAACAAAACATACTTTGCAAAATAAATAAACGACAAGGTAAATGTGGACAACATTACAACAAAGCATACCGACACAAAGACTGATGACACACTGTGACTAGGGTTGTGGCTTGACAAGGAAAACCCCATTACTATCTCCCAATCAATTGTACAGTTGGGCAATGGACAAGCTCAAACCTATGAATCTAGGTGGAGTCGATGTCTTGTACTTGCAATCCTACAATCAAAACATATGTTGTACATGTATATAGATCATAAACAATCACACCATGAAGAGAAAATTGTGGAATCACAGGATGCTCGCAAGCGAGTGATGCAATCCCATTTCGTTCATCAATACAATATTGCATCAAAACTGATGAAATTAAAACATCAATTAACTACAGATGAGCATATATCAAAAACACACTAAAACAACTACCAACAGATTAGAGTCACATGAGAAACAAAGTGCAAAAATCGGAGGGGCACTATAGGACCTCTATGGGTAATCCAGGGGTCTCCAGATCTTGATTCATTATAATATGTGCAAAAGGTACGCTAGTTTGGGTTGCACCAATTAAATTACAAAATGGCACCAACAATGATGCTAAATTCTTAGCACTATATGAAGGCTTATGTCATTGCACAGGAAACTCTATCTTGAGGGGGACTCAACAATTGTGGTAAGGGCCATTTGTTCTCAAAATACCCCAAGTTGGAAACTCAAGATGTGGATTGAAAAAATATGTGTGATCTTGGAATCAATCGATGATTATACAATAAATCATGTGTATCACAAGGCAAACGAAGTTTTCGATTTCCTTTCAAATAAGGGGATTGACTAGAAAGAAAACTTAACATGTTCTCATTTACTTATCATGTGGGATGGAATGATCAAAAAACTAGAAATCAATTTGATGGCAGCCAATACAAATAGAAATATTAGTTGTCCAAATCATAGCAGAAATTCAAATGAGGATTTTGTGTGATCTATTGGTAATTTATATATAGATGAGCTGATTGTGGTGTCAGGACTCATGGGTTTTCCTTATCTATTGGTTGGTGATTGCTCGACTTGGACTTGGAAAAGAAGCAAGGGAAAAATTGGATCATGAGAATCATACGATCTAAGCAGAATGACTGTAATCTATAGATCAAAGTATCCTATGGTTTGGGAAAAAATATATCATACGTATCTTATGGTATTTGCAAAATGTCACGAGGTCAATCTGATAAGATATCTTGGGTGGTAAGGCACCTCTATTTATGGGGAAGGAAATGAGTGTTAAATGAAAAATGGAGTGTATGCAAATACCAAACTATATGCAACTGCATATAGGAGGATTCTGATGCTGAGATCGGGTGGCTATTCAAGGCAGAAACATGGGAGATAATGGTAGCCATCAAGAGGGTGATTAGGGAGCAAAATTTGGAGGCTAGTCACATACATGACAACATTATGATCTCTCTAATTTTAGTAAGATTGTTCTCTTTCATTTGAATAATATTTCTTTGGGTTGATATTGCATCTCCCATTATCTTTTAGGAAAATCTATTTATGGTGTAGACCACCAACCATTTGATTGACTTCATACGTTATGGTAATCTTCCTCATAGGTCAAGATTGATACTTATAGTTTCAATTTATTTTTGTGCTGCTTAGAATTCCTAGGCCCATGTAGGATAAGAGCACATATAAATTTTTATTAGTTATTTTATTTGGTTGTTTGTGGAAGTTGAAATACCAATATAGTGAATTAACTTGAAGGAAATATCCAAATTAATCTCAAACTATTTTCTTTTTCCTTGTCTTTATAGTTATTTCATGAGAATTCAATGAAAAATGTTTTTATGTGGTTTTATGTACACTTTTCATCTTTATTTTCATTTAATATGATGTAATTATTTCCTTTCTTGCATTTATTCATCAATTTCATCATCTGGTAGACTATTGGTGTACTATTGTGTCTAATTGAACATATTAGGAGAACTATTGGGCTTGAATAATACTTTTTGGAGGTATCTAGTATTTTAGGTCATATGGATGATATTATGAAGTGTAAACATTCATGTGACATGTTGGCATCTTGGATAGCAAGATTCAAAATTTGGTAAAAGGTTCCTCTCTTCATCTGAATTTCTACTTTGTGGTTTGCTTCTATAAATTTTCTCTCAGTATTTAGTGAATAACATTTTATCATTTTCTTTCATGCTTTTATCAAATAACTAATATTTATTTTTTAGCTTAAAAAGATTTTTTGGGGTTATTAGAACTCTTGTTTTCTTTCTATTGTTGCACAAATAGTTGTCGTTGTACCAAAAGATTAACATGTTAATGCTCGATACAACTGCTAGAGTTAATGAATCCATGTCACAAACCCAAGCATTGTTGTTGCACAACACAAGGAGACCAAGGGTGCACACCTTGCAACAACCTCCCCCAACACAAGTGAGGGGTTCAAACCCATGACCCAAGATCTGATACCAATTGTTGCATAGATTATTGTCATTGCACTAAAATATCAACCCATTAATTAATCCATGGGAGGTAGTTAAGTCATGTCATGAACCCAAGCACTACATTGCACAACACAAGGAGACCAAGGACGCACACTTTGCAACATCTATACCAAACACAAGCATAATAATTTTTATTTTTTAGTTATATAATCCTAAAAGAAGTAAATAGGAATCATTTAGTTAAAAATTTAGTTTATTTTAAGTATAGATCAAAATTTCCCTTTTACACTATGGTATATTTAAATGTTGTCATCTCTTTACAAGTGAGTCATATACATGTAATTTATAGACACATATTATGTTTGGATATGTTGTATGTCATGTACAATACCACACTAGTCTATTATCATGCATCACTAGTTATGATGCACTTATTTAACATGGAAAAATTGTTGGCCATGTTTTTTCATATTTTTTCCAAAGTAAAATTTGGACATTAAAAAAATCCTTAATTATTTAACTAACTTAAATAATCATCTTAGGCATAATATGTGCATGCTTGTTTTCTTTGTGAAAGAACCATAAATTAAGATTTATGTGTATTGGTATTTATGTTTATTAATTAATGTCTCACTAAGATTATCTCTGACTATTCTAACCTGAATTAACAAGCAAGGGAATTATTATTGACAATTGACAAGACACTAGACAAAACTATGCTCAAACAAGATAATTAGGGTTCACAAATCAACAAAATGATGAAGTATGGAAATTAAAGCTCATTTGATAAGAGGATGTAGATACGCCTATGGAGTGGAGAGACTAAATAGGAAAATGCTAAGACTCAGGGTTTGATGATACCTATAGAAATTGGGAACTCCATGATCAAGGTGATAAATCCTATCCAAGCTCTAACACCTGAGAGGACAACCTTGACCTCTCTTGATAGTCACTATGACAACAATATCCAAATGGGGTATCCTTGATCAGCTAAATGATGGGGCCCTAATACTTGTCAAGAATATTTTCAATAGAGGTTCTCATTTTCTAATAAAATAGACCTATTAGGGGATAACATGACCCATATAAAAATTATAAATTTTCTATACTCACAAATGAAATAAATCGTGCATGTTGAAATTATGGGAAAATTCACTTGGTAGATGATAATATATGGTACAAAATTTTATGGGTAATGTTGATGATAATATGTAGAAGTGTCCCAAAAGATTCTATAGTTCCTCTTAGATTATTAACTATTGAGAAATGGTGCCTCAAACGTATTGGTGTTCAAGCCTCTACATTGTTGAACAAACAGTTGAATATCACTAGGAAAGAGTTACTAGTCTGATCAAAATCCCATTGGTGGGAAATGGTTTGTTAGTTAAGTCTTTGGGTTTCAAGTTTTTCTGACTTAAGTCATGGGGTTCTAAAGTTTCATAATCTTCTGACTTAGTGGCTTTGAGGTTCTCTTTGTTGTTGGCGTTTCATGGTTTTTCAAAACTTCGTAACCTCTGACAAGAGGTTTTGAGTTTCAAGTTTTTAGCAACTTAGCATTGGAGCAGTATCGGGGTGACTTGTTATTAACAGGACTCAGAGTCATGTCTCCTCGATACTTCGATAAGACTATTTTGGCATTATGTTACATCAGCAGGAGTTGATCATTTCGGTGCGACTCTATCTTGAGTCTCCTCGATGGCTCGATGGAGCATATAAAGGAATCCTATCGGAGGGACTTCATGATATCGAAGGGACCCTGGGTTAAGTCCCTTCGATAGGCTGATGGATGTGGGGACCGCTTGGAGTGGTAAGTGAATATCAAAGGGACATCCTGATATCAAAGGGAGATGATATACAGTCTCCTCGATAGGGCGATGTATTATTTCTTGCTTGTGGGTGTCTTGGTGGGACCTGATCAGTGTCGAGCTGGAAAGCGATAATTGGTTGGCTGGTTGACTAGGCATGTGTTGCATACATCAAAGTGACTTGGTGATTTCAAAGGGAGTGTGAATGAAGTTTCCTTTAATGGTTCAATATAGTAGACAATTAGACTATTTACTGTAGTTGCTCGTTGGAAGTTGAACTGAACCATTTCCTGTTGGTTGAGAATGAATGTTATAAAATGTTCAATGTTCTGCAATGAGATAGAGAGGGAAATGGAATAGGGTTATGCTGCTAGATTCTCTCTAGAATGGAACAAGATGTAAATCTCCTGTAAAGGCTTAGAGCTAGTAATTGTATTTGTAACTGTACTTTTATGGTTGAATAATACAATGGCGATCTGGGATTTTGGAGTGTGGTTTTTTATCCGAAAGGGTTTTCCCCACGTATATAAATGTGTTCATGTTTTATGTTCCATCTTTCATGTTTAATGGTTCTGCATGATTGAATCTTTTTAATGGTGTTGTTTGGAACTAGTTTAATTAGCATTAACTTTTCTTTAAGGGTCGATGTGGGAAATGAACTATGTCTGATTCCAATTTGTGGCATATTAGTTCGTGTCTTTGAGGCAATCTGATGAAATAAAATTTACTGAAGGAACTACTGATCTTGGATGTTTCTTTTCGAGATAACCAAAATTTCCCTCGACAAGTGGAATCAGAGCTTTCTTCTAGGATTTTCTTTTTGCTTGCATGTGCAGGTTTGTGATTTGCATGTACTTGCATGTGTGTTGCATGTACTTGCATGGACTCGCATGTGGCTTGCATGTAAAAATTCTTGGTGTTTCTGGTTCTAGGTATTCCTTCTATGAAGATTTCTTAGTGTGGCGGGCTTGAGGAAATATGAAGGAATCGACTAATGGATTGATCCTTTGGTGAGTAGAAATTGTTGCTCTTTTTGTTTGAGTTCCAAGAGACAACACGCAGTATGGAAGATGGAGAAACTTGAGTTAGTCATATTGAAATGATGTGACCTAAAGCTCGTGAGTCAACAGCGGTATAATCCTTATGCATGGGGTGGAATATTTTACTCTATGGTTGTGTTGTAACAAATCTTTCATATTGGGTGTCTGTGTGAGGGGCTCCTTGATGATATAGAGAAACTTGGGTTGTTTCTCAACTATGGAGAAATGTGCTTATGCTGGGTGTTTTTTCCTGTTATTGGAAGGCATAACTTTATGTTACCTCGATTAAATGTAGGCTATAGAGTTGATCATTGGATGGTCTAGAAGCTTCTGAAATAGCTTGTATCTCTCTCAGATACATGTGCATATTGGTGGTTTTGGAGATTGGCTTGATATGGGCTTGGAGTTCCTAAACTATTGTTTCCTTTTAAGGATGTGTTGTACTTGCATAACTCAAATCCATGTTCTTTGGATTTAAGGGTTTTGTAGATTTCCATTTAAAGAATCTACGGTTATGCATATTCATGATAATCCTTTATTCTAGTTTAACTGTTATGGTGTTTATGTTTCTAAATTTTGACTCATCCAAATGTGAAGTGGATATGGGTGTGCATGGGTGTTCTCAAACACAGTGGTTTTGTAAGTTGTACATGGTCAAGAAAAAAAACTTGTGCTTTTGTGGAGCTGCTATCAAACTATTTTGTAGACCTTGGCTTTTGGGGCATTGTTGGATGAGATAGTTGCAGTTCTGCATGCATGCTTTGTGCATGGTATGAGGAGATGTGATGTATTTTCTATATGGGATTACTAGTATGTGATTAGTCACTTAGCATATCTTGTGGTGTTTCTTGTTGGGTTCCTAGACTATGGTGCTCGAGTTGTGGACATGATTGGAAAATCAGATTTGGACTTGATCTGGTGTTTGAGTCATGTTGTCTGTGTGGTTATTCTCTTTGAGATCTCAATGTTGTTTCCAGTGCGATGATGGGTTTGTAGATTTGATGTGATTGATCTTCAAGTTATGTGGTTGGTGGATTAGCTACCCATTGGATGTAGTGAGATAACTCAAAATTGGACTGTCTATATCCACGAGGTTGATTCAGTGTTAGTGCAGACTTGTTAGCTGGCCTTATTTGTGGTCATTTGTGCATTGGTATGTTTTCTTTGAGATGAGAGGATGGATGGTTTTGAGTACTTAAATAGTTAGTTATGGGGACCTGTAGCATGTTGTATCACAATATCATGGATAGCTTGGATACACTGCTTCGTGTAAGCTTTTGACAGTGATGGCAATTTTCTGCTTGGTTTTAGAGATCTTGTTGCTGCTTGGTATTATTGTTAGTTGGATATGTTAATGAGTGGTCCTAGAGAATTTTTAGTATAGCAGATTTTTGGTTGTGTGCTTGGAAAGCTCAGTATCATGGTTCAGTGGGAGCTTTAGTAGTGACTATGGATTCATCACTTAGTGAAAAATGATCTTCTTTAGTGTTGTAGATGTTACTAGGAGGAGCTCTTAGATCATGTTCATGTAGAAGAGTTTTTTTGCATTTTCATGGACATTATTTGAAATGTGTAACATCTTGTAACCATGGAGGACTCTTGTGGGTCTTTGGTCGCAGTGTTGATGGTGCTTGAAAGGTGATATTGGTTTAGATTTTGTTTGATTAATGTCATGATAGACTCTTAATTGCACATTAGAGTTTTGGCATGTTGTGTTTCTCTTGAGACCATGGTTAGTTCACTTGAAGCATGGTATCTCCTAAGGGGGATGTGTAGATCATGATGTCATGATAAGTTCTCGATTCAGATGATTGGATCTTTGATAGTGGTCTAGTAATTCTTTGTGTTTTCAGTGCATTGGTCATATGCTTGAGAACTTCATGATAGTGCAGTGATGCATTTGGAGTTTAGCATGAGATGATCGTTTGCAGGTGCTCATGGATACATGAAGAATAAGATGAGGTTGCATTTCTCTTAAGAGGAGAGAAGTGTTGATGGTTGCTCTTGATGAATATTTCAACAGAAAGTCTGAGAATCCTTCACCTTGGTTGGACATGAGTTCAACAAATACCAATGAGGAGATTGCTCTTGGAGTAGTCATGATGGCTTGCATATCTTGAAGGAGTATTCTCGTTCCCACTCTTGGTCTACTCGACAGTTTATTGCTTGAGAGATATTTCCTATTGTTTCTCTCAAGTTTTTTATGCTTTCTTTCATGGATATGGATCTTGAACTGCTATTTGATGATTTTGAAGGAATCATTGTGAGAGATGGATAGCATGGTTATCTCCTAATGCATTGTGATTAAATTCATTGATGTTGAGTTTAGGAGATGCATTGGGAATATTTCTTGAAATGGGAAATGAAATAGTTTTATCTTCTTTGAGAGGCTTACATCCATGTTGATTACATGATATATATGTTATGTTTGATCTTGGTGATTGAATGGTTGTATGTTGTTAAGGCTTTTCTCTTGGGGTTTTGAAGGAGATCATACTTGACATAGTTGGCATTCAAAGGTGTATGTAGAAGGATTTTCTATAGGTACATGATGTGCAAGGGTTCTCTCTTTGGTCTTGGTTGTCTTCCTGGATGTTTGATTTTGCATTACATTGGTATAAGGTTGTTCTTTTTCTCTTTTCCTTTGTTGGTGTGTAAAGAACTTGGGAGAGCTATGTAGACTTGTGGTGATATTTTTTCATATAGGTGGTCAGTTTATAGATTGTGCATATCATTGTGGATGTTTTCTTGGTACTACATGTTTTTTTGTACACTTCTATATGATGCTATTGGTAGAATCATTATTCCTTTGATCTTTCAGATTTGGCATTACCCATGTAGTGGGAGTTCCTAGATATGTTTGGTCTTCTTCGACTAGTTTGTACATGGAGCTTGTATTTGTGGTTGATGGGTTGGTTGTGTTGTTGGCATGAGTTTTCTGATGTTGATACCTTAGAGGTATGTGTGATTGGATGGATTAGCACTTGTTGTGGGTGTTATTTTTCAGTCGCATGGGCTGATCAGTTGGATGAGAGCAATCAGTGTTCTAGTTGTTGTTCTGGCCGGTGTTCTATCTTGTTTTCTGGAGGATGGATTCATGGTTGTGTTCTAGTCTAGATTTTTGAAGTTGATATTACTTATGTATAGCATGTGAGCACAGTGGAGTGGTGGCAGCGTGTTGAAGCCCTTGCCGTCAGTTAGTTTTGATGTTGGTGTCTCATATTAGATTGGTGAATTTACACCATGGCTTGTTTCTTTTCTTTGGAGGATGGCTAGGACTGTAGCCTGAGATGGTGGAAATTATAGCTGCTACAGGTGTCTTGGGTGATATAGAGGATTCATTCATTGAATGGTAGGCAACACGTTCTTCGGCAAGTGGGAGAATGCTGAGAAATTTTCCCTTAAACATATTGGTGTTCAGGCTTCTACATTGTCGAACAGATAGTTGAATATCACCAGGACAAAGTTACTAGTCTGATTGAAATCCCATTGGTGGGAAATGGTTTGTTAGTTAAGTCGCTAGGTTTCAAGTTTTTCTAACTTAAGTTGCGGGGTTCTAAAGTTTCATAACCTCTTGACTTAGCGGCTTTGAGGTTCTCTTTGTTGTCGACATGTTGTGGTTTTTTAGAACTTTGTAACCTATGACAAGAGGTTTTGAGGTTCAATTTTTTAGCGACTTAGTGATTGGAGCAGTATCGGGGTGACTTGTTGCTATCAACAGGACTCAAAGTCATGTCTCCTCGATACTTCGATAAGACTATTTTGGCATTATGTTCCATCAACAAGAGTTGATCATTTCAGTGGGACTCTGTCTTGAGTCTCCTCGATGGCTTGATGAAGCATATAAAGGAATCCTATTAGAGGGACTTCATGATATCGAAGGGACCCTGGGTTAAGTCCCTTCGATAAGCTAATAAGCTGATGGATGTGGGGACCACTTGGAGCGGTAAAGAAAATATCAAAGGGACATCCTAATATCAGAGGGAGATGATATAATGTCTCCTTGATAGGGTGATGTATTGTTTCTTGCTCGTGGGTGTACTGGTGGGACCCGATCGATGTCAAGCTGGAAAGCAGTAATTGGTTGGCTGGTTGACTAGGCAGGTGCTATAGACATCGAAGTGACTTGGTGATTTCGAAGGGAGTGTGAATGAAGTTTCTTCGGTGGTCTGATATAGTAGACAGTTAGACCATTTACTGTAGTTTCTCATTGGAAGTTGAACCAAACCATTTCCTATTGGTTGAGAATGAATGTTATAGAATGTTGAACGTTCTGCAATGAGACAGAGAGGGAAATAGAACAGGGTTATGCTACCGGATTCTCTCCAGAATGGAACACAAAGTAAATTTCCTATAAAGGCTTAGAGCTTCTAATTGTAAATTTGTAACTGTACTTTTGTTGTTGAATAATACAATGGCGATTTGGGCTTTTGGAGTGTGGGATTTTTTACCCGAAAGGGTTTTCCCCATGTATATTTGTGTGTTCATGATTTTTGTTCCATCTTTCATGTTTAATGGTTTTGCATGATTGAATCTGTTTAATGGTGCTATTTGGAATTGGTTTAATTAGCATTAACTTTTCTCTAAGGGTCAATGTGAGAAATGAACTATGTCTAATTCCACTTTATAGCATAGTAGTTCATGTCTTTGAGGAAATTTGGTCAAATAAAAGCTACCAAAGGCACTACTGATCTTGGATGTTTCTTTCTGAGATGACCAAAATTTCCCAATATGAACAAAGTACCAAAAAAATAATAATAATTTTTTTATTATTCAATGATAGAAAAGGAGAGGCTAGATGTAACAAACATACCATTCTCACTTAATAAATTTATAATCTCTAATTATGTATGGATTTCAAAGATCAATATTGACCTGTGACAAGAAAAAATATATGTCTAAAATAGTTTTTGGGCCTCAAATCAATAAGTGGTACCTTGGTGAGTGGGTGGCCTAGACTTCCTAGGGAACTAGCCTTGACCAAGTATGATAATCACTGAAAAAATTATAAGATATTTTCCATAATATTTAAGGGATACTTTCCTTCTACAACTTAGTTTGGAAGTGTTTATAATTCACTATAAAATACCTATGAGCTAATAATGCGAGTGAAAATGCTACAAAAATAAATGATTGAGGGATTTTCCACCTCAATTTCTCTCCTTAATTGGAATTTCAATATTAATCCACATCCTCATATGGATGATAAATAGATTCATAAAATAATTTATGCAATAAAATCATTCCTAATCAAATCATAAATAAGTAAAACATGTGTAATAAAGCCAATGGACAATAAAAACATAGCAAACCAAGTGAGCTAGGAGAAGGATTTGGATAACAGGGTGGAAACTCAAATAAAAAAGATATTATGCATTCAAATAGGATTAATAATAGGAGGAAAAAATAAATTTAAGTCACAAGAAAAAGGGTTTGATGGGATAATGAAAACCAACACTCAAGGGTGATAAGTAAGGAGGTGAACACACAAAAGTATGATAAAAGATGATGGAAAGAAAAACACAAAGGTAACATGAAAATAATGAGCTTAAAATAATTTAATAAGGATGGGGTAAGGCATAAAAATTATAAAATAATTGTTTTTTTTTTGGAGTTTTTAAGGAAATAATAAGGGAAATAGAAGGGAAACTCAAACTATGGCTTGACAATTGAGAGGAAGACGGTAGAAGATGAAATTTAAATGGGATCAAATGGAAATAAAATGGGTGAGGATGGATGGAGGGAAGATGTTAAAAAGTTAAGTTATATATAAACATTGGGGATTACATAAGTTTAAAATTAAATCACAATTGGAAATGAATCACCGATGAAAATCTGAAAAATCAACCACCTAGTGATAAACATTTTATCACAACAATTTCTAGGGGCCTAATAATAAATATTCCAAAGTTTGGGGATGAATCTATCTAACTCTTATAATTTTTGGAGCTTTATATAAATGTCATCTATATGTATAAACAACCTAAGTAATATGAACAACTCAAAATTTTACTTTTTCTATATAAAACTAGAGAAAATTTTCTTCATTTAAAGATATTGCTAAGAGAACTTGATAAAAATATGGTAGCTAGAAAACCCTAGATATTAATCATTTTACATTTCAATTTTGTGGTAGAAGGATAAAACTTCAAGGTTGACCTGGTGTGTGTCCAACTCTAAGAAATGACCTTGAAAGATAACCATGTTTATTTTTAAAAAAATCTAAGCTTGAAAGGGCCCATATTATAATGGATGATAACATTAAATTTAAGGTATGAAATTAGGTTTTGTTAAGGATAAATTAGGGATTTCGACATAAGATAAGGTTAGGCCTGACGTTTAATAGTTTAATAAATAGAAAAGGGGCATAAATCAAAGAAAAATTAAATGAAATAAATACATTAGAACACTAAATATAACATAAAAATAACAAAGGAAAGGGGACATGGATAACTAGGGAGGACATATTTTAGGAATAAAGGATCAAAATAACATAGAAACACAAGCATGCTTGAGTTAAAATAGAAATAAAAATATAATTAATATAGATATTTTATATTCTTCCATCTAAAAGACATCAAAATATATTAGTCTTGAGGTGCTTATATCAAATTTATTATTTAAGATAGACACTTTGAAAGATTGATATCTCTTAGTATCTTTTAAATAGATTTATTTAAGATATCTAGGTTGATTCTTATAAATTACTATCAAAAAGAATAATCAAATGTAACACAAACACTTTAAAATCTAATTTTTATTCCTTTTTTATCTAATTATTAACTTCATAAATCAAAAATCATAAAAAAAATTAAAATAATTAAAATGTAATATTATTATATAAAAAATATTTTATATAACTTTTATCACATACCTTTTTTTTAATGGAGGTCATCCAAAAATTATTTGTAACTACCCGGGAGCATGAGTCTTCTTGGGGTGAACCTCTTTGGCTAAGAGCCAAGGACTGAGGGGTGTCCATTTTTCCAAATTCGCTTGGAGCACGAGCCTTCTTGGGCTGAACCTCTTCGGCTAAGAGTCAAGGACTGAGGAGTATCCATTCTGCCAAATTTTCCTGGGGCATGATCCCGGTCTCATCCCTTATGATGTCGGAGCCTTGCACTTAGCAAGACTTGATCTTTGGTGGGCTCATTTAGAAACTTTCAACTTCACTAGTAGACCAAGGGCCCATTGACTTATCACATACTTTCACTCCCTAACCTTAACCAACCTATATTATATAAGAAAATGAAAATGCAAATAATATTATTTTTATATATTATCCAATAGAAATCCATGGTCTCCATTAAATATGGCCTAATATAAATATGCATTCCTCCTCCTCAAAGAAATTATCATGTTTTTAACCAAGTCTTTCATTTTTATAAACTAAAGATATTGAAGATATAAGGATGGATACAATATTAATTATGGCTCAAATATAAGTTTTACATTTCTTACAACATATATTTTTTTTACCCTCTAACATTATTTTATAAATTATAGCTTCAACTAAAATAATTTTTTATTTATAATTATGAGATATCTAAAATTATAATTTATTCTAAATAAAATTAAATGAGTTCTCTAAAATCATAAAATAAATTATAATAATATTTAATCATATAATTATTTCAAAAATATTATCTAATATTTTATTTACTAAAATACATATTCATTTATTATTTTATCTATTAAAATGTATAATTATTATTCAATTAATTTTTTTTTGGTCGGTAACAAAGATGATTTTATTAATGAGAAAGAAAAGATTACATGGCTGAACACATTACAATACCAAAGTAAGTCATCCCCATGTCCAAACAATACCTAGAAAGCACCACTAGTCCTACCATCAAATAATACTATATAAAAAAACTTAAAGATCACTTAAACTTCCAACACGTGCCAAACATACAAACTACTTTCCACCCCTAAAATTTCCAATGCCAAAATACTTTCCACAACCCCTAAGGACCTATTAATAGATCAAAAGAATGGAGCCTTGTTTGGTCATCCATTAGTCTGTGTTCAGAGGACCATTGCAAATTCTTTCTTCAATTCCTTCTTTGCTTTCTTCCCCTAAACTATTTGCCAATCGTCCTCCAACCTAGCAGCTTCCTCTTGCCAATCCAGAGAGTTGTCACGAGAAGACATTTTGTCTCCATTCCCTTTGCTACTTACCAGAATGCCCTGACCATCTTCCAACCAAAACCCTACCTCTTTAACTTGTGGACTAGCTAGCCCACCTTTCTCCCTAGACTCAGGTGTTGCAATTCCATTTTTGAGATTTACCTCCTTATTACTTCCATTAAAAACAATAGTATTAGTGTTACCACTCTTGGTCCCTTCCTGAGTCAAGGCAGCATTAGTAAATTATTGATCCTCCCTTTCTATTTGTTTTGACTGCGTCTTCTCCTCTTGAGTGTGAACCCCATCGCTTAGACCCTCTTCATCGCTACTTTCAACTGGGAATTCTCTTGTTTCTCCTCTTGCTTCTCCACTATGTAATGTTGTGGATTCACATTTTTCCACCATGAGGTAGATTTTTTTCCCTATTCTTAGTGCATTCCACTGCCACATGCCCCGTCTTGTAGCATGTTCTACATCTAAAAGGTACCCCTTCATAGTCCAGGGGCTGCACTCAACAACCCTTCGAAGTTTTTAGTTGAATCTCTTTCAGGGGCACCTTAGACACATTCTACTAAGATTCAAGCATAAGTCGAATGTAGAAGATTAGAATACCCCTCGTCCACCATAAAAATGCTTCCTAGAGTGTTCCCCATAGCCTCCAGGTAGGACTCAAACCAAAACTAGAGAGGGAGATTAGGAAGCCTCACCCAAATAGGAGTCCTTTCAAAAACTTCACTAAAAGCTAGATGTCATGGTTTGAGCATCAAAGTGTGTTTTTCATTCCATTCCCAATGAAAATCACATAAGACCTTATTTCTATCTTGTTCTTTTTCAAAAACAACAATAAAAAAAAAAAATTCCATGGGATAAATTTGCACATACCCTTCCAGACTAGGCTTCCAATGTGTAGAAATCCACTGGTGAAGGTCGAGCAGGCTTGGCCAAAAACCCTTGAATTTACCAATCACGCCCAAACTAGAAAACACTCTTTCATTAAAAATCACCTCTTCTTCTAGCTCTCCATTCAGTTCCACTGTGATTGATTTATATGTGGGATGGAATTTTGAGTTTCCTAATCCCACTCATGTTGACTTCTCTGTAGGGTGTTGTACTACTAGACCATGCCCTCCTTCGCAATCCACACTCTCAGAAATATTTTTTCCTTTCCCAACTCCTTTTCCCCAGAAAATGATAGTGCCCGAATGTTCTCCTTTCTAAACTCCCTGCGTAGCTAGGCCTCCATCAATTGGAATAGGGTTGCCATTATTTTGGCCTGAGGACTTCCCATCTTGAAGCATTTGACTATCCCTTCCATCCTTTTTTCCACTGCAGTCTCCACTTGGTCAAAAACCTCCATTATTTCTTTGTTGAGCCAAGCCCAAGGGCGTGGAGGCAATCAAAACCCTAGCAGTGCCTCCCTCCTGCCTCCCTCCTTCTGACTGTTGATGTCCATCGCCACTGTAATTGAATTAAAATTATTTTATTAACTATAATTAAATGAAAATAAAAATATACATAAATATAATATATAGTATTATTAAATAGTTGTTGAGTATTATTGGTTATATATTTTAATTATTTTGTGTTTTAATTATTTTAGTATGTCAATATTTAATAGTTTTAGTTAACATGCTTCTATCATTATATTTCACTCTTTGTTGTTACTATAGAATACACCCCTTGATGTAATAAGGAAGTTATAGTGTATGCATTTTTTATTGTTACACTTTCACCATCATTAAATTGAGCCACTTAAGGATTTGATCAAAGAGAATAAAGCTTTCCTTGACAACTTCTTAATGGTCTCATAGATGCGACCCATCTTTAGACACATGTACAAGAGGTAATGTGACAAATTCTAGTTATCAAATTTTACTCAAATGTGTTAGAGTAATAGGTTAATTAATTAATTAATTTAATCATGCTGATTAATTAATTAAGTCACATTTACTTTATTTTTCACTTAATCTAAACTTAGGCCCATTAATAATTAATTAATTATTAATTATTAATTACTCACCTTTAGGGTTTTGATCTCCTTTCATAAGGATTGATCTTATTGTAATTAATTCAATTCTTGTTTATGCATTTTTTGCTTCATGACAAGTAGAGCACCATTGTTTTTGTTTCAGTATCTCTTCTACGTGATAGGTTATTTGCTTACAGGTGTTCACTAGGTTCTGTGAGGTTGTATTTCTTAACTTCAACATGGTATCAAAGCTCTAGATTTTCCACTTCTTGTTCATTTTTTGAGGGATCCTGTCCTGAAAGTGACATTTTTGTGCATCTTGAGTCAAATTGGACCTCACCATTGCATCTGGAATGCTTGAATTAGTTAAGATTGACCTTCGTTTTGTCAAATTTGGATTCACAGTGTCAGATCTGCGAAGGTTTGAAGATACGACAACTTGTTTGCCACATCTAGAGGTGGGTGAAAAATCTAGGCATTTTCAGCAAAAACAGACAGTGCCATTGCATTTGGAGCAGCCAAAAACCTAAAGATAGACTGTTGTTTTGTGAAAAATTGAGAAAAAAAATTAGAGGCGAATTTTTTGGAGGTCCAATTTACAAGGTTAAAAATATATACAGTGGTAAAAAATTATTACCACATATGGATCTATACACCATACTGTAGCGCCATTGATTTTTTGGTTCAAAAAAAAAATTTCAAGTTGGGTTTCAAAAAATTGTGCAAGTTTAAAAAGACATTTTCATGCCTTTGCTTTTTTGAAAGATTTTTTAAATCAAAAAACTTGCAGCACTTTTTTATTCAATATGACAATAGAATATTCTGCAAAATATTCCAAGCTCCAGCCCCCAAATCCAGAAACTAGGTGCCCATATGTCCAGGGGCCGAAATTTTAAGCCCTCTATTTGGTTCTAGAAGGCTAATTGTGCAACTTTCACAAAATCGGATATATCTTGCGCATACAAACTCTGTTTTTCAAAAACTTTATATCGTCAGAAAGTTGGTTTCGAGCCCATTCCAGATCTAGAGGTTTTTATTTTTTATTTTTTACCAAATAGATTCTACATTCAGTTGAAGATAGTTCTTCTATTATGCACTTCTAGGGCCTTAACTTGGGAAAATAAACTCTATTTTTTGCAAACGAATAGGCATTGGGAAGCTATTTCAGTGCTCTATACATCCATGTAGTCCATTTTTCCAGAAATTTCACGAGGTACATAGGGATCTCTCTAATGTGAATTTTTCTTTTTTAAGATTTTCTACTCTCAAAATTGTATTTGGGTTTGGTTTTTCCTATTGTGGGTGGGTATATTTCTTGCTTTTAGTATCTAAATACATATAAGATCAACAATCCTATACCACACATTATTTTTGAAAACCACAACTATCATGGTGGACACCTCTTCATTTGAATGTCTTACGCCACACAACTATCATACTTGGAAAGCTCTTATGACCAAAATGCTTATGTCTAAGGGTTTATGGTCCACTTTGGATGAAGTACAACCAGCATTGACTCGCCAATTTGAGATATTTCAGCATAGGAATAAGACAAATGAGGCTATGGGTTTGATTTCATTGCATGTTTCAGACAATCTCTTGTTTCATTTAGATTCTTGCAACACTCCTAGGGCTATGTGGACAAGATTCATTGAGCTTTTTGGCACCATCAATGAGTATAGAGCTCTCCAAATTGAGGAAAAATTAACATCACTTGTATCTGATTCTTACGCCTCCATTAAGGATTCTTGTAGAGGTTTAAGTCACTTAGATCTCTTTTGCATTGTTGTGGGAAGAATAAAATTGACAAAGAATGTATTTTCCTGATTCTATCTAAGCTTTGAGGGTCATTTCAGGTCTTCTCTTCTACTTTCTATTCTACTATGGATGCATTGGGTGATGCATTTATCATGCCTACTTTTGATGTTTTATGTGATTGTTTGACTCATGAATAGGAAAAGTTGGTTCAGTTTGAATCTCTTTCTAGTTCCAAAACCTAGGCATTGGTAGCACAAACATCCAAGGAGAAAGATAAGAAGAAACAAAATCCCAAGATAGATTCTTCATCAGGTAGTGAGCGTTCCTCTAAATCATCTCAGAAGTCAAAAAAGAAACCTCAAACCACTCCTCAGCATGATAAATCTTCTAAGTCTAGTGAGCCTTCCTCCAAGACGAAGAAGAAATCAGGTGAACCTTGCAGTTTTTGTGGTAAGGAAGGACATCTAGTCACTAGATGTTGGAAGAGATTAGAGGCTTTGGAGGAATCCATGTAGCAACATAACATCTCCACCCCTAAATATTCTTCCTCGCCTACAGATAAAGGTCATGCTCTTTCTGCAAGGGCCTTACCTTTTATAGCTCCATGGATACTTGATTCTGGTGCAACACATCACATCACACCTTCTCAGGATTCAGCCTCATCCCTTTCCGATTGTAGCACTACTCAGATTGCAGTTGGGGATTCTACACAACTTTCAGTTTTGGGCTCAGGCACTTTCACCCTTGAGGGTGGTTTTCTTCAGGAGGTACTTGTAGTTCTTGATATCTCAACCATCCTTCTTTCAGTCTATCATATTTTTCAATCTGGCACTAGTAAGACAATTGAGTTTACCCCACATGATGTAGTTATTCGAGACCTTCATGATCCTGACATTATTGTGGCTACTGCCCAGGAGTGTTGATACTTCACATTTATATCGATTTGTTGGTTTTAAGAGTTCAACTAGTTCAGGTTCATCCTTCATAGCACATGCAGACACTGAGAACATGTTGTGGCATGCACATTTTGGTCATGTCAATTACAAATATCTCCAACAGATGAGTACACAAGCATTAGTGTTAGGGATCCCTAATATTTCTTGTACTGATGTTGTTTGTTGAGGATGTGTTCTTGGCAAACATCACCAAGATTCTTTTCCTATGGGTAGATCCACACGTGCTAAGGAACCCTTAGAGTTGGTACATAGTGACCTCATGTCATTTCTGACTCCATTTTCAAGGGCCAAATATGTGCTCACATTTATTGATGACTTCTCCAGATGTACATGGGTGTACTTTATTAAGTACAAGTTTGATGTCTTTGATTCATTCAGGATCTTTAAGAAATTTGTGGAGAAGCAGTCTAGTCTTTCTATCAGGAGGATACGCACAAATAACCAGGGGGTTTGTTAATTAGGCTTTCAGGGACTTTTGCACTGAGCATGGTTTGCAACATCAGTTTACAGTACCTTACACCCCTCAACAGAATAGTGTTGTTGAGAGAAAAAACAAGACTTTACGAGAGATGGCCAATTGTATGATATAGTCACAGTCTATGGATTCTTCATTTTGGGCTGAGGCAGTCAATTGTGCCAATTATATTTAGAATTAGATGCCTCATAAGGCATTACAACATATGACTCCTGAGGAGACTTGGACCCATGTCAAGCCCGATGTTTCTACATTTTGAGTTTTTAGTAGTGAGGCTTGGGCATTTATTCCTGATGCTCAGTGGAAATCCATGGAGAGGAAAAGCCGACCACTCATATTTGTTGGCTACTATGAGGATGTTAAGGTGTACAAGTTGTTTGATCCTGATTCTAGAGAGGTCTTGTTTCGACGATATTTCTAGTTTGATGAGCACTTTCCTCTTATGGTCTTCATCACCAGCTTCTCCCTAACTACCTAATCCTCCCTCTTCATCTCTTGAGGATGATACAGATGATGATCCACCATCCCCACCACCACCAGATGCACAACATTTTCCCAAGTGGGCCTGCTTTACTGTAGAGGCAGCTGGATCTTTGGCAGGTGATCCTTCAGATTCCCATCGTACACATGCACAAACATTAGGTGCTAGTATTTTGAGTCATACCATTTCGGATGATCCTCAGAGGTTTTTAGAGGTGACATGTCACTCTAAGTGGGATGGGGCTATGGAGGAGGAGTATTCTTCTTTGATGAAGAACAATACTTGGGATCTTTGTCATCTTCCTAAGGGAAGAAAGTTGGTTCGGTGCAAGTGGGTGTACCATACCAAGTTTGTTGTAGATGGTTCGATAGATAAGTACAAAGCACGTCTTGTTGCGAAGGGGTTTTCTCAAGTTGAGGGTATTGATTACTTTGAGACCTTTGCTCCTATTGCCAAGATGAATTCTATTCACTTTGTACTATCACTAGCAGCTTCACAAGGATGAACACTTTTTCATATGGATGTGAAGATTTCCTTATTGCATGGGGACCTACATGAGGAAATCTATATGGAGTAGCCTCAGGGTTTTGTGCATGACACTTCATTGGTTTGCAAACTTTGACATTCATTGTATGGTCTTAAACAAGCCCCTTGGGCTTGCTATAAGAAGATGGACTTTTTTTTTGCTTTCCTCTCACTTCACATGTTATCATTCTAATCCCACAATGTACATTCAGTGTCAAGAGGGTGATATTTTGATCCTTTTTCTATATGTTGATGATCTCATTCTTATAGGTAGCTCATCCTCTATGATTTAGGGTGTTCTGAGAGCTTTGATGGAGCAGTTTGAGATGACAGGTCTTGGTCTTCTGCACTATTTTCTTGGTCTACAGGTTATTCAGTCTTCGGATGGGATTTCCATATATCAGCAAAAGTATGCTTTTGATACTCTCCAAAGATTTGGCATGCTTGATTGCAAGCCTGCCCCCACACCATTCCAGTCAGGTGTTGTTATGTCTTCCACTTGCTCTACTCCTTTAGTAGACTTTACATTATAGAAGAAGTTGGTTAGCAGTTTGTTGTATCTGATGCATTCATGTCATGATCTTTCCTTTGTGGTTGGTCTTGTCTCTAGGTTCTCCCATGATGCACATGAGAGCCATTGGAAAGCTTCCAAATGTATCTTGAGGTACATTCAGGGCACCACACAATATGGCATTCACTACACATTAGGAGCCCCTCACATTGTTGGCTTCACTAACTAAGATTGGGCTGGTGATATCAATGATCAGAAGTCCACTTTTGGCTTTGTTTTTTGCCTTGGTTATGTTCCTATCACATGGTCTTGTAAGAAGCAATCTGATATTGCATTATCATCTATAGAGGTTGAGTACCAAGCAACAGTGTTAGCTAGTTAGGATATTTTATGGCTTCAATAGTTGATGACAGAGTTTGGGTTTCCTCCTTATAGTCCCACTATTTTTTGGTGTGACAATCAGAGTGCTATACACATTTCATGCAATCTAGTGGAGCATCAATGGATGAAACACATTGAGATCCACATGCACTTCATTAGGTAGTTGATTCAAGATGGTTCTCTCATCTTGGAGTACATTCCTACAGAGGCGCAGGTTGCTTCACAAAACCTTTGGCATCACCACACTATCTTCAATTGGGATCTATGCTTGGGGTGAAGGAAGTTGTCCTTGGGGGGTCTTTGTGAGGCTTTCCTTCCTTCATGGTTTTTTTTAAGCATGCTTTCATCTCTTTTTGGAGTAGAGTTTTTCCCATGAGATTTTCTCTATTTTCTCTGTTTTACAGAGATTTGGTTGTATTTGGGTACCTCATCCGGCCTTGTTGTCGGGACCCATCTTTGCTTTCATGCATTTTGTCCTTAGTTTTTTAGCTTCTCCCTAAGTTCATCTTAAGGGGATGTGTTAGAGTAATAGGTTAATTACTTAATTAATTTAATCATGTTGATTAATTAATTAAGTCACCTTTATTTTTCACTTAAGCTAAACTTAGGTCCATTAATAATAATTATTAATTGCTCACCTTTAGGGTTTTGATCTCCTTTCATAAGGATTGATCTTATTGTAATTAACTCAATTCTTGTTTATGTATTTTTTGCATCACGGCAAGTAGAGCACCATTGTTTGTGTTTCAATATCTCTTCTACGTAATAGGTTATTTGCTTGTAGATGTTCATTGGGTTCTGTGAGGTTGTATTTCTAAACTTCAACAAAATTAAACTCAGAAGAAAAATTTATTTCCATATAGAAGTGGGGTTGAGTTCCATATGTTAGGTTCATTTTTGAAAGTGGATAATTCGTATCTATAAACTAGAGCAAATCTCAATTGTTCAATAAAATCATCTATAAAATATAATTTTCTAATACCACAACAAATAAAATTTTAACATCTATCATCATCATTTCAACACACCATCAACTCTAAATCTTAAAATTTATTCATATTAATTATTTCAAAATAAATCAGATAATAAGCCACACAAAGTTACAACCGAGAGATCAAATTAAAAAAAATGTTAAAGACATTATTTTTTCTTGCTATAAAACTAATTTTTAATGTTTATATAACATAATTAACATTTCCAATGTAACCAAGCATGCCTATTTTCCAATTGACTAAATCTCCACACCAATGAAGTTTTCTTAAAATTCCAAGACACCCAAATCAACTAAAACCAATACAATAAAGCTTGTTTAAAATTCAAAGAAAGCTCCATTAACTAAAACCAATACAATAAAACTTGCTTAAAATTCGAAGAGAACCTCATTAATTAAAACCAATACAATAAAACTTTTTTAAAATTCAAAGAAAATTCCATTAATAAAACCAATACAATAAAACTGGTTTAAAATTTCAAAGGAGTCCCATTAATTAAAACCAATACAATAAAGCTTGTTTAAAATTCCAATAGAGCCCCATTAACTAAAATTAGCATGGAGAGAAAAACTATTAAAGTCTCATATGTAGAATGGTTGGATACTCATTTGGATTTAACCTACCATTCACACACAATGCCTTTGCTATCCAACTTATCAAGGCTCTGATGCAGATGGCCTTGGCTCTGAAGCAGTTGTTCTTGATAGTGTTTTTTTTGGCATCTACAGCCAAGTTGGTGAGTGCCCAAAAAATCTATTCCTCTCCTCCTCCACCAGTGGCCCCATGCAAGGAGTGCAATGCTCCTCTTGTGCAGCTTGCAGCGCCACCTCCACCATCTTATCCCAACACAAACAATCCTTCTCTTCCTGCAGATGTTTACTCCAATGGCTCCCCTCCTGCTAATCAGGCTTCATCAGTTTATCCTTACTAGAATAATAACCACTCCCCTCCTCTTCTTAATTCCTTCACATCCTGCAATCTCCTCTTTCTCATGGTGGTCTTGCCATTCCTGCATTTTCTTCTTTTTAGTCAATAAAAGATGTGTTCTGCCCATTAGCATTCTCTTTCTGGGATTAAATGTCTCTGCATTTTTATGATGTTATAATGGAAAAAATGTTTGTTCTTTTGGGTTAATTTGTTTGGGCTCAATTTCACATTGCATTTTGTAGATCTCAGTTTTACACATTTTACTTGGATTCCTTGAATTTCCTGATCAATGGCTTTTATTTTCCCTTCAGTTTGAAGCCAATCTACATTTATGTGCAATTATTTTGAGATTTATTCATAAATTAAGAATAATTTTATGTTTTCATATGAAATAACGAAAAGAATTTCTAGATGATATAAAATCTTATATATTATATTAGTTCTGCAATAAATTGTGTCAAGCTGTAAGAAAATAATTTCAGCCTATATATGATTTTTCTCTCTAACTGTATCTCATTCTGATGAAGGATTATGAAATATGATCCAAAACATTGATGTGGAAAATTACAACAGTTTCAATCTAAAAATCTCAACATTTTATTATCATAAACTATAAAAACTTGATATTATTAATTCAATCCAAAAATCTAACACTTTATTATCATAGACTGTAAAAACTTCATACTGATTTAAAAGAAAAAATTGTCTTTTAACAATTGTTGATTCCATTCAGCGCTGCAACTGTAGGCCCTAAATAAGTCTTGGTTAAGGAAATTAGCAATATGAAAGACATTTTACTCTTTAATTAAATTTTTATTTTATTTATAGTTTTTAAATAGAAGTTTTTTTTTTTGGAATCAATAGTTTTTTATTAATAATTTTGTAAAAATATAATTTAATATTTAAATATTATTAAATTTTAAAGTAACTAATATATTGTTGTTTATTTAGTATTTATATTAATATTTTAAAAAAATATTATTGTAATCACTTTAATTGATTAATTTTATCAAAGATAAATTGATGAAAATAGAATCAATATCAAATATTTGGAATAAACAACATTTTAATTTTATAAATACATATTTTTATTGGTGAGATTAAATATATTTTGTATTATTATTATTTTTTTGTTATGGATTTTCATTGATTAATTTGTTTTTAATGTACTAATTAGTGTGTAAAGTAATGTATTTTATGTAGAAGTTGGAAAATAACCTCTAATATTAAAGTATCCTCATTTATATTTATTCTTAGGGTTTGAACCCAATCCTTGGTTTATCCATTCATCACCTTGATTTAAATTCACATATTGTGAAATTGGCATAGGCAATTTGCATAAATGAATCCAAATTTTTAAATTCGATTTCTAATTTTGTGGCCTATATTTTTTTCTTCTATTTAGTTTTAATGAGAAAACTTGAAGCTCAAAACAATTGAATTGCACATTAGGATGTTGCATTTAGGGATAAACCCTAATTCATAATTTGGAACTTCTAGTGAACATGTTTAGCATACATCTAGCACCTAGCAAGAAATATTTATTTTTCACTACATCATGATAAGAGAATTGAGATTTGCATACTATCCTAGGTATATGACATGACTAATTAATGTCTTCAATCTTTACACAAGGTCTTTAAATCAGTATCCCAAGAGTTTGATTGAAGTGATAAATATTCATGGTCTAAAAATATCCTTTATTTGCAATACTATTTTTATGAAGATTCAAAAAATTAAGGACTCAAACATTAAAATTCAAATATCTTGAATTCCAAAGTCTTTATTTAGATTTGTGCAAAAGGGTTAAATCAATTAATGTGTCAAGAAAATTCACTATCACAAAAGTTATATAAATTGCTAGACAAAAAATTTAGTGATTAACATGCAATTATCTAACAAGCCCTATTTTTTTAATGTAGGTGTGAATCAATTGAGAACATCTATCAAAGTCAAATCAACATCAAACCAAGAAAAAACTACCATTTATTTGTTTATAAAAATCTAATTATTTCATTACATTATTCTTAATGTTTAGTTACCAATCTTAGCTCTTATTCCCAAGGATACTTATTTATCAATGGTAGAATTAATTGATTTAGTATCTTAGTAATAATATGTCAATTCAAAGGGGAAACCTCCTAATCCACTTCAATACCTACAATAGTGTTCAATAAGTAACTCAATACCCCACATAGTGATAATAACTAGCCACTAACTCCTATATATACATAATTAATACCTTGGTTGTCACCTAAGATAACATAGATACTCAATTATAAACCCTTGGAAAACCTAGATACCTATATATTATTATAATAATAGTTATGTAATTTATTTAAGATTTAAGGTAGCTACAAGTCAACTACTCATAACTCAATACACACTATAGGGTGAGAGGCATGCCACTTACATCCGTAGGGTTTTTTCCTTATGTTTTATTCCTTCTGCCTTAAGCTTTTAGATTTGATCCTTTCATAATTTTCCTAATCTTCATATTAGATTTGAACATTATCTTGGATTCCTCTATGTTCTTTGATGATTACTTTTCTTTCGTTCATGATGATGAGATATACAATGATTATCTTTCTATTTTGGCTCCTTATGTGATCTCTTTTACTAAGAGTTATTTGTTAGGTTTACAATTTTGTTGATTCATATATTTTTATACCTTATTTAATGCGTGCTATTATTTCTACCCATGTATTAACTTCATTAGATATCTTTCATTTACATGTACAAAAGGCTAGATTAAATGATGTATATGTGTTCTTTGTTTTATCACAAAATGGTATGTTGGTACATTCATTTCATATGGACTAAGATGTCCACTTGTGCTTCATTGTTTCATTCTTATTTTGACCATATTTTAGAGGTTCTTACACCAGTATGAGAGGATCTTTCCTTGGATTTTCAAGCTTATTTTACTTCTAAATCTACTAAGTGTGCCACTAATTCTATGGCTCCATCATTTCTAAAACCACCTCATGATAGATTTCCTACTTTTTCATGTAAAACCTAATTCTACAAGATATCATTCAATAACTTGATCCTTATCAAAGAATAGGTAGAGGCCAAAATGTTACATCTAACTAGACAATTTTCTCATCTAGTACTTTGATGTTACCTCCACCTAAGTTGAATGAAAAAATAAGGTCTAAAGGCTATTATTTAATTAATCAAATAATTGAACTTGGGGCAAGGAAATGAGAAATATTTACTATTTAGATGTAACAATGCATACAAAGAGAATAGTTGGCCTAACTAACCAACTAGTTCAAACATACCCAATCAATTACCTAATACAACCAACTAGAAACTTCTATTATGATTATCATTTATGTTAATAATATTTGTGAATTATATTGACATATTACAATAGTTTTATATATTGTCATACTATAATATTCTAAAAATGCCCCTTATTACATCTTATGCTCAAGAAAGCAAATCAAGAAATTTTGAAAATTATTGAACTTCATCATTGTAAGAGATTTTGTAAATATTTCAACGTGTTTCTCTTGAGTGGAAAAATGATAGAGATGGATATATTGTTGGTCGATAAGTTCATGGATATAGTGGCACTAAACATAAATGTGCATCATGAGCTCATGAAAAATAGAATTTCAAAAAAGATTCAACACACTATGATTGTTACAAAGTTGTATGATGTGTGTTTGTAATACCCATTCCTATCAAAATATAATGTAATCATATCACATTATAGAGAGATCCACCTATGGTGCGCAATATTATACCTCCATGGAAGAGAAAACAATGATTTAATTTCCCCCCTCATGACATTAGACCAAATCCCAAAAAATAAAATAAAGCCTAAAGTAAATTTAGATTATCAACAATTGAACCTAAAAATTCTACATCTATGTATCCTTGCAAAGTTTTTTTTTTGTTTTGTTTGTATTCTATGACATATTCCATTGTATCGTAAATGTATCTCAAATTACTATTTGTTTATTTCTAATGGGAAACCTTAGGCTCCTTCATAAACCTAGAGATATGGATAATATAAAAACTAATATTAGGCTAGGTATGAGTTAATTAAATGAGATTCCCAATCAATCAATGGTAAAGAGTAGCATCAACCTAAGACGACGCACGTCATTGCAAAAATGTTACAATTCTCCATGTGCTTTGTGATAAGTTTATAGTATTTCATTCTAATTTTTTTGAGAAAATTTTTGGCATATTTTATATGAGAGAAAAAACTTTATTTTTTGTTTAACACTCAGAGATCAAAACATTAATGTAGAAACCCAATATCTATCATGCCAAATGATTATTTGATATTAATTTTTATTGTTGAAATCATCTATGGAGAACTCCCTATGATGACTAATTCATTGACATATACAATAAAATCAAAGTATCGCCCTTGCTCTCTAAGGTAGATTAGGATCATATGGATTCCTAGTGATTCCAGATTGAAGGAGATGCTCATCAATTTTGATGTACCTAGGCTTTTAGATCATGCTCCATATTGTAGAGGGGTTTGATAATTATACAAACTTTTTTTGTTATCCAAGTGTAATATACCCCTCAAGTTGAATCATGTAAAATTATTCTTGAGGTCTTAATTAAGAAAGGAAATTTCTAACCAAAGTATGCTACCGTGCTGCTAGAACCATTTCAATAGTCCTGATTTTCTTATGGGTGAAAAAGTGTCATCATATTCAATACCTTTCTTATAAGAATAGCCCTTAGATACAAGTCAATATTTGTGTTTTCTAATACTACCATATACCTTATATTTGATTTTGAAGACATGTTTTCATCCAATAACTTTATTCCCTAACCAAAAACCAAAAAATTCTTGTGTTGTTCCTAAAAAATGCTTGGTATTTTGCATCCATGGCATCTTTCCAAGATGGAAAATTAAGAGTGTGAATTGTACTATTAATATTAGATTTATAAATATTTTATTGATCCTAATTATGGAAGTAACCCTTTAGAATGTATAAATGTGATACCTTGGAATTTCTACTGCTCTAAATGTGCAAAATAACTTAAGAAATGGAAATGACAAAATACCAAGGACACCTCAAGATTAGCCAAAAGAGTGATACAACGAAAAGGAACGTGAATAAAATGAAACACAAACAATTTTACCTCCCTTGGTGTTGATACCTCTTTGATTGGCCCTTGCTTGGATTGGTTGTGTGCTCCTTAGATGATTGCTTGAATGTCTAAATGCAAGATTGGAGGTGCAAATGATTAAAAAGATAGCTAGATGATGGTAAATGATTGAGGATTCAAATTGACAGCATGTAGTTATGAGAATGCAAAGTGTTGAGAAGGCAAATGGGCAGCATGTAGTTGCTCCAAATGAAAGTGTGTTGAAAATGCCCTTGAGGAGGGGGTATTTATAGAGAATTTGAATTCTCTAGAGAATTCAAGGGTCAAGATTGATCCAACAAGGTCAAGATGAAGGGCTATGGTGGGTTGAGAACCCACAAGCCTTCACATCTTGACATGTGGAGGGTGAAGTGGATAAGAGGATATGAGGTGGAGATGAGTTGTCAAAAAGGTACATGAGGTGGAAAAGGACATGCACCTTGGGGGATGAGAGGATTTCCACAAAAAGGGATTTCTTGTCCCCAAGTGGGAGTGAAAGTTACATTTGAGGAATTTTAGAATTCCTCAAAAATCTACAT
>VDFB02271358.1:1123821617-1123855453 GCA_007258455.2 Sequoia sempervirens | reverse complement strand
TTTTTTTTTTTTTTTTTGAATTTTTGAATTTTGGACTTTTTGACTTTTTGGATGTCATGCAGAAGGAGATGGGTAAGGATAAGGAAGTGGATAAGAAAATTTAGAAGACATGTAATAAGGATCAAGGTGTTAAGAGCCCATGTTTGAAGTGACTGTTGGATGTTGGTACAACCTTATTAGGATATATGGATTATGCATGAGGATGAATTAGAGGGATTTGATGGGGTTGATACATGGGATAATAGATGGGATGCTGGAAAGGGTATGGATAGAATGATGGGGTGGCTATGTGATGGGGAGATGTGTTTAGGACCAACATTGGCACATGTGGTGGTGGATGTGGAAAGATAATAGGATTAAGGGATGGAGAATGTGGGGATAATGGAGGAGATGGAATGGTGAATTTCGGGTCATAAGGACCCAAAACAGACTTAGGAGATGAAAGGGGTGTATGATGAGCTTGTGGATTAGCGAATTTGGATGTTCTTACTGATTTTTCATGTGATGGCATTGCAGCTTTTTTCTTTGGGATCCACATGGTTTTGATCTTTACTTTGGTGGGCCTTTGCGACCTATAGATTTGATTTGGATTTTGGATTTGATTTTTCTTTGCTTTAACATGTCTTTTAGAGGGGACATGGGAAGCCTTTGATTCATGTGGATGTTTAGATTGATGCATTTTTTCTTTAACAACCAAAGTGCTTTTAGTAGCAAGGGGATGGGTGTGAGAAGATGGATGATGTGGGGTGATGGGGGTAGGAGTATGGGGATTATGTGTAGATGGAGGATGTTTAGGTATGTGCCTTTGTCGATCCTGACTAGGATGTGTATGATGGGTGACATGGTTAGGTGTTGGATGGATGAAATGATGAGATGGAGGAGGTGATCTTGGGGTATATGGACCAAAAGCAGACATAGTAGGTGGAGGGACATAAGAACCTAAGATGGATGGAGTAGATGAAGGATGGGAGATGGTGGATGGAGGGATGTAAGGACCCAAAATGGATGGAGCAGATGAAGGAGGAAGATGGACGGTTGTTTTGAGGTGATACGATAAAGGAGGAGGGATGGCCACATATGATCTGGTGGGGCGATGGGAAGAGCCGATATTTCTTTTGGAAAAGGCTCGTTGAGGACATCTAAAGGTTGTACCAACATTTTTGGATTGCGAGTCGTGAGTAGTACATCCAAGACCTTGCGGATACAAATGTTCTTTAGCTTGGATGGGCTCTATAATACCTTGCTCATGAAGGCCTAAACCTTTTCCTTGATAGTTCATTCTCTTGAGCATTTGATCTAGGATAGGATTTTTGTTATTTTGGAAGAATGATGCAAGCTCATTATTAGGTGGAAGAGGAGGGTTGGTAAATACACTATGCTTTTCTTCTGCAAGGAGGCCACCATGGAAGAATGTGAGAGTACCAAGGGGATATGCAAGCGGTGGGGGGATAGCATTTTTAGGCGATGATGGGGGATCATGAGAAGGAGATGATGGGATAGCAACATTAGGAGAGGGAGTAGGGGCCATGATAGGATCTGGATTTATGGTAGTAGGCTCATGCGATGGAGATGGAGATGGAGCAGTGGAAGCTTGAATGACAAGGGGATCATGGGATGGAATGGATGGGGGACTGTGATCTTGAGGTGGACTAGATGGGATGGTAGGATCTTGATCTGGAGAAAGGGATATCAACGCATGCTTTAAGATTACTGCGGCGTAATATGCAGAGGAAACGCGAAATAGGTCTTAGGACTCTTCAGAAGGTAAAGGGATGGAGGGATGGAAGATTCATGAGGTTCATTGCTGGAATGGGTTTTGGTGCTACTAGGGTGGGAGGTGGATTGGATTTGGGTGGATCTAGAGGTAGAGGTGGATTGGGCTTGGGTGTCTTCGATGGATTCAGTGGTTCTTGGAGTAGGAGATGGGGGTTCAATGGATTTAGTGGGTTCAATGGTTTCAATGGTTTGATCAGTGCTAGGGGTGGTAACATCAATAATAGGTGTGGTATGGAGAAGGGTCTCATCACTAGTGACCGTGGATGATGGATTGGGATGGCATGGTTCCATGACTTCATGATGTGGAGTTGGGGGTGGCTTCTTTGTAATGATTCCTTGGAGAATTTCTGAAATGAGAGACTTGCATATGGTTGGCTTAGCTGGGGTGGTAGAAATGGATGAGGGATTATGGATTGGCGGACTGGGGTTAGATGGAGGAATGGGATTGAATGTAGGACTATGAGTAGATGGGGGATTATGATTGGATGGAGGACTAGGAGTAGATAGAGGACTAAGATTGGATGGAGGGTTAGGGTAAGGATATTGGAGTGGTGAATTAAGATAGGGGGACATGGATTGTGGATTAGGACAAGAGGATATAGGTGGTGTAGTGGGACAAGAGGATGTGGGGGATGTATTATAATAAGGGTATTGGGATGGTGGATTATGATTAGGATATGTGGATGGAGGATTAAGGTAAAAGGGTGTGGATGTAGGATTAGTATGGGAAGATTGGGAAGGAGGATTAGGATAGGGGGACATAGATGGGGAATTGTAATAAGAATATTGGGATGGAAGATGAGGATAAGAGGATGTAGATGTTGTGTAAGGGGATGATGTAGATGAAGGAGATGAAAAATATGGGGATGAAGAAGATATTGGATATCCATTGTCAAAGGTGGCATAAGGAGCATGATTAGGCGTGGATGAAGACATAATGGGATAACTGGAAGGGGTGATTGGATTGTGGAAAGTGGGTGGAAAAATCTTACTAGTGATGATAGCATCAAGGGGATCTATGTCATATTCTTCTTGATCGACAAGACTTTCGTTATCGTCGTCCACGTAATTGGGGTTTCCCTTGACTACTATTGATGGAGGATGAGGATTTATGATGGTGAAAGGATAAAGAGGATGGATAAAAGATTTTGGATGGGAACAGATTAAAGCTCAAATCAAGATTTTGGTCAAGCTCAGATTAGGATTAGACAAAAGCTCAGATTAGGATGATTGGATGATGCGATGGGATTGATTTTGATTTTGGTGGGATTCGGTAGATGAATGATTGGATCAAGTAGATGATTTGATGAATTTGATTAAAGTACTAGATCAGTTTGATGGGATAGGATCAAATGATTAGATGATGTTGATTGGATAATTATGATTGGATGAACTTGATCGGATTGGTGTGCTTAGATTGATTAGATGATCAGAGGAATGGATTGGTTTGATTAGATAGGAAGAAAAAAAAGGTACCACTAGATAGAGCTCAAAAAACTGTGCAATTTTGGTTTTTGAATGAAGTTGATCCGATGCACGGTTTGTAAATGATAGCCCTGGGAAGTTAAAGGGGTGTAGCCAGCATTCTGCAGCAAATCAGGGGCATAGACAGCTTTCTGCAGTAAATCAGGGGCGCTACCGCCTTTCTGCAGGGGCGTAGACAGCCTTCTGTAGTAAATCAAGGGCACTACCACATTTTCGCAGGGGTGCTACCGCATTTCTGTGGGGGCGCTACCGCGTTTCTGCGTGGGCGCTGCCACATTTCTGCGTAGGGCGCAACCACGTTTCTACATGGGCGCTGCCGCGTTTCTGCGTAGGGCGCTACCACATTTCTGCGTGGGCGCTGTCGCATTTCTACGTAGGGCGCTACCGCGTTTCTGCAGGGACAAAGCTTGGTTTTTGATGGCAAAGGTTATGGCAAGGACACAAAATGATAAAACAAGTCCAAAGTATCAAAAATTTGACAGATTTTTTATGAGATAACACCTCAAGCAAGCACAATCCTATGTTCAATATTATGGGTATGGCAAGGCAAAGTCTTAATCTAGGATGCACGAGGCTTCTAGGGAGTCCTCGATATACTCTCGGTACATGAGGCACAACCGTGAACACCAGTCCGTCACAAGCGTGAGTCGGGAACCCCAACGAGATACTGAAAGGCTCAGACCAACTCTTCACGTCTATCTAGGTATCACCCTAGCTTCGACACTTCGCCAATTATGACGCAACTGGATTGAGGTACAACTTTTGTTCTCCCCCCTTTATATACCCCGCCGGTACACGTGGTTGGAATCGTCCCTTGGGGTGATGATATCCCCAAGCAGGTCCCACTAAAAGGAAGACACTAATTGTTTCCAACTACTCCCCAGGCTCACACGAAGTGCAAGGGGAAAGTGAAAACAAATCAATGGCCCATTGGGTAACACAAAAGTAAACAACCACAGCAAACAATGAGGTTTAATCCCCCTAATTAGACTATGTTTGAAAACAGCAAAGATAATTTTTGAAAGTCTGATTATGTAGATGACCCTGTAAACAAATGTTAGTTGTCCTCTTTTCGTCTTTGGTCAAATTTCACCACAATATGCTGCAAAATGTTAGCGAAAAATAACAATATTCTTGCTAGAACAACGTTAGAGAGTTATCACGTGAAAATAGCAAAAAAATAGAGCAAAAACGAAGCCAAAACGCCTATTTTACCTTCCAAACTGTACTGTTTTGGGGCGCTACCGCGTTTCTGCGGGGGCTCTACCGCATTTTTGCATGGGGCGCTACTGCGTTTCTGCGAAGGGCGCTACCGCGTTTCTGCGTAGGGCTCTACCGCGTTTCTGCGGGGGTGCTACCGCCTTTCTGCGTGGGGCGCTACCGCGTTTCTGCGAGGGCGCTACTGCGTTTCTGCGTAGGGCACTACCGCTTTTTTGCGAGGGCGCTACCGCATTTCTACGGGGGCGCTACTGCGTTTCTGCGAAGGGCGCTACCGCATTTCTGTGGGGGCACTATCGGCTTTCTGCGAGCTTTTCCTACAAAATTCTCTACTCGAAGAGACGTTAAACGCAAGACCCGTGTGTGGGTCCTACCGGGCGTGCCAGAAATGTATACCTTGGAATTTCTACTGCTCTAAATGTGCAAACTAACTAAGAAATGGAAATGACAAAATACCAAGGACACTTCAAGATTAGCCAAAAGAGTGATAAATAATAAGAAAAATGGACGAAATAAGACACAAACAATTTCACCTTCCTTGCTGTTGATTTCTCCTTGATTGGCCCTTGCTTAGAATGATTTGTGTGCTCCTTAGATGATTGTTTGAATGACTAAATACAAGATTGAATGTGCAAGCTGATTGAAGAGATGGCTAAATGATGGTAAAAGATTGAGGATTCAAATGGGCAACATGTAGTTATGAAAGTGCAAAATGTTGAGAAGGCAAATTGACAGCATGTAGTTGCTCCAAATCAAAAGTGTTGAAAATGCCCTTGAGAAGGGGGTATTTATAGAAGAATTTGAATTCTCTAGAGAATTCAATGGTCAAGATGGATCCAACAAGGCCAAGATGAAGGGCTATAGTGGGTTGAGAACCCACAAGCCCTCACATCTTGACATGTGGAGGGTGAAATGGACAAGAGGATATGAGGTGAAGATGAGTTGTCAAGAAGGTACATGAGGTGGAAAAATGACTACACCTTGGGGAGTGAGGATATTTCCACAAAAAGGGATTTCTTGTCCCCAAGTGGGAGTGAAAGCGACATTTGAGGAATTTTGGAATTCCTCAAAAATCCACATGGGAAAAGGAAAGGTGGTTGGGGATATAAATGTGAATTAAAAATTCACATTCATAGGATAATCTAAAAGATAAAAGATGGGCTCCAAAAAGGTGGGACTTGGTCACATGTGGAGATTGTGACAAGTCCAAGGTTCTAAAAGCCTTGGAAGGATGGAATGTGAATTAAAAATTCACATATAAAAGAGGGGAATCTAGGAAGAAAAAAAGGAATTAAAAATTCCTTGGAGAATGATTAGGCTTAATTAATTAGTAATTAGAAGATAAATAAGGATTAGAAGCCAACTTGCAAAAGTTGGAGGATGTGACACATCCTAATCAAGGATTAGGCATGTGCACATCCCTAATGAAAAATTAGGGAGATGGATTAGGATTAGATAAAAATGACATGTGAGAAATTGAATAAATGTAATATTTATTTAATTTATTTGATGAAAAGAGGATTAAGGAGTAAGGTATTTAATTATTAATTAAATACCTTAGGGATTTGGCAGAATTAAAGATATTAATTAAATAATAGTAATATTATTTAATTAACTAGGATAAGAGGATGTTTAGACGAAAAGTGATAAATTTGGATAAATTAAATGTCCAAATTTGGATGTCTACAGTATCTTTAAATGTTCTCTTTCTATTATAATGAAATCCATTGATTGACACGCTTTGTTGTAAGTATGTTTGTCATGCTCAATATAAAAAATACTCTTCATAATGTTGTAAGTAATAACCCCATAAAAAATCACATATATATCATTAATTTAAATTTTTAGGAAATTAGTAATAATCTAAGTGAATAAATGTGATGAATAGCTTATGCAATCCAAAACTAGTGCAACAAATGAAAAATTGAATCATACATACATAGAACCACTATATTTACTCTAGGAAACTCTTTTAGGAAACATCACCAACCATAAAATCATTATGATTTATTATCTAAAAAATGTAAGAGAACAATATATAAGAGACTTAATGTCTACTGAGAAAGATCTTCACCCTCTATTGTTAGATTTTTTTGGTGACGGGTTCTTTTCTTGAAATGGTTTCCTAGGTTGTATATTGTGTTAATCATTATGTGATGCTCTCATTATTGCATTTTATAACTTTATGTTTAATTTATATATTTTATTTATGAGTTACATTAATTATTAAGATTAGATTTACACATTTTTTATTGCTCAGATTCTAACTAGGGAAGTAACCCCTAGAATCCATGTGCATCTAATATTCTCTTTGTATTATAGAAATTATTTATTGATGAGCTTTGTTGAATTTTTTTTTATCATGCTCAACATAAAAAAAAAGATCTTAATAACAAACCCATCAAAAAATTAACATAGCATTAATGTAATTTTTTAAGAAATTAATAATAATAATAATAATAAGTGAAAAGGTGTGATAAATAGCTCATGTAATACAAAAAATGTAATAAATGAAAAATTAAATCATACATACATAGAACTGCTAGATTTACTCTAGGAAACCCTTCTAGGAAACATCGACAATAACAACACTATTATGATATATTATCTTTTATGAATAAGAGAACAATATATAAGAGACTTAATGTGTACTAAGAAATATCTTCACCATCTATTAAATTTGATAGCATGCACCTTTAAATAACATGTCTTTAATGAAACATACACTTAATGCACTTGATCATTTTCTCTCCTTGTACTCAATCTAGCAAGATTCATAAACCTATCACAACACCATGTCACCATACATCCATTACCATTCCTTCTCTTGATCCTATCATGACAATATGCAATGTGCAACTTTCTTGTGTAATTTTTACAATAACATGATGCTTAATTTATATAAAAAAAGCTCAAAAGAAACTAACAAATGGTTTTATTTTATAATGAGTAAAAAATAAGGTCCACGGTCCTTTATATTCTACACTTTTCTCCTCATGTGATACATGACTCCCCCAACATCACTTGACTCTTCATGTTCAACAAGTGAATCTAAATATCCATGTGTAACACTTGATATCCCCCAAGAGTCTGTCCACATTCCAAGGTATCTCATGTGGTTCTTATTATCCCGTATAAAAATTTAACTTATGATGCTTAGTATCTTTGTTTTTTCCTTTGTGGCCCCTAGTTATCATTACAATTCCAATATCATACAACATCATTTTAGAATAAATCAACCTAACAATCAAGTGTGGCATCCTATTCAATCAGGACCATAAATTACAAAAAATATTTAATTTTATTATACAAGGTGTACAATACATGTTTCTATCATTCTCCCACTTATTATATATATTTCATAAGAACCTAAAAATAAATAAAAAATAAGCAATATACTAGGGGAAGAAATGCTCATATATCTCCTACACCAAGAAACCCTCTAAACGATCATTAACATTGCTTCCAAAAAACCACCCCTTTCATCTTCAACAACCTATTTATCATTAAATTTTAATCATGACATATGTTTTAAACCAACATATTTCCTTCTAGTGGGCTCACCAATTCCCTTTGCACAAAAACATAGAATTTCCTAACTAAATATCTCCAACTCAAATAAACATTGTTTCAAGGATAACATGCCCTCCTCCCAAGAAACAAGTAACCAATCTATGATAACAAATATCAAGAAACTATTGCTAAACATAAAATAAAAATTTTGTTGAATAGGTTATAGAATCTAAAAGTAGTTGAGAAAATAAAAAGTCAAAGAATTCCAACATAGAGATATTGAATTTACCCTAGGAAACCCTTTCAATAAAAAAAACCAACAACAATCCCACCACTCTAATAGATTATCCAAGGAATAATATTACAATATATAAGATATTTAACATGTTCTCAAAGAGATTTTCACTCTCTATTAAATCAAATAGCATACACCATCAAAGAACTTGTCCTTAACATAACATGCACTCTCAAAAAACTTATTATCAAGGAAATCTATGAGTTACCCTCCTTGTGATCAATTTGTAGTGTAGGAAAATGCATACCCTTGCATTTTCACACTTGTTTGGGCTTGCATTGCTTTATCCCTATTTATGTCTTAATTGGTCCTATTTTGCATCCACAAGCCTAATAAATTATATCTTTTAATGGCTAATCTTGACAAACATCAAAGGATAAATGATAATTTAATGATTTTGACTATGTGTCCTTGATTTTGGACTGGGACTAAAATTCCACCTAGGGCGTCTTTTCCCTCCAAAGGTCTTGGGACCTTGATTTTAAAGGCACCTTAAAAGGCCCCTTTTTGGAGTCTGTGCCCTGAGTTTCAAGCCTCGAGATTAAGACACCAACTAGGGCATCTTAGTCCCCCTTAAGTTATTTTTAGGATTTAATTTCAAATCTTGGCAAGATTTAGCCTCCTTTAATTAATGAATTCATATGTCGGCTTGTTGTGCTGTATTTCAGGATATTAAGCATGGATACATATAAATACAAGGTTCTTTCACTCATTTTTCACCTAGCAAGTTGATGAGAGCATTCCTAAGGCAAGTTTATGAGATCAAGAGCATTCAAGAGTAGTTCATCAAGCATTTGGAGCCATCATCAAGATTCAAGCATCATGTCAAAGATATTCTTGCATCATGTGTGTTTTTGAGCTAACATTTGTAATGTAGGATTTTGATTCAAGCAAGCAATTCAACTCAAGATCTATCAAGCATTCATTCAATTCAAGATCTACATTCAAGCTAACCACTTCACACAAGATTGTAGATTTCAAAATAAGGGTTTGGTGAGTTGCAACATAGCACTTTGTTCATTCATCATTTCCCTTCATTATTCCATTTCATTCCAAGGTTTAAATACCAACAAGGGGTTTGACCAAGGCAAAACCCCATTTACTAACAAATCAATAAGTTTTCTTCTCTTGTATGTTTGTGTTTGCATATTTAGGTTGAATACTTGAAGATCATTTGAAGTGAAAAGTTGTAGAGTTGCAAAGTTGCATTGCAAAGTTGTCATCTTCATGGAAAGCCACCTACAGACTAGATCTAGAAATTTTAGGACCTGAGATCTAAGAAGAAGAAGTTGCAAACATTGAGCCTCAGGATCATCTTTCAAAATTGTCAAAATTCAAGTCAGGACTAAGAAGATAGTAAGGGCGTCTTAGTCCTCCTGGAGGTATTTTTCAGAGATTCCTTCAGATCCGGTTTTGACATCCAAAGATTTCATGTTTTCCCTGAAAAATAACAGTGGGACTAAGAAGACAGTAAGATTGTCTTAGTCCTCCCTGACATATTTTGACAATTTTTTTGCATTTCTAGAATTCTTATCACATTTCCAGACTTCCCGGGTACATACATCCTAACTTGTTGTTACTTAATTTTGTCATTTGCACTTATTATTTGGCTTGCATTACCAGGTTTTTTGAGTTGAATAATAAGTTATCTTTTCCAAGATTTTGCTTGGTGGTGAACCCTTCAAAGCCTAAGGAATCTTCCTAGGTCTCCCTTGTTGAGAATTGGCTCACCTTTTTGTTGATAGTCAATCCAATTTGGGATCCTAGGTTTCCTTGAATGAACCATCCCCCTATAGAGGAAAGTTATGGATCAGGGATTCCTTTCTTGTATTGTGAGTCCCTTTTTCCCATTTCATTTTCCCAACAGTTCATTTTGGTGAACCTGACATTTTGGGTATTCATTTTCTGATTTGGAGTTCACTAAGGCCCTAGATCTAGGTTGCATTCATTCTTGCATTGTATCTTGCATTAGTAAAAGTGCATCTAGGATTTTTCATATTTTCATTAGTGAAAGTGCATATAGGTTGCATTTTTTATTTCTTGCATCATCTTATCTCATTGAAAAAGTAAACAGAGCATTGTTAATTATCCTAATTGCATTTAGGAACATTGTTATTGCATTTAAAAATTTAAAAAATTGCATCCAACCTTGCATTCAATTGCTTGTCATTAGTCACTTTTTCTTGCATTCATTTGCACACTTTTTTGTTTCTAAACATTAGGTCCTTGGGTATGAAACCTAGAAACACTATAAACAATCTAGATTTTTCTCTTTTTGTAAAAAGAAACCTCTACTAGGACTAAAATTCCCTTTACTTGCATCTTAGTCCCTCTATGGTTTTTTGCCTCATAACCCTGTCTAGGTTGATTTCTTTTTGTTCCACTTTCTGGGACCTCAAAATTTCATCAGTAGGACCAAGATGCCCTTGCTGCCATTTTAGTACCTACTGATTTTGAAGTTGTAGTTTTCTGGGTTAAAATTTGGTTTTTTGTGCTTCTTTTTGTTGCTTTCAGATTTCTGTTACAGTTTGTAGAATTATTGTTATTCAACTTTCCTTCATTTCAAGTGCATTTTGAAATCACTTCAATTACAAGCATCATTAGATCTGAAAATGATCACATTTATGAAAGTTTGCACAATATGGATAAAAATACTTTTCACTTTTGCATATACAATGTTTATATTCATAAAAATTTGCATGGGTTTGATAAAAGTGCTTTTCACTTTTGGATATAAATTGTTTGCATTCTTAAATTTTTGCATACCTTGGATAAAAGTGTTTTGCATCTTTGGATATACATTGTTTACATTATTAAATCACTGCATAAGATGGTTAAAAGTGCTTTTTATTTTTGGGCAAACCATGTTAGTATCTTACCTTTCTAGGCATGCTAAGAAAAAGTTCATATCCCCTCCCTATGAGAGTGTTTTGGTGAAAGAGAATACAACCTCATACAATCCTAATGATCATATTCATTCTTCTCCTAATGTCTCTCCTATTTGTGAAGAATATATTTTGGTGTTAGAAGAACCAATCAATGAGAGTTTTGAGAGTCTTAGTTGTTTCTATCCTTCTACCTCTTATAGTGGAAAAGACATTGATGACCCTCTTTATGATCCTTCCCCTACCTATCTTATTTTGGAAGACATTAGGGAACAAAGGAATGAAATAATAAATGATCATAAAAATCATACTTGTCCTTCTCCTAGTATATCTCCTAGTTGGGAAGAGGATATTTTGATGGATGAAACTTGTGAGAATCATAGTTGTCCCTCTTTACGTAAGGAAACCATTATTGAGCAAGACAATTCAACCATTGATGATTCCCCTATTTGTGATGAAGAACCAATCCTTGAATGTTAAGAACATTTGGTTTGTAGTTCTCCTAAACACTCTCCTCCTAGGGAGGATATCATGGTGCAAGAAAATGAGACAATTAAGACATGCCTTTCAAACAATTTTGATGAGGCTTTCTTCGATGAAGATGATGAAGAGACTTTAGAATTCCCTTCACTAAGACATCATAAAAATTATTCTAAGGTTATGCACATTAGATATCCCTTGAAGTACTCTCCTGAGCCTAAACTTATCATTTATTCACTCTCACAACGACCACAAATTGAAAAGAAACCTCAACTTATCCTTTACCCACCTAAGAATAATGTGTCACATCAACTGAGTCATAATATTGTTGCTCATACATATAACACTAGGAACAATCTGCAACCAAGACAAACACCTTCAACATCCCTCCCATTGCCTAATCCTATCCTAACCAACCCTATTTTACCAGGTCCTCCTTGCAGAAAGGAGTATGATCTTGTCGAACAACTAAATAATACTCTTGCTAAGATATCATTATGGGACCTTATTCAAGCCTCCCCTCACTACCATAACATGATTTGAAATTCCTTACAACAAGTTCCTATCCATTCTAATGCACAACCGAATGACATAGGAACAATGATTCAAGGAATAAATGTTGACATTGTTTTCCACCAAAGTGAGCTCCCTCCTTTGGAAGTGTAAAAACAACATGATGCTTTCATGATAATATTTCACCACAAGGGTAGGTGTATAAAGTGAACCCTTGTCAATAATGGCTCAAACTTTAATGTTTGGAGTGTAACCCTTTTGGATAGGCTTGGTGTGGATAGATCATTTAAATTTAACCTGAATCTTCATCTATTAAAGGATTTGAAAATGTAGAAAAATAATCACTCATTGTGATCACTTTGTCTATCATAGCTGGAAAGGCCACATTAGAAACATCAATCCATGTTATTCCTTATGAACTTTCATATAATCTCCTTTTAGGAAAACCACGTATTCACGAAATGAATGGCATGCCTTCTACTTTGCATCATATCATGAAATATGTTTACAACAATAAAGTGCACAAACTCGAAGTCGACCCCAAACCAAATAGTTGTTTGAACACTGAGAAAAACAAAGAGAATCCTTTGAAAACATTAACAACAACTACACAAGTGGAATTTGTGCAACAAAAAGATAAATAAAAACACATTAAGGAATTCACGAAGCTATTAGAAGATGATTGGGGTTCCTTGGATTTTGAACCAACATTTGTAGGAGAATTCAAGATCATAAACAAAGACTATGAAAATGAAAAGGAAAAAATAGTAATGTCAACACAAAATTCGGAAGACCCTTCGAAAGAATCCACCTCAACCACTATAAAAGAAGAAGCAAATTATACAACAAACTTCGATGAACTTAATTATGAGCAACCACCAAATCCAAAAGAGATGCTGAATCTTTATGGAAAAAGGTTATGAAATGATGAAACAACTTGGTTATAGTGGAAAAGGATGTGGTGCTAGAGAACAAGGTATATGTGTCCCTATAGAGCCTCACTTGCAAGAAACAACTCATGGTCTTGGTTATTATCCTTCGAAAGACATAAACAAGCCTTCGCTCAATATCAACACTATTACAAAAGATTCTTCTAAGATGACTTTAACAATAGTGCATCCTAAATTAATAGACACCAATGGTCTTGATTGTTATCCTTTGAAAGAAACAATGAAGACCTCACTTAACATTAATGTAATCACGCAAAACACTTACAATTCGAATTCGATAGATTTTACACCTTCCTTTAAAGAAGAGAACAAAATCTCACAATCTAAAGAGTCTTGTGTAGGTATGACACCTTGTGCTAAGCAAGAGATATATTTATCACAAAATAAAGCAATATCTACCATTGATCAAGAGGGTATCTTGTCGAGACTCCTCCAAGATCATTGGATATCCCTCCCTCCAAGAACATGAAAGAATTTTTACTTCAATAATTTATTTTGTGCATATCATAGAGTTCATGGTCATTCTACTAACGAATGCAAGGCTTTGAGTAGTAAAATCCAACATCTTAAGGAGTTTGGTGCTCTTCCCTATGTGGGAGTACCTAATTCCTCTAATTGATACTAATTTTCACTCTAGCTTGGCTCACCCTTGTCCTACACTTAGTGGGGGAAAGGGGTTAAGCAGCCTTGTCCTCGTATGTCATTTGTCAATTGTCTCTTTTGGTAGTTGTCTGTCTTCCATGTATATGTAATATCAAGCTTGGGATGTGGACAACATGCCTTAAGTTGACTCACATGTGACATACTTATTCATGGTGTAGTTCGATTCATAAACATATGACTTGGCATAGGGCTTTCTGAATAAGCTGTCACATCTTCTACTTTAAAGCAATTGCTCATAACAATGGTGTTAGCAATTGCTTTAAAGTGGGGGCATACACTAACACTCATGTTTCATTGTGTTATTTTCTTTCTTTTTGTGATGCATCCTTTTCTTGGTGGTTTCATTTGGTTTGATTTCCTCTAAGAGTGTGGTATTTCTTTGACTTGTCCTCAAGTGCTACCACAATACTGTGTCTCACTATTGGGATGTGTTGATTTTTGACTGAAATCACTATTTTTTGAAAAACTAATGATTTAAGTCTTGAGAGGCTCCACATAAAGGTTTTTAATTGAAGAGGGGTAGATAAGAAACCCTTAGATCAAACCCCCTTGGATAGAACCCCTCTAGTATTAAATCATACCCATAATGGAGTCTCCTTCACAACTATCAAAATGCAGGAAAAAACCACTTTTTCTTTACCTTTTGAGGGATTAAATAACACCATCTAAAAATTATATTTTTCAAGATTGTAGCCCTCTAAATGAGCTTTCCAACAGGTATAGGTTTGATATATTTTCATTTGATCATGTATTTAATTTTCAATTTATACTAAACATAGGTTTTTTTTTAACATGAAGCTCTTTGTTGTGTAGAAGTGGAAAAATAGTAAACCATTGTAAAGAAAATTCAAAAAATACCCATTCCCTAGGTATTGATGTTGTTGTTTCACCCCCCAAAAAAAAAGGATTTTGATATATACACAAAAATTTAGGTTGTATGACACACACATATATAAAAATTATAGTTACAGTGACTTTAAAAATTAATTTAAAAAAAAAAGCTACAAAAATTATGAAAAAATATCCTTTCCCTAGATATTGATGTTGAGAATATATATTTCAAAAATTAGAATTTAATCCTTTATAGAAAAAAAGTTATGTTGTACGACACAAACGTTACTTTTTTAAAATGTTGTTTTCTATCTAAAACCAATTATTAAAGGAGATGTTCAAAGATTCATTATTTATTTCAAAAAATTTGAAAAAAAAAATATTTATAATCTACACATAAATTTCCACAAATCACTAGTTCACATCATCTTCAAATTCTTAATGGTTTAGCTACTATAGTGTTAGGGTTAGAAGGCAAATATCTAAATGTTAAATGCAAATTTGATCAATAAAACAAAGAAATAAAACAAAAATAAAATTATAGCAGAAATAAGACAACATAGAGAATTTAACGTGGTTCACCCAATTTGGGCTACATCCACAAAACTACAGCCATCCAATGATTTTATTATCTAGTGCAAAACATATTACAATCTCGCGAATAATCACCTTTTCTACATGCTGGGTGTATAGTATAGCATGATCAGTTGCCAAATACCAACATATAGGTCTCAGAAGATGAAGATTCAATTAAAAATTGATGTAAATGTCCATCTTGGGAAAAAAGTGAGACACAGTATTACAATTTCACCCCCTCTTGGAGACATTAAGCACAATGTTCCCTAAGATGAGACCTTACATGAACTAAGCAAAATCCTTTTGAACATCCCTTTTTCTTGTTCCATTGCATTTTTGTACCTTATTAAAGTCATGGAGGTATGGCTTTTATATGGTTCCTTGGGGCTCACCTAGTGGACAACTAGCTTCACTAGCCCTTGTGAACGTGCATTTTCTTTATGTCCTTATCATAGTCATGGGGGTATGACTTTGATATGGATGTCTTGGGGCTCACTTAGTGGACAACTAGCTTCACTAGCCCTTGTTAGCATGCATTTTTTTTGCATAGTGGACAACGCGTTCCACTTGTAAACCTTATTTTGGACAAACAACCTAGACCCGGTCCACAACGCGTTGGACAGCTAGTCGAAGCTTGATTTGTTGCATTTTTCTTTTTTTTTCTTTTTCCTTTTTCTATCTTTGATGGTGTATGTTAGCGATCTAGTTATGGCTTCATATATCATCCGCAAGTGTGTTCCTTCATGCCTATGTTGGTCTGTCATAAGATCTTAATTCTAGGGGCTTGGCCACCCTCTTGGTTATTGCCATCCTATTTTACTAGCATTCATACATTTGAACCCCTCTTGATTGTGTGGTTGACTACTTTAGTGTGAGTTTGAAGCAAGTTCATCCTCTCACTAAAGTGGGGGCTAAATGTAGTGTAGGAAAATGTATACCCTTTCATTTTCACACTTGTTTCAGGCTGCCTTGCTTTATCCCTATTTATGTCTTAATTGGTCCTATTTTGCATCCACAAGCCTAATAAATTATATCTTTTTATGACTAATCCTAACAAACATCAAAGGATAAATAATAATTTAATGATTTTGGTTGTGTCCTTGATTTTTGGACTAGGACTTAAACGCCGCCTAGGGCCTCTTTGTCCTCTAAAGGTCTTAGGACCCTAATTTTAAAGGCACCTTAAAAGGCCCCTTTTTGGAGTTTGTGCCTCGAGTTTCAAGCCTTAGGACTAAGATGCCACCTAGGGCATCTTAGTCCCCCTTAAGTTATTTTTTAGGATTTAATTTCAAATCATGGTGGGATTTAGCCTCCTTTAATTAATGAATTCATATGTCAACTTGTTTTGGTGTAATTTCAGGATATTAAGCATGGATAAGTATACATACAAGGTTCTTTCACTCATTTTTCACCTAGCAAGTTGATGAGAGCATTCCTAAGGAAAGTTTGTGAGATCAAAATCATTCAAGAGCAGTTCATCAAGCATTTGGAGCCATCATCAAGATTCAAGCATCATGTCAAAGATATTATTGCATCATGTGTGTTTTTAAGCTAACATTTGTGATGTAGGGTTTTGATTCAAGCAAGAAATTCAAGTAGAGATCTATAAAGAATTCATTCAATTCAAGATCTACATTCAAGTGAGCCACTTCACACAAGTTTACAGATTTCATAACAAGGGTTTGGTGAGTTGCAACATAGCACTTTGTTCATTCATCATTTCCCTTCATTATTCCATTTCATTCCAAGGTTTAATTACCAACAAGGGGTTTGACCAAGGCAAACCCCCATTTACTAACAAATCAACAAGTTTTCTTCTCTTGTATGTTTGTGTTTGTAGATTTAGGTTGAAGACTTGAAGATCATTTGAAGTGCAAAGTTGTAAAGTTGCAAATTTGCATTGCAAAGTTGTCATCTTCATGAAAATTCACCTACAGACTAGTTCTGAAAGTTTCAAGACCTGGGATCTAAGAAGAAGTTGTAAAAATTGAGCCTCATGATCATCTTCTGAAATTGTTGAAATTCAGGTCAGGACTAAGAAGACAATAAGGGCATCTTATACCTCCTAGAGGTATTTTTCAAAGATTCCTTTAGATCTGGTTTTGACATCCGAAGATTCCATGTTTGCCCCAAAAAATAACAGCAAGACTAAGAAGATAGTAACGGCGTCTTAGTCCTCCCTGGCATATTTTGACAACATTTTTGCATTTATAGAATTATTATCACATTTCCAAACTTCCCAGGTGCATACATCCTAACGTGCTGTTACTTAATTTTGTCATTTGCACTTATTATTTGGCTTGCATTACTAGGTTTTGTGAGTTGAATATTAAGTTATCTTTTACAAGATTTTGCTTGGTGGTGAACCCTTTAAATCCTAAGGAATCTTCCTAGGTCTCCCTTGTTGAGAATTGGCTCACCTTTGTGTTGATAGTCAATCCAATATCCTAGGTTTCCTTGAATGAACCATCCCCCCTATAGAGGAAAATTCCTCTTGTATTGTGAGTCCATTTTTTTCATTTCATATGAACCCAACGGTTCACAATCTAATAATTTATGGAAACTTATTACAACGCCATATAACCATGCATCCATTTCCATTCCTTCTCTCAATCCTATCACAATAATATGTAACTTACAACCTTCTTGTGTGTTTTGACAATATCATCAACTTGTATTAACATGAACAAATCTCATAAGAAACCATAAATTGGTTATACAAAATAAGGGGCCATGACCCTTTATATTCCACACATGACCTCTCAAGCCCCACACATGACTCTTCATTATCAACAAGTGAATCAAAATGACCATGTCCAACTCTTGAAATCCCCAAGAGTTTATCCACATTCCAAGGTATCTCATATAGTTTTCACTTTCTTATGCTTTGTCTCTTTCTTGTCCTTTTATGACCTGCAATTATGTTTACAATTCCAAAGGCTCGTATAACATTACATAGGATAAATAAACCTAACAACCAAGTGTGTTATCTCATTCCATGATGACCACAACTTACAAAAATACTTAATGTTATTACATATGATGTACAACACACCTTTCTAACAACATCATTACAATATCATTATACATAAGGTGCACAACACACTTTTCTAACATCAATAATATTAAGATAAGGAAGGTTGCCTCTCTTGAGAATATAAATTTGATGGTTAGTGACTTCCTAAAGACATGTTTTCAATATGGAGTTAATAAAAAGAGCCTCAATGAGAAGCAATACGTTTGTTAGAGCCATACAATGGAAAATGTAACAAGAGATAATATAAGGTTTATATGTTATTAGTTTTCAATGATAAAAGGTTGATTTTTTATATTTTGAATTATTGTGTTCAATTGTGGGAGTTGTTGGCATGTTCCCCAAAAGATGGATGGGCCTTGACTACTCATAAATCACAAGCCCTAACTCTTAAAATGGAAATGATGACATTGGAATTACTCATCGAGAGACTTTGCCTTTATTTCAATATCAAGAGTCAAGACAACTAATTACCTATATACATCTCCCCTTGGATTCTAGTCCTTCGAATGATATATAAAATAAAAGATAATGCATTTGGAAAAACTATAAATGTAGTAAGAAGAACAACCACATACTAAATCATTACCACCAAATCTCTTCTTCGTTGTTTATTGGACTTTTCCCCTACCATATAAATTGTGTGTTGTATGATGTAATCCTCTTTTTATATCCGAGTGAATCAATACACTTTTGTTTAAATTGGTATCTTGCTTTTCAAATCAAGTTGTTTTTTCTCTATTTTTCTTCAAATGTACATAATCTTACCTTTGAAGTAAACATGTTACACTTACATGCCACACATTTTGACCGTATTCATTTCCAACACATTATGAATTACATTCAACCTCTTCTTTGTTGTGGGGTGGAAAAAAGATAGGAGAAAGTACTCATCTCCTCTTACAAGTTGGATACAACTACTAGTCATCGAGTGATGTACATAAAGTTGGATACAACTACTAGTCATGTACGCCACTTCAATCTATAATTCTATTTATCTTGAGATATATATATACACTCAATTAAACATAAAATTGTGATAACATTCATAAACCTATTAAATGTAAATTGCACTACTTAAATATAACTTTATTTTTATGTATATAAATAACCATTTCTATTAATTTATAAAAAACAATATACACCATTTAAAAAATAAAAGAAATGGCATCACTTCCTAAACGGTCCTATTGCAAACTTTTTTTATTTTATAACTAAGAAATCGTTTGAATGCTTTTTAGGTGACAATATAATCTCTTTATCGTAGCAAGTCCAGAATAGAGAAATGGTTGTTTTATTTAATGAAATATTCGTGTGATGAAAGTGATGTCAGAAAATCACTACTTTTTATCTATCTTTACATTACAACCGTTGAAGTAGTCGACTTTCAAGTGAAAGGAACCTTCCTAACATTTTAGTGTTAATTATGTGTGTATAGATTTTGAATCCACTTGTAGGGCCTAGTATTAGAATAAGTGGATGCAATTCATATTTTAATGAAAAAGCACAAGTATAATGTTGAAATTCATATATTTATGTCAATTTTATTCAATTTTAGGTCTATTTTGATATGATAGTTTCATTATATAATGACAAGCGATATTTTCTAGAGTGTTAAGTTTAGTTTTTTCTAATCTTTATTTATTTTTATTTTTATACATTTTCATATATTCGATCTTGTATTAGTCTCATTTCCATCTATTCCTTTTTAGTCTCTTCATTATTAGTTTGGACTTCCATGCATCAATTTTGATTTTAAGACTTTGCATTTTTTGTCTTGAGTCAATCTTATAGTGTTTAAGATTGACTTTAAAATTTAACTTTTCAAATTCAAAATTATCAACTCTTGTCTTTTTTCCACTAATCATTGGGAGCTAACGTGCTAGATATTTGTGTGACTAGTCATTATGTCGTAGTATTTAAAGGCATGTATTTGTGCATTTAAAGAAATCCAAGAACACTAAGAACCATCTACATTATAAGGAGCATTCACTACAAGAACATTTTGATTTTCTCCTTCTTGGTCATATGAGCTTGGCATATAACACCTATGTGTCCAAGAGTGGGATAGAATTGGGTGGAACTTACTTTGAGGGAATTAAGGGTGAAATCACCAACTTTCATAGCCACCAAATAAGAACAAACTCAAGATTTAGAAAAAATACAACCCAAAAATTACCTTTTGCAAGTAATCAATTAGCCCATTTTAATGAAATCCTTAAACTAGAGACTACCTACTTGGACACTCTTCTAAACTCCACCAAAAAGTCAATGTATCATGAATAATAAAAATATCCACACCCCCATCGCTACACTATAACCAAACATCGACATCATCCATAGAGCACTCTTTCCTCATGAAGAGGATGCTCCATTTAGTTCCATGCCTTTACACATATTGTTGCCTCATGGTAACAATAGTTTTCTAACTATTCAAACATTGTGAACCATGCGTGTGCATACAATTGATGATTCATGTCACACAGTAGTGATGAGTTAGATTTGATAAATATAGGATTTCTAGATCATCACACTATCTCTCACAATGGTATTGAATTTCATGTGCAATAATCTTTATTTATAAAAGCCACGTTAGATTCTAACTCTATTGAGGATTCTAATAAAGAGGCGTAATACCTCAACACCAATATCATGACTACTAATGCTTCATGTGAATGCAAGCATCTCTTCCATGTGAAATATAAAGGTCTTGTTTATAGTCACAAATTTGGTCTTCTCTTGGGTAAATGGTATGATTGACTATGTGCTCTCACTTCCTATTTTAGCAATTTTTTTGTTCTCTATGATTGATTATATTTATGAATACCTTAAGAGGGTTTCTAAATCACTAGGGGACAAGTTATCCTAGGTCAATCCCCTAAAAGATTAACTTTATGGTCATGTCAATGATCAAATACAATAAGATTTTGCCATTGAAATGCTCCGAGGATGATTTTATAGATCTAGATTCATTTTACATGCTCCAATGTAAGTGTTCCTAGTATGGTCATTAAATATGAAAGATATTTCTTTGATGTTTGATGAAGATAAATGAATGCAATTAAATTCCCTCAAATACAAGAATATAACAATTAATTATGTGTAGGTATAGAGATATTTCTTTGATGTTTGATGAAGATAAATGAATGCAATTAAATTCCCTCAAATACAAGAACATAACAATTAATTATGTGTAGGTATAGACAACTTAGGGCAAGAAAATAATGGAAGATATTCAATCAAAAAAATTAATTTGAATTTTTCAAAATGAGGAGTCAATTCATCAATCCCATACCCACAAAAATGTCTTGGGACATGGGAATGGTAAAACCAATATTTATAATAAGTGGTTGCATGGGCATAATAAATGTAAAATTTAGGGGAATAAATTAGAATGTGTGTGTTTATGGATAAGGTGGAGGATAAATTTCTAGGAATGTATGTAAATGGATGAGTAATAACATGGGGAAGAATTCCAACTTCACACAAGATTACACCATATGTTGATATGTAAATATATTAAGCCATTCTCTCAAAATGGGTATAAAGTAAATGGTAATTGACATGCATATATAAATTTCATGATTAATATATTAACCAAGAAAATTAAATACATCTTTAAAAAATGAAGAAGGAACTTGAAATCATGCCCCAAAGATGCACAATATTCCATATTTAGCTTCTCTACCACATAGTTAAATATTAATTACAAAATAATTTCACATAATTTTAAAAGAATATCCTCTTTAGTGTCATATGAAGTTATGAAAGTATTACATAAGGGAAATAATGCATATGTATACAATGTTTACATTATAAACATAAATGACATTTGAACATCATAATATTATTAACTAAGCTAAATACGGATATAGAAGAATGGACAAGGTATGAACAAGGGATAAAAATAGACTAGAAATGAATTTGAAAGAGATCACCTAAAAAGAGTGCAAAAATAAATGGTTGTAAGTTATACAATTTGTTACTATAGTTCTCCCTTTCCCACTAGACATTTTGATATCTTCTTCCTTCATTTTAAGGAATGAACAAATTTAGATAAAGATTGTTTACCAAACTCTTCATTTGATAGATCTCAACAATTCTCTTTCACACACTAAAAATGGTAATCTTTGTTGATACATTCAAGAGAATTAAATATGCATTGATCAAATGATTCCCTATGTCTTCTTGTCCATATATCTCCAATCTTCATTAGACATGTTTGTATGTTTTTCTTCCTTTGAATCTACTCTCCATTGATCTCTCTTCTAAGAGATCATCTATTTTTAGATTCAACATCTCTTATATAGAGCCATTGAATATCTTAATCTCAAATTTGGTGTGCTTAACATGGCTTCTCTAACCACACCTAGATTTGTAAAACCAATAAAATAATACTCCCACTATAGCCACTAAAAAACCCAAGAACACTCCAAGAAATGTGCCCTCTTCTACAATCTGGCTAAAGCTTTGATACCAAATGTTAGAATATAAGGGTATATGACACAATAAAAATATTATCAACGTAGAGATTTAATCTGACTATAATGTGACTAAGCCAATAAAATTTATTAATAAAATGATAAAGAAACAAGAATAAATCAATAAACACCTATAGTATACATCATATGTCTAGACAATAGATATATGTGAAGAAACTCTTGCAAGAAAAAAAATCCACCCCAAAGAGATCCAAGTTTATATTATTCCAAACAATATAGTATAATAATATGAAATCCACTTATCCCTCTAATTGTAGTGGCTGACACCATAAGAGTACCTTTGAGGGAACTTTATGGTCCACTAGATCCCATGCCTCCAATATAAAAAAAAATTGGAAATAAGAAAAAAAACAAATGGTAACCAAAACCATGAACCATGGAAAAAATCTAATTCCCATATGGTCATGGTCAAACATCTCAAAATAAAATTTAACTCATCTTACACATATTACACCCCTCGTATCTATCATAAATTTCACATATTCTATAATAATAGTTAAATTGACCAAGATTCTAATCTTAGGCACTCCATGAGGGTATTCAATATTGATTTATAATCATTAAATTGGGAAGATACTTTGTAACTTCTAATTTTGACTTTTTTAATTTAATCTTTCTATTCAATATATTCTTATACAATATCTTAAGTATCCCAAGAATAAATAAATAATAAATAATTTCCCCACCCATATGTGGGCATCCCATTTTTCCCATTCCAAATTGTTTGGAGAGTATACATTATTTATCTACATAATTAAATACAATTAGCCAAGATTTAAGAAGGTAAGGTGAATGATCTGCCCCTTATCCTAATGGTTTGATAACCTCTCAAAACTATACTCGACAAATAGTTGAAGGTGACTCTTTTGTGATAAATTTTATTGATAAAGGTAAAATTTTGAGATAGAAATTTAATAGATATGTAAATGAGATTCAAGCTTAAGGAAGAAACTTAGAACACTAAGTTTCAAAACATTGTAAATGGAATCTCAACAAGGTTGTAGGTTGTTTGACTAATGAAGGCATAACGTAAGAGGCAATGACAACCATTTATAGTCATAGTGTGAAGACATAGAGAATCTTAGAATATTTAGTTTCTTATAAGCCTCCTTGAGCTAAAAATAATGGTCAAGGGCAATTGTAGCCCTATGTGTTAAAGAGGAGAAGGTTAATGTTGTAAGATGCCATATATGCACAATAGTATTTAACAAGAATATTCAAATGGATGGTTTGGATTGACAATTTTAATATGAAAGACTTGACAGTAGTGGGGTAGTTAAGTAGGAGCTCATTCTTGGTATGAGTATGTTGTATGGTAGTCATTAATGGAATCTGTGGTGTGGAGAGGCATCAAAATTATTATAGGAGTTCTTGTGCTCTTCTTGTCATGGTGGTTGTTTGTGGGATATCATTTGGTTCTTATCACAACTACTTCTTGGTAAGGAATGCCAAGAAAACAGTTTGGGCAGTATGGTGGTGTGCACTTGGTACCTTGGGGGCTTATGGGAAAGTGCTTTCAATTTATTCTTTCTTGTAATCAACTTGCTACCTTAGGGTTTGTCAAGGGCATTATTAGTGAACAAGTCTTGTTGACAAGGAACCATTCTAAGGTGACCATTTGAGGTGATTTCAATACAAATATTATGCTTTACCTTCTAGATGTAACTATTAGGTTATGAATTTTATAATTATTTTTACTAGACCAATTTTCGAGCTTGACTCTAGCCAATGTGGAGGTAGTGACCAGACAAGAGAAGAATCCTATGATAATAGGGGTCTAGGGAAAAGATTGTGCCTCCACTCTAGTTCTAGGTGGTGGTAATGATGATGAATAAGTAGAGCTAGATCATGAAGTGGGTGTCGTTTAAGCATTTTATGGTAATGTAGGGAAAGTTCTAGCAGAGCTACATTTTCATCACCATTGTGGTTGTCTTAAGGTTGGTGATGACTTTGTTATTCTAGTATTATGTAGCCCTTTAATACATTGACCATGTCACCATAGGGAAATTCCTTTGTTATGGGGTTTGTTTCACAACCTTAGTAAGCCATCATAGAGGAATATTAGGGCTAGCAAATGAAAAATGAGCACGGAAGAGGTAACCATTAGGTCAATACCTATTCCTCTTGTTTCTAGGGAATGTTGGGGGATAGTATAAATTGTTCATTACTAAGGTTCACTATAGTATTTGATATGGTATTCTAGTTTTAGTGTGTTGTGTTACTAGTCTAATATAGGTTCTTGATACTATCAATTAAAATACAATTTATGTTTGGATGCAACCCCTTTAACTACTTTTATATTTGACTATATAGAATATTTTATAAACTCATGTTAATAGTAATCAAAGGCAAGGGTCCCTATAGATCCCCACTACAATAATACCTTTCTATTTTATCCTCTAGTTGTCCAATAATACCATTGTCCAATTCTAGTATTCCATATTTAAACTTGTGTACCACAAAGTGAAATATAATCCCCAAAAGCTTTTTCACATGAATATTTAAAATGCCCTCTTTATTGTTGTATGAACTTATGAAAGCGTTACATCAATAAATAAAACACTTTAAAGCTCTCTTTATTATTGTATGAATCTTTTTTCTTTTTCTTTTTTCATAATGAATAAAGTCAATTACAATGAATAAGAGCTACCTAATTTATGTGGCTATTGTTGTATGATCTTATGAAAGCATTACATCAATAAAAATATTATGCATTCCATTTTTGGTTGAGAAGATATTTAATTTAGATCTTTTTTGCAACGTGTTAGTAGCATAATTGTTAGGATTCGAAATACAAGTTAACACTATATGAATATGAATCAAACACAATCAAAAAAATATATTGATAATAAAAATAATTTACAAAGACTAAAGAAGGCACTTTCAAGACAATTGACATTTTAATATTGGGAGTACATTAGAAATGTACAAATAATCAAAACTATTTCTACCAAAAATCATGAACTAAAAGACTCCACCAAAATTATCTAAGATACTGTCAATGTTTTAGCTTTTCTACCACAAAGTTAAACATTAAATCTCCAAAATAAACTTTTTAATATAATTCCCCCAAAAAAAAAAAACCACTTTAGTGTCGCATGGACTTATGAAAGCATTGAGTCAATAAAAAGAAAATATTCAAATTTTAAAAAAGAAAAAGAGAAAAGAGATAAATCTCTTTTTGAAAATGATATCATCCATGAAAATTCTAGTGTAAGCTTAAAAAATCAAAATAATGATATAACCTATAATTTTCTATGGCGATTGGAAGCATGAGCATGAACATAGATTCGCGTGAGGAAAAGTTGAGGAAGCACCAGCTGTCACCGCCCAAAGGCAAACCAAAAGGCCAAGGGCCAACGACTAGAAGGAAGTGGGAAATGGGAAGGCCAAATGTTAAAAGACAGTGGGCGGAGGGCCCCACCCCACCTTTTATTTTTACCCTTTGCGTGTTGTATTTGGACTCTACGTGTACACGTATTGGAATCTATTCCAGCTTGACCGCAAGTCCTGTCCGGACAATGATCAATTTGGCTGATTCATAACCTCCCCGCACATGCAAGATCTCTTTCAGTTGACGGAGATGCCAAACTCTGACGTCAATTGGCTAGTGCTAAAAAATTCCACGTCTACTGCCGTCAAAACTAACGACAGTCAGTGGAATAGATTCGCCACCATGGAACAAATTTTAGCTTCAAGACACACAGAAATGTATACAATGTAGGTTAGGTGGCGACAAATACACGCCTAAAACCACTCTGCCACTGCATTGTACTAAGCCTACTTTATACGCAGTGACGACTGTGCTTCGCAGATCTTTTGTTACAGTGATCTCTATACATCACATATTTCATGTGGTCAGAGTACATTACATAATCTCCGAGTCTCACGGCTTGCGCTGCTTAAATGTCAGAGAAAGTCTGAAGCCCCGTGGAGAAAAGTCCAGAGAAACTGTGAAGCTCTGTAGAGAAATTGTGAAGCCTTGTGGAGAAAAGTCCAGAGAAACTGTGAAGCTCTGTAGAGAAATTGTGGAGTCCTGTGGAGAAAAGTCCAGAGAAGTTGTGAAGCTCTGTAGAGAAATTGTGAAGTCCTGTGGAGAAAAGTCCAGAGAAATTGTGAAGCTCTGTAGAGAAATTGTGAAGTCCTGTGGAGAAAAGTCCAGAGAAGTTGTGAAGCTCTGTAGAGAAATTGTGAAGTCCTGTGGAGAAAAGTCCAGAGAAATTGTGAAGCTCTGTAGAGAAATTGTGAAGACTTAAAAGAGAAAATTTTGGGAGCTTTTTAGTGCCATGATGGTGGGGCTCTGGTGGCTGTTTGTAGTAGCGGTGGTGGGATTGGTGGAGGCGAATGATCTTTCGCCGCCGCCGCCTTCCGGCGTGCATTGTACTACGTGCACTACATGTCAAAACCCTTGCGCCACTCCGCCGCCACAGGCGCAGCCGCCTTCGTCGGGGTTAATCCTGCCGCCCCCGCCGCCACAGTCTGGGTTAATCCTGCCGCCCCCGCAGCCGGCTTCGTTAATCCTGCCGCCCCCGCCCCCGCCAGCGTTAATACTGCCTCCGCCCTCATCGTCCCCGCCGCCGCCCTCCTCCGTGGTGGTGAACAAATGCCCTCCGCCGCCGGCTTCTTCGTCCTCTCCCTGCTCCTCTGGATGCGGAGGTTCGAACCCGGCCCCTTACCGTTACATTTTCCCCACGCCGCCCGGTTATAATTCTACCTACGCCTTTCTTTACGGCGACGCCGCCTCTTCCCAGCTGCTCCGCCGCAAATCCTTACTACTGAACCTCTTCCTGGTTCCTTTTCTACAGTTGTTTCTTAAGATCTAGTGAGTTCAATCTCTTTTCAGTGTCCCTCTCTGGGCTTAAATTTAAAAATGTATCTTGGCTATTTATGGTTATTTGCAGGCAGATCTGATTAAATGAGCCCTCTGGATTTTTTAATCCTCGCGGAAGAGCTCGTTGAGCGGTGCTGATCGTTGTTGGACCTTGAGTTCCGTTGGATCTGTTTGTAAGCACAGCTCCATTCAGTAAATAATGCCTGATTTCTATCTCTCTGTTCAAATAAAATAACTGAATGGTGGAGTCTTTTCTTTGCATCTTTAAATCAATGGCGAATTGAGCTCTTTAAGCTATGTAAATTATTCTGCTCATGCAATCTATTACATTTCAACTTTTCGTCATTATTACTGTAAATTAGTTATTTGGGGGTCTGTGCTTGAGCAATGCTTCACATTCCCACGACATCTTATCATCAGTTTAAAATAAGGTTTTTTTAATGGATGCGCATTCGAACACAGCTTTTCAAATGTCCAGCTTACCAGCAATTTGTGTGATACAGGGTGAGTTTCTTATAATTTTTGGGCTGATAAATTGGGTTTCGAACCTGCAATTATTATCTGATCATTCAGTTTCTTCATTGTACTTATACATTTTATGCTTTTAATACATTTTAATATTTTTTTATTGTTTTTTAAATTACAGGATTGAGTTTGGTATATGTCTGTATTATTGATTTTGATTTCAGTACGTTTTTTAATCTATATATATATATATTGGAAAAATAAGTTACAATGGACAAAATGGGGTAGTCAAAGAGGGGCTAGTGGACTCTGTTGATAGAGCACTCTAGCAACAAAATGAAAGGTCTTAGGTTTGAGTCGGTAGTTCCATATGGACTATAGCTCAATGTGTGGTATCAGGAGTTGCTAGAGCTCAAGCCCAAACCTCTGGTATTTATTAAGAGGGAGGTGTTGGAAATAAACCACATTGGGACTAACAATGAGTTGGTCTAGGAGAGGTCAATGATTCAGTTGATAGCTAATTCATATGAGGTGTATCTCAATATCCCTGAGTGATATCGGAAGGAGTTGGAGATAAGCCATTTGAGACTAACGATGGGGTCAAGTAGGACCAATGACTCCATTGGTAGAGCACTCCAAGATTTTAAGTTTGAATCCTAATTGATCCATATGAAATGTAGCTTAAAATCATACCTATTAATGTTAAAAATTCGTACCACCTACTACTAAATACCTTTGAAAGATAAATTCTAATATTACTTTTTCTTCAATTCTTTTAAATTTCTAAGTTTTTTATTGACCTTGAAAAAGCTTTCCAAACATGTGCATGTGGAGGAGATTTTTTTTGTAAAATGAGCCTTTGCTTTTGACAGATTTTTTATTTTGTCCATTTTTAACTTTCTGGATTCCTATCTTTATCTTTTACTGCAACACTCCTGTGGCCGAAATTTCTTTTTGGTTAACAAAAATATATATTCTCTCTCACCTCAATGATTGACTGTAACATTTGAGAACAGCTAAATAGGCATTGCCCATCGAAGTGAAATTATCATTGTCCGTATGTCTTTTCAGTTACTGTCAGTATGGCATCGTTAGTAGACAGAAAACCAGCAAAAGTGGTAACAGAGCGGACGGACGGCTTATTTATTTAATCCTTCAAATGTAAAATATAAAATATTTCCATCAAAATTATTGAAATGTGATTGTTTTGAAGGAATATAATAATAAATGGATAAATATTAAGCAAATACAATACTGTCTTAATTTTTTATTAGGTGAAGAAGTAATAATTAATGAAATAGTTTTCAGTTTATCAGAAAAGTTGAATAAACCACCAAAGATCAGTATCATTGTTCTGCAACTTTAATTTGATGTACGAATTCGTGTTAGAGAGCTATAAAGCATAAAGTATTGGGACCCGTAAAGCATATAATTATTTAAAGTAATTGATAAAGAAAGATAATAAGGAAGGTGGTCTCAACCACTAATATTTCTTTTTTAAGTTGAACAATGTAAACGTACAAAAGAATAAACAGCCTTTAAAAAAGCCACTGCCATTGGGAAAATCGCAAACAAGACAAAACCAGAAAACAGTTAAAACATCAGATTGAACGAGCAAAACAGAGTCACCAGCGCTAAAAGGAATAAACTTACAGCGCTTGTGCTTTTTGAGTACTCTTACGTTGTAATACGGAGAGCCAGAAAAGATGGATTAGAAGTTGTGCTTTTCAGTACATTTAATTCAAATCAGATCTGGTGGGTTTTGCATGATTTGATTGATCATCTTAAAAAGACATTCACACATATTTCGTTTATAGAACTTGTTAGGAATTTACTTCTTATGAAATGATTTTGGGATTCATTGTGTATGATATTTTGCATCTACGTTATAGATCACACTCTGTGATCCATCATCAGAATGAAAGTAGAGAACCAACATGCAGCGTTCTCTCCCTTCCTTTGGTCGTAAATTTTGATCTTGGTCTGCAACTAACCATATTTCTCCTTATGCTCTCTGCTCTCATCTTGATGATGGATCAAGGAGTGTGATCTGAAATGTTGATGCAAAAAATCATATACAATCTAATCCAAATATCATTTCATAAGAATTAACATGGATTGTGAAAATTTGATATCATTAAAGGAATTTACTTGTCTATCAACCTATGCTTCTAAGGTGATTGAGCTTTAAAGTATTTAGAGTGTATGTCCTTAGAGACAAAACTTGCCACAGAGGAGATTATGTGTTTTATTTCTAAGTATGAGTCTATGTGTTGAGGTAGTGTTGTACATCTTGTATTTATATTGGTTTATTTATTTATATAGGCATTTTAATTGATTTATTGTTGGGCTTAATTGTAAATAAAGAAACTAATTCTCTATGGTGAATATGACAAACCTAGGACATGTCATGTTGTATGAAATATTGATTAGGTGTACTTTAAGGCCAAAACCAAAAGGAGACACATTAGGATAAGTTTGATTGAGATGTGACAAGTTATTGAGAAGATCACAACACCATTAAGATATAATCACCCATTTTTGATGAAATTGCGGTAATGTGCAAAGTTGATTTGACATATTTTGAAATGCTTCTTTGGAAATTTGTGTCACCTCATAAAACCACTTTTTAACTATTTGATAAGGTGTCATGTTGGTTAGCCCATAGTTTGGATACCACTAGTGGTTTCTAAGTGAGCTACTTGCCTTATAAACAAGAAGTGGATGAGTGGTTTACTAATTCAAAAGATGCATTCAAGAATCTCAAGGTGCACATTATCTTTGTAAGTTTGAATATGGAGACAAGTGTTGGATTTTTTAGGTGTTTTGGATATTGCATAGTAGAGTTATGTTGTCTATTGAATTATAGATTAAAGATCTTCTAAGAAGAATTATTTTTTGGAAGTGTTGTAATATTTCTATTGTTGTTCATTGAGATTCTCCTTTTTGGGAGTTTCCCCTTTATGGTTGTTTTTAGGAAATCTCTTGTGTTATATTCTTCTTCTCTTCTTTATCTCTTTATAAGTATCATTATATTGTTGAAATTGTTTTTAGATCTAGATTAGTTGTATTTCTTTCCTCATAGAGTTAAGTTGGAAATTGTTGTATTTTGTTGTATTATTTCCTTTCATTTGGTATCAATGTTTGGTTAGCTTGTTTGATCCATGAGAGTAGGACTAATTAGAAATTAATTTATACTTAAGTAAGGCTAGTTTGAGAGGAGTAAGGCTAGTTTGAAATTAGTTCCTACATAAGTAGGGCTAGTTGGAGAGGAGTAGGGCTCCTTTGAAATTAATTCCTACTTCAGTTTAAGAGTTATGTACACAAGGATCTATTATTTAGGTATATAGTGGTGATCTCTAATGGAAGATATGAGATCAAGAAGTTCAATAAAATCAACGTTGAGCTCTAGAAGCTCAAGATGGAGGACCTACTTGTAGACAAAGACTTATGGATTACAATTTCTAGTTTGAATCATATAGCCATGATTGATGAGGATTGAAAAATGGATTGGAAAGAAAGAAACCTCGTTAGGATTTGTTTGATAGATTTAGTGCTCCTAAATGTTTTGGGGGAAGCCCTCACCAAACTAATTTGGAAGAATTTGGGAAACCTATATTAGACTACATCTCTATTAAAAATTAAAAAAAAATATGGAAGAAGTTGTATCTTTTGCAAACGAGTGATGAAGACTCTAAAGTAGAGCATCTAAATAAATCCAACATTATAAGGAGTGATTTATAGTCCATATATGAGAAGATGGATGAGGAAGATCAACACATTATGTCTATTTCCACCCTCATGAGACAACCTTGTCATGGCAATGATAGCACTATCTCCAAATTGAAACTTGAGGTGATGGTAGGTGCCTTATGGTCTAAACAAATGAGGCCAAAAACTTCTCAATTTTTTAAGGATGCTTTGAGCATGAGAGGTTTTTCAAAGAAGAAAGACAAGAGCAAGAAATGACACTATACGTGTAAATTAAAAATTAGAACCAAGTCTCCTAGAGCTTTTCAAAAGTGAAATATTGGAACTATGGGAGGAAAGGCAACATTCATAAGTTCTATAAGGATAAAATTGTCTAATTATAATTCAAACACTTATACCTCTACAAAAGAATTTGGAGATATGTTTTTGGCATCTTTGAGCATACATACATGTATTGATGCATGGTTGATTGATTCTAGTGATTTAAACCGTGAATCCCCATAAGGACAAATTTTCTAAGTATGAAGGACATGATGGAGTTAACGTTAGGATTGGTGATATCACATTTGCAATCCTAGGACTATGGACCTTAATTTTAATTTTTTTAATAGTTAGTTATTATGTCATGTGACTCCATGAATCATGTAAAGGTAACTTGTATATCCCACATAAAGAGGAACACTCTTTGTAATCAAATATTATTTTCTAGTCACTTAGAATATCCTTTGCAAGGTGGCATTGAGTGGGGACTCTTAATTTGGCCTTTGATGACATTATTGGACATCTGAATCGAAGTGGAAGGGAATTTAACTATTTATACCAATGTGTGTAAGAGGTTTAAGAAAGCATCTTTAATGGCATAAGAAGTTGGTAGCCTTCTTTGGATTTAGAGAGTTATTATTTTGTCTTTTGCTAATCTATTTTTGTCTTGTAGTGAAATTGGATGTCCAATTTCATGAGAATTTTTTTGAAGCTTCCAAAAATATGTTGTAACTCTTGGATGTCCATGAGGCATCTTTTGCATGTAGATTACTTGGCTTATGGTTTGAGTCCATTGTATTGGAACCATTTATAGTGTTTTGTATTACTTTTGGCTATAAATTGGAGCTTATAAGTAGTGGTTTATAAGCATGTGAGATGAGACAAGAAGTTTTAGGTTCATATATTCTAAATTGAGGAGAGATGTTGAATATTCTAATCTTGTTTATGAAGATTAATACATACTTGGTGCTCTCTTTGTTGGTAGATTTTTTCCCTGAAATGATTTCTCCACACAATTCTATTGTTGTATATTTTTTTAGTTTGCTAATTATTTTATATGTTTCCCATATTCGTTCACATATTTGGCTTAATTCATATTCACTAAATTTTGTATAATTTTTATATTTTTTTTGGCAAAAGGCTAGTAGCCTATATATTATATCAATAATAATAGTAAATAGTTACAAAAGTTCCCAAGAGGGTGTAATTACAAGAGTGCCCAAGAGGGCGTAATTACAAGAGTGCCCAATAGGGCCTAACTGCAAGAATTCCATCTATCAAGACACCACAAACCCAAGCCATTCAAACCAAGTCAAAATTTATTTTAGTGAAGTGGCAGAAGTCAAACTTTTCAGGAGTTGGGAGTCGCCCTTCCCTCATATTCCATACCTTATACACCATGAAGAATTCAAGGAGCAAGCCTGAACAATGAAGTTTGAAGCCTTCTAACCTAACATTAGGGTTTAGAATTCCTTTGTGCCCTTTACCAATTAACAATTAAGTTAAAGCATAAGCCGTAACCATGAAGCCTGATGTTTTCCCACTTAGCAACAAGTAAGACAAAAGCTTAAAGTTTGACTTCACACAACCTTCATACCACTCATCACACCTTTCAGTAAGGTGCAACCCTCCCTCCCGACCTACGAAACTCGATGCCTTTTCGAGGGTCGAGTTCCTGAATATTTCATATATTTACACCCTACTACCATAGATTAAGTGAAGGTTACAAAGAACCTCCAAAGTCTGATTTCTGACAACTTCCAAACCTTCAAGGCCTTTTTCAAATGCATTCGGTAAGAAAAAATCCCAATGACTGATGCCCGATTACCTACACAACTTCTAAGTCT
>VDFB02271358.1:1123725790-1123821517 GCA_007258455.2 Sequoia sempervirens | reverse complement strand
ATAGCTACGACGACTAGTTCGTCGAACATTCGACGAACTTCTAGTGTTCTTCCGACGCTACTACTTGCCTATTTCGTCGCATATTCGACGAACTTTTGGTGTTCTTTCGACACTACTAATTTTGTATTTCGTCACTATTTCGACAAAATTTCCATGTTTCCACGCTAAATGTTTGCCCATTTCATCGAGCCGACGACGAACTTCTGGTGCAGTTCGTCGGTGGATAAACAAAGTTTTCGTTGATATTCCGACAAAATCCCGACGTATGTCACGATGCTGCCGACCGACGATTCTTCACCGTTATTTCGACATTTAATTTTTCGTCAGCCTTGCGACGAAAAAACAGCGACGAAAAAATTTTCACCATTGCGTCGCTCTTCCGACAGAGATTTTTTGAATGACCGACGAACGACCGTCGAAAAATGGTGTCAAATCCTGTAGTGCTACATTACAAATGTTAGCTGAAAAACACACATGATGCAAGAATATCTTTGACATGATGCTTGAATCTTGATGATGGCTCCAAATGCTTGATGAACTACTCTTGAATGCTCTTGATCTCATAAAATTTCCTTAGGAATGCTCTCATCAACTTGCTAGGTGAAAAATGAGTGAAAGAACCTTGTATTTATAATTATCCATGCTTAATATCTTGAAATACACCACAACGAGCTGACATATGAATTCATTAATTAAAGGAGGCTAAATCCCGCCAAGATTTGAAATTAAATCCTGAAAATAACTTAAGGGGGACTAAGATGCCCTAGTTGGTGTCTTAGTCTCAAGGCTTGAAACTCGGGGCACAGATTCCAAAAAGGGGCCTTTTAAGGTGCCTTTAAAATCAAGGTCCCAAGACCTTTGGAGGGAAAAGACGCCCTAGGTGGCATTTTAGTCCCAGTCCAAAAATCAAGGACACATAACCAAAATCATTAAATTATCATTTATCCTTTGATGTTTGTCAGGATTAGCCATAAAAAGATATAATTTATTAGGCTTGTGGATGCAAAATAGGACCAATTAAGACATAAATAGGGATAAAGCAATCCAAGCCCAAACAAGTGTGAAAATGCAAGGGTATGCATTTTCCTACACTACAGATTGATCACAAGGAGGGTAACTCATAGATTTCCTTGATAATAAGCTTTTTGAGTGCGTGTGTTATGTTAAGGAAAATTTCTTTGATGGTGTATGCTATTTGATTTAATAGAGAGTGAAAATCTCTTTGAGAACATGTTAAATCTCTTATATATTGTAATATTATTTCTTGGATAATCTATTAGAGTGGTGGGATTGTTGGGTTTTTTTATTGAAAGGGTTTCCTAGGGTAAATTCAATATCTCTATGTTGACATTCTTTGACTTTTCATTTTCTCAACTACTTTTAGATTCTAAAACCTATTCAACACATATTTTCTTTTATGTTTAGCAATAGTTTCTTGATATTTTCTAACATAGATTGGTTACTTGTTTCTTGGGAGGAGGGCATGATATCCTTGAAACAATGTTTATTTGAGTTGGAGATATTTCGTTAGGAAAATCTATGTGCAAAGGGAATTGGTGAGCCCACTAGAAGGAAATATGTTGGTTTAAAACATATGTCTTGATTAAAATTGAAGGATAAATAGGTTGTTGAAGATGAAAGGGGTGGTTTTTTGGAAACAATGTTAATGATTGTTTAGAGGGTTTCTTGGTGTAGGAGATATATGAGCATTTCTTCCCCTAGTATATTGCTTATTTTTTATTTATTTTTAGTTTCTTATGAAATATATATAATAAGTGGGAGAATGATAGAAACATGTGTTGTACACCTTGTATAATAAAATTAAATATTTTTGTAATTTATGGTCCTCATTGAATAGGATGCCACACTTGATTGTTAGGTTGATTTATTCTAGAATGATGTACAATATTGGAATTGTAATGATAACTAGGGGCCACAAAGGAAAAAACAAAGATACTAAGCATCATAAGTTAAATTTTTATATGGGATAATAAGAACCACATGAGATACCTTGGAATGTGGACAGACTCTTGGGGGATATCAAATGTTACACATGGATATTTAGATTCACTTGTTGAACATGAAGAGCCAAGTGATGTTGGGGGAGTCGTGTATCACATGAGGAGACAAGTATAGAATATAAAGGACCATGGACCTTATTTTTTACTCATTATAAAATAACACCATTTGTTAGTTTCTTTTGAGCTTTTTTTATATAAATTAAATATAATGTTATTGTAAAAATCACACAAGAAAGTTGCATATTGCATATTGTCGTGATAGAATCAAGAGAAGGAATTGTAATGGATGTATGCTGACATGGTGTTGTGATAGGTTTATGAATCTTGCTAGATTGAGTACAAGGAGAGAAAATGATCAAGTGCATTAAGTGTATGTTTCATTAAAGACATGTTATTTAAAGGTGCATACTATCAAATTTAATAGATGGTGAAGATCTTTCTGAGTACACATTAAGTCTCTTATATATTGTTCTCTTATTCATAAAAGATAATATATCATAATAGTGTTGTTATTGTCGGTGTTTCCTAGAGGGGTTTCGTAGAGTAAATCTAGTAGTTCTATGTATGTATGATTTTATTTTTCATTTATTGTATTTTTTTGTATTACATGAGCTATTTATCACACCTTTTCACTTAATATTATTATTAATTTCTTAAAAAATTACATTAATGCTATGCTATTTTTGATGGGTTTATTAATTCCAATGTTATTAAGATCCTTTTTTTTATGTTGAGAATGATAAACAAAATTTCAACAAAGCTCATCAATAAATAATTTCTATAATACCAAGAGAATATTAGATGCACATGGATTCTAGGGGTTACTTCCCTAGTTAGAAGAGCAATAAAATTTGTGTAAATCTAATCTTAATAGTTAATGTAACTCATAAATAAAATATATAAATTAAACATAAAGTTATAAAATGCAATAATGAGAGTATCACATAAAGATTAACACAATATACAACCTAGGAAACCATTTCAAGAAAAGAACCCATCACCAAAAAAATCCAACAATAGAGGGTGAAGATCTTTCTCAGTAGACATTAAGTCTCTTATATATTGTTCTCTTACATTTTTTAGATAATAAATCATAATGATTTTATGGTTGGTGATGTTTCCTAAAAGAGTTTCCTAGAGTAAATATAGTGGTTCTATGTATGTATGATTCATTTTTTCATTTGTTGCACTAGTTTTGGATTACATAAGCCGTTCATCACATTTATTCACTTAGATTATTACTCATTTCCTAAAATTTAAATTAATGATATATATGTGATTTTTTTATGGGGTTATTACTTACAACATTATGAAGAGTATTTTTTATATTGAGCACGACAAACATACTTTCAACAAAGCGTGTCAATCAATGGATTTCATTATAATAGAAAGAGAACATTTAAACATACATGCTAATTCTAGGGGTTACTTCCACAATTAGGATCAATAAAATATTTATAAATCTAATATTAATAGTACAATTCACACTCTTAATTTTCCATCTTGGAAAGATGCCATGAATGCAAAATACCAAGCATTTTTTAGGAGCAACACATAAGAATCTTTTGATTTTTGGTTAGGGAATAAAGTTATTGGATGAAAACATGTCTTCAAAATCAAATATAAGGTAGGGGAGAAGACCGAGTATCCACTAGGGCTAACTTCGTGCAATCGTAGAATTCAAACCGTATGTCGAATCAGAAATTTTTTTTATGGGTTTTTTTTGCACATGAGTTAAGATCTTATAACTAAGTTTTTGGCTGTTGGGCAATTCGGTAGAGTGCGGTAGAGTCCAATATGCACACAGAGGTCAACAAGACACCTTTTAGAGGTGTTGTCCGCTTGCCGTCACCTAACGTCCTAGTACCCGCTAACTATAACCACCCAAAAAAAATTAAAAAACACCTAAATGTGTCACTTTTAATTTCTAATTAAAACTCTTTTATCATTCAAATCCGCTCAAAAGTCAATGGGTCTAATTCATGTTAGCACCTTATAGAATCATTTTGGCACCCATTAAAAATCACTCCTACATATTAATCTCCTTACTAAAGCACCAGACACCAAAAACATTACACCCCAATTAATCTTTATTTGGGGTCCGATTGACGCATATGACTAATATTTTTTTGTGGGTATCCCATCTTGTTCCTTCACTTTACTGCGCGCTCTGTCTGGAAGCTTCCCGACGATGGAGAAGGATGCAAATGGTGACGGCTCTCCACGGCTCCTACATGTGCGCATGACTTCAGGTAACATCTAACATCTTTCTCCTTTGAATATGCAAACAATGGTACTGGTAAATCATTTTCTTTTGCATCTTTCATCACTTGTGAAGGGTTTATTCAATGATTGAGACCTATGAAGGTTTGTTCGATGATTGAAAAATTATTACTGCTTGTCTATGAAATAAATCATTCCTCTTACACACTTCTCGCCATGTGCTGTTTTATTTTGCTAATGTCATGGTATTGGCATTATACACACGGGTTTGTTTTTGGGGTAAAATAATTTCTTGTCCTCATTTTACCACGCGCTCACAACATGGTAAAGTTGACTGTATCATGATTTTGTCTGCAAAAATGATGACGAATTTCGAGGGTTTGTGAAAACCCTTGCTTTGTTTTTCCAAATACAAGTTTTATTGTGGTTAAATGATTAAATACAACCTGGTAAAGTCGATTGTCTCATGATTTTGTCTCCAGAAATGATCAGGAATTTTGTGGGTTTGAAAAATAATATTTTTTGGTCTGCTTCTACCTTTTTATAAAAAGCCCATGTCACTTTGGGCATAAATTATTTTTGAAAACCCTTGCTTGGTTTTTTCCAAATTTGGGTGCTTAAGAAATTAATCTCATGAAAACCTTGCTTGGAATATTCTACATCTATCTGAAAACGCATTTGTGTAAACCCTTGCTTGGATTTTTCCAAATTTGTGTGCTTAAGGAATTAATCTCATGAAACCCTTGCCTAGAATATTTTGCATCTATTTGAAAACGCACTTTTGTATTCCTAGCTTGGTTTTCTCCAAATTCGTGTGCTTAAGGAATTAATCTCATGAAACCCTTGCCTGGAATATTCTGCATCTATCTGAAAATGCACTTCTCTATTCCTAGCTTGGTTTTTTTCCAAATTCGTGTGCTTAAGGAATTAATCTCATGATGAAACCCTTGCCTGGAATATTCTACATCTATTTGAAAACGCATTTGTGAAAACCCTTGCTTGGTTTTTTCCAAATTCGTGTGCTTAAGGAATTAATCTCATGAAACCCTTGCCTGGAATATTCTGCATCTATCTGAAAACGCACTTTTGTATTCTTGCAAGTGAGGAATTATTATTATGAAACCCTTGGTTAATTTCTTGTGCACATTTTGAAAACCCAATACATACATACATATGTATGTATGTATGGTATGTACATACGGTATATGTATGGTATGTATGTACACATACATACCATACATATACCGTATGTATGTATGTGTACATACATACCATACATACATATACCGTATATATGTATGTGTACATACATATATGTATGGCTTGTATGTACACATACATACATACGGTATATGTATGTATGGTATGTATGTACACATACATACATACCATATATATATTCTGCATCTATTTGAAAATGCACTTCTATATTCCTATATTATTATGAAACTCAAGTGGTTAATTTCTTGTGCACTTTTTTGAAAACCCAAGTATGTATGTATGTATGTATGTATGTATACATACATACATACATATATCCCATGTGTACTTTTCTTGAAATTTGTGTGCTTAAGGAATTAATCTCATGAAACCCTTGCCTGGAATATTCTGCATCTATCTGAAAACGCACTTCTGTATTCCTGCGAGTGAGGAATTATTACCCTTGGTTAATTTCTTGTGCACTTTTCTGAAAACCCAAGTATGAATGTATGTATGTAATGTACATACATATATATGTATGTAATATATATGTACGTACATTACATACATATATATGTATGTATGTATACATACATATATATGTATGTATTGAAAGCAATGACAAGCATCCTCTGCACATTCCTCTAATATCCCAAGTCTCAGGTAGGTACTTATAGTTATTTTCATTTATGCAGTGTTTTCTTACTTTATACATTCTAGCATTTGTTTATATTTTTCTACTTTCCATTGCACATACAGCAGGCTAGCATACATATATTTGTCATTTTACATTTTGTGTCTCTTGTTCATTCAACAAATTGATGTATATGTGTGTATCCTTTGCCTATCCTTTCAAAATGCAAACAATGGTACTGGTTAATCATTTTCTTCTACATCTTTCACGACCCATTAAGGGTTTATTCGATGATTGAAAAATTATTACTGCTTGTTTATGAAATAAATCATTCCTCTTACATTCCTTTTCACCATGTGTTGTATATATGTATGTATGTATGTATGTATGCACATACATACATACATACATACATACATACATACATACATATATGTATGTATGCACATGCATACATATATACATACATATATATATGTGTGTGTATGTATGTATGTATGTATGTATGTATGTGCAGCTACAAAGAGAGTGCACGGTAAAATGAGTGAACAGAATGGGATACCCACAAAAAACATTAGTCATATGCATCAATCGAACTCCAAATGAAGATTAATTGGGGTGTAATGTGTTTGGTGTCCGGTGCTTTAGTAAGGAGATTAATATGTAGGAGTGATTTTTAATGGGCGCCAAAATGATTCTATAAGGTGCTAACGTGAATTAGACCCATTGAATTTTGAGCGGATTTGAATGATAAAAGAGTTTTAATTAGATGTTAAAAGTGACACATTTAGGTGTTTTTTCTGCTTTGCAATGTATATTACTGATTTTCTACAATTTATATGTATATATATGTTTATATGAATACATGCATGTATGCTTATGTTTCTATAAATGTTTGCATGTATGCTTATGTTTGTATGACTGTATGCATGCATGCAAACTTGCAAAAAATCACAGATATATAAGGCTTCCCAAATGAACATCAAATCCAAATATAGTGCAGAATTCAGTCATATCATCTCTAAAAACCTACGTAAGTGGTAGCTACAAATTAAAATGCTATAACAAATTCATATTTGAAACACAACAATCAAATTGAATGCATTCAATTGTCAGATTCAAATTTCTAAATAAGAGGGACAACAACCAGCAACATTCACAATTATTCTTCTCTACTACTATATTCACAATTGAACTTGATTAATTATGTGTTGTTGTACATACATTATTTCAAAAGTCATATGATGTTTTTATGTTACTAGCCTCGGTTGTGACTACCCCTTGGTTGTTAATCCTTTCTTGTAGGCATGGGAGAACAAGGAGAGGTGGTGCAACAATGTTCATGGTGGGCAGTTTGGTAATTGTGTTTGTCAACACACCAAATAATTAAGGATTTTTTGTTCAAATTGTTCTAAGTTTCAATTATTGTTCTAGATTTTTTACTAACTAGTATATCTTTTTATTTATTTCAATAACTATTATCCATGTTTGTTTGTTGTATTATATTTGTTTGTTGTGGCAGGCATGTCAAATGGCTAGGAGGTTGTGAAGAGCATGTGAAATTGTAAGATTACATTTTAGGTAAAGTCTTTGAAGACTTTACTTTGGTTGTGTCCCAATAGACATTGTGTTCATTTATAATGTTCTTTTTTATTATTCATTGTAAACTTACATTTACAATTTACAAATAGATTGATTTCCAAGTGTATGTGTTCAAAAATTTATAATTTCAAATAGATTAATTTATGGATATGTTGCATGTAGATGTATAGTTGTATGTATGCATATACTTAGTTGTGTATACATACGTATGTATGTATGTATGTATGTATGTATGTATGTATGTATATACGTACATACATATATATATATATGTATGCATGTATTCACAACTAGGGAGGTTGTAAAGAGCAAGTCAATTTTCATGATGACATTTTAGGTCAAGTCTTTCAAGAGTTTACTTTGGTTGTGACCTGGTAGACATTGTGTTCATTTATGATGTTCTTTTTTCTTATGATGTTCATTCATGAACCTGAACAATGGTATTTGATTTATGATGGGATTTACTTATTCATTGCAAACTTACAATTTAGAATTAGATTGATTTCCACTTACACTTACAGTTACAATTTATGGATATGCTACATATAGATGTATAGTTATATATATATGTATGCATATACTTAGTTGTGTTATGTGATTGAAATTCATAAAATTATGTACATATATATATATACACATACAACTATGTATATGCATACATATACATATATATATGCATGTATACATACATATATATGTGTATGTATACATACATATATATGTGTACGTATACATACATACATATATGTATGTATACATACATACATATATGTATGTATACATACATATATATATGTATATGTATGCATATACATAGTTGTATGTGTATATATATATATATGTACATAATTTTATGAATTTCAATCACATACATTTCTTAATGTGTATTTAAATTTTCAATAATGTTAGATGAATACAACAAACAAATATCCAACAAAATGATAGATGAATACAACAAACACAAAACTGATTTCAAATCACAAAACCATAGATCATTAACTTGGAAAGAAGACAAGGAGTCTTCAGTCTTACAAAAAACACACTGGAACACATTGAATTAGATAAGTTGAGAACAGACTACCATTTAGTTCTACAAAATTAGACACTAGTATCCTTTGGCTATCCAATACAACATACTAGTATCCTTTGGCTGTCCAATACAATAGACTAGCATTCAGTTTTACAAAAAACACTCTAGCACACTTCGAGGTCAAAAAGTTGACAACAAAAAATCCTAATCAGACATCCACAGATCTGATTATGAAGTGGTGTGTCCTTGGGGGTCAACTGACTCTGCGTCAACTGGAGAAGATGTTAAGGACTGCAGATTGTTCTGTATGGCACTTGCTATACAAGCAAGCAATGCATGATTTGCCTCTAGAGTTAGCTGTAACTGTGGAGAGCAGCCTTCAGAAGACCCATTTTGTAGGCTGCTAAGAGCTGCAAAGGCTGGAGACAAAATGTTAATCATGTCCCTTAAAATTGGATGTTGACTTGGAAGAGGAGTTGTAGGAGTACTCTTACTTCTGTTTCTTTCTGCTCTTTCCGCCTGCTTTTGGTTTTCCTTCAACTATCTAGCAATCTTTGCTTGCTCCCTTTGAAGCTCCTTTTCATGTCGCTGCCTCAGTTTCTCCTCTACAATTTTTTGTTTTTTTGCAGCACGCTCCAATCTATTTGCCTCCCTCTGTGCGAGGATTGCTTCTCTTTCTGCCTTCCTTTCAGCCATTTGCTCCCTTTTCCTTTGCTGCAATTCTTGGTTTCTTTGCTTCTGTGCCTCTTGTTCATTCAGCAAATTGAAGAAATCATCCGATGTCAAAATTTGAGACTGCCTACTAAGGCGTAGGACCCCATTGCGAACCTCTGTTAGATGATTGGCGCACTCGTTGCATTGGGAGTTGCAAAAAAGTGCTTCTGCTGCCTGCTGGTTGCTGATCATTGACTTGTGTGCATGGCACATAGTCAGCCTCTTCATCATTTGAGTCATTACCATCGAGTCCATCCTCTTCATCATTTTCAGCCTCCCAATTTCTCCCAGTTGTGAAGTAATGGATGACATCTTTAGGATCAACATTCGGTGGTGATGGCATGGACAACCCTTCATCCACTTGAGTGAAATTGAGATGCACCCCTAGGTTCAAAGCTGCATCTTGAAATTCAGATGGCAGATTCAGAATCTCTTCATTTTCAGTTGCCTTGATTACATGATCGAACTGCTGGTTCTTGTTGAATTTCTGTTGCCTCAATGTTTTCTGGATTTGGGGGAATGTTTGCAGAAAAGGTATCCACAAACTGTCCAATCTGTTCCTCATTCCAACCTGCTATCCTCAAACAAGTCTCAGCTGCCATGAACTGTGCCTCTTCATCAGCTGTATCACCCTCAGTTTCTGCTCCCAATGTCGTTCCTTCCTCTTCAACCACAAAAGCTTGGCTTGGCCCCATATCCAAGTCAAGTGCATGTCGATCTAATGGCCAAATTCCTATTTTTCTAAAACCACTTGCAATGTTATTAGGAGTCAAAGCTTGTGCAAAAGCTTTGCTGGCAAGTGTTGCCAACTCTTCCCTTCCAATGTCAAGTTGAGGATTTGCAGAGAGCCATATAGTCCTTTGCTGTTTGAAGTAGTTCTTAAATGGTGAGAACACACTAACATCAAGGGGCTGCAATTTGTGGCTGCAATGTGCTGGAAGTGTGAGCAAATCTATTCCCATAGCCTTTGCTTCTTCAACCGTTTTGAATGCCACATGGCTGCCATGACCATCAAAGATTAGAAGCTTTCTGTTGGTTGGTGACACACCTCCTGGGACATTTTTTGCGAAGTGTTTTAACCATTCCACAAATAATTCTTTAGTCATCCAAGCATGCTCTTGGATTGCCATGCATGCCCTTGGCTCACAGTTAACAATATAGTTTCTAATGTTCCTTTTGGACTTGAACAAATAGTAACCAGGTATAGCTTGACCTGCTGCACTAACACAAGCTAGAACAATGATCCATTCTCTACTTTTAGCAATTAATTGTGGAACACATTTCGTCCCTGTTTTTGCAATAACTCTCATTGCACAATTTCTGCCAGCTTGCACACCTGTTTCATCGCAGTTCCATATGTTGTTGGGCCCATAATTATGTTTGTTGTACAACTCCTCCAAGTTATCATAGAATGAAGAAACTATTTCGGGCCGCAACATTATAGCTCAATCTGTGTCCACTCCTTCGGGTGTTCGAATTGTCAGATCAGGATGCCTTTGACGAAATCCAACCCACCATGACCTCCCTGGTATCCCATTTGTGAATGGGTTAGGCCTCACTCCAACCATGTGGGCCACCGTTGACTTAAGTTGTGACACTTGAAGGCCATGGCCAATATTAGCCATATCTTTACACCATTGCACAATTTCAGCTTCTTCTTCGTCAGTCAGGATTGTTGGTGGCCCCCTCTTTTTTGTGGATGTCACACCATTGAGCCATGACCGCAAACTGCTAGGCGAGATTCCCCATTTGATCGTGAACCTCTGATTGACATTCGATGGTCTTCAACATCTGCAATGGCTTTTTCCATGTCATCCATAGACCAACTTTTCATGCTATGATCTGGGGTTGTCACTTGGTCAGCAGATGGCGGTTCCATTTCTACGTCAGTATTATGAACAGCAGGTTCAAAACCATCATTTTCATTGGTCTGTTCTGCATTTTCAGAAATAACTTCCTCGTCCATGTTCACTGCTGGCTCTTCATCAACATCTGGAACATTGAATGTCACTACACGAGGTACTCTATTCAAGCACCTCACACCCGATCTTTTCCTCTTGTGCCTTGGTGCCATGATTGTCAATGATCTTGTACATTGTAAGTGATCAAGTGTCAAAAAAACAATGTATAAACATTGCAAAACACAGATATAAATACAAAACAAAGGTATAATCTTTGCAAAATATAAAACAGATCTATTTTATCATTCAAATCTGCTCAAAAGTCAATGGGTCTAATTCAGGTTAGCACCTTATAAAATCATTTTGGTGCCCATTAAAAATCACTCCTACATATTAATCTCCTTACTAAAGCACCGGACACCAAACACATTACACCCCAATTAGGGTCCAATTAAAGCATATGACTAATGTTTTTTTTGTTGGGTATCCAATTCCTTTGCATCATTTAATTTGGGTTTACATATATATATGTAGATATAGATGTATTTATATGTATTTGTATACATATATGTATACATGTATCTGTGGATACATATAATTACATAGTTACATGTATTCATATATCTGTACATATACATATATATCTATATATACAATATGTATGTATATATATCAATGTTCAAAGCACATTGTACAGAATTGAGTTTTCAAAAAAGAGCACAAGAAATTAACCAAGGGTTTCATAATAATAATTCCTCACTCGTAGGAATACAAAAGTGCATTTTCAGATAGATGCAGAATATTCCAAGCAAGGGTTTCATGAGATTAATTCCTTAAGCACATGAATTTGGAAAAAACCATGCAAGGGTTTTGACAAATAGATATATATTTTTTAATGGGTTTGTCGATTTATGCCCAAAGTGACATGGGTTTTTTATATAAAGATCGAAGCAGACCAAAAAATATTATTTTGCAGACATGTTCAAACCCACAAAATTCTTGATCATTTATGGAGACAAAATCATGAGACAATCAACTTTACCATGTCGTATTTAATCATTTAAGCACAAAAAAAAACCAAATTCACATTGTTTTTTTAGGGTTTATGGTATGTATGTATGTATGTATGTATGTGCATACGTACATACATACATACATATATATGTATGTATGTATGTATGTGCATACATACATAGATACATACATACATATATACATATATATATATGTATGTATGTATGAAGCTGCATACATACATACATAAATTCAATGTGGGAAAAGGAGTGTAAGAGGAATGATTTATTTCATAAACAAGCAGTAATAATTTTTCAATCATCGAATAAATCCTTCATGGGTTGTGAAAGATGCAGAAGAAAATGATTAACCAATACCATTGTTTGCATTTTAATAGGATAGGCAAAGGATAGACATATACATCGATTTTTTGAATGAACAAGAGACACATAATGTAAAATGACAAATATATGTATGCTAGCTTGTTGTATGTGCAATGGGAAGTAGAAAAATATAAACAAATGCTAGGCTATTGTATTGGATAGCCAAATGAAACGTATTTAAATAGAGTTATAGACGTATATATGTGTGTTTGTGTATGTATATACATACATATATACATGTATATATGTATTTGTATATATGTGTATATGTTTTTAAATACATAATACACATATATTAAATGCATGTATATATATATACATATATACACACACATATACATATTAAACCCTAATAAATTACCAACCCTGACAAATGACCAAAAATAAACAAATATAAATAGGTACACATATAAGAAAAAATAAATGACAAATATAAACACTGAAGTAAATGAAAAATGAGCAAAAACATACAAATATAAATACAGGTACACCATTGTTTGCATTTTCAATGGATAGGAAAAGGATACACACATATACATCTATTTGCTGAATGAACAAGAGACACGTAATGGAAAATAACAAATATATGTATGCTAGCCTACTGCATGTGCAACAGAAAGTAGAAAAATATAAACAAATGCTAGAATGTATAAAGTAAGAAGACACTGCATAAATGAAAATAACTATAAGTACCTACCTAAGACTTGGGATATTGGAGGAATGTGCAGAGGAATGTGCAGAGGATGCTTGTCATTGCTTTCAGTTTTGCAGAGAATAACATGCAATTGTGAATGCCGCTGGCTACTTTCCCCGTCTTATTTAGGAATTCGATTCTGACAATTGAATGCATTCAATTTGATTGTTGTGTTTGAAATTTGAATTTGTTTGAGCATTTGAATTTGAAGCTGCAAGTTACGTAGGTTTTTAAAGATGATATAACCGAATTCTACATTACATTTGGATTTGATGTTTATTTGGGGAGCCTTACACCTATATTTAATTGTGTAGGTACCTACAGGAAATTAAATAAATACATATAGCTGCTAGGGAGTGTGTGAAAGACTGTGCATTTCAAATCCCATATAGTTCAAAGGAGATTGTGATTATGTCATGTAAAGCACCATTAGCTGTGCATGTATACTTGTAAATATAAAATGTAGTGAGGGACAAACATTTGCAAGTGGGGGTATTTGTAATAGTACATGTTTTAAATGAAATTGTAAATGAGCCTTTTTATGTGCAAGTTGACTTCTTTTATAAATGCAAAGGCATGTTTAGTTTTTTACTATGATTGGTGAGTGACTCATTCTGTTATGAGCAGCTATTGGTGTTGTAATTTTTTATTTGTTCATAAGAAGTTTTTTAATGGATCAAAGTTAAAGAAAATTTGGGGGGTGGAGTGAGCATGGAGGTGGTAGTTATTCAATGGGTGGCAGATACTAGGTATTCTCCCCTATATGGTAGTATTAGAAAACACAAATATTGGATTGTATCGAAGGGCTATTCTTATAAGAAAGGTATTGAATATGATGACACTTTTTCACCCATAAAAAAAATCAGGACTATTGAAATGGTTCTGGCAGCATGGTAGCATACTTTGGTTAGAAATTTCCTTTCTTAATTGAGACCTCAAGAATAATTTTACATGATCAACTTGAGCGGTATATTACACTTGGATAATAACAAAAGTTTGTATAATTATGAAATCCCTCTACAATATGGAGCATGATCTAAAAGCCTAGATACATCAAAATTGATGAGCATCTCCTTCAATCTAGAATCACTAGGAATCCATATGATCCTAATCTACCTTAGAGAGCAAGGGGGATATTTTGATTCTATTGTATATGTCAATGAATTAGTCATCATAGGGAGTTCTCCATGGATGATTTCAACAATAAAAATTAATATCAAACAATCATTTGGCATGATAGGTATTGGGCTTCTACATTAATGTTTTGATCTTGGAGTGTTACAACAAAAAATAAGGTTTTTTCTATCATATAAAATATGCCAAAAAATTTCTCAAAAAAATTAGAATTAAATACTGTAAACTTATCACAAAGCACATGGAGAATTGTAACATTTTTGCAATGACACATCACCTTAGGTTGATGCTACTCTTTACCATTGATTGATTGGGAATCTCATTTAATTAACTCATACCCAACCTAATATTAGTTATTCTATTATCCATATCTCTAGGGCCTAAGGTTTCCCATTAGAAATAAACAAATAGTAATTTGAGATACATTTACGATACAATGGAATATGTCATAGAATACAAAAAAAAAACTTTGCAAGGATACATAGATGTAGAATTTGTAGGTTCAATTGTTGATAATCTAAGTTTACTTTAGGCTTTATTTTATTTTTTGGGATTTGGTCTAATGTCATGAGGGGGGAAATTAAATCGTTGTTTTCTCTTCCATGGAGGTATAATATTGCACACCATAGGTGGATCTCTCTATAATGTGATATGATTGCATCGTATTTTGATAGGAATAGGTATTACAAACACACATCATACAACTTTGTAACAATCATAATGTGTTGAATCTTTCTTGAAATTCTATTTTTCATGAGCTCATGATGCACATTTATGTTTAGTGCCACTATATCCATGAACTTATTGACCAACAATATATCCATCTCTATCATTTTTCCACTCAAGAGAAACACGTTGAAATATTTACAAAATCTCTTACAATGATGAAGTTCAATAATTTTCAAAATTTCTTGATTTTCTTTCTTGAGCATAAGATGTAATAAGGGGCATTTTTAGAATATTATAGTATGACAATATATAAAACTATTGTAATATGTCAATATAATTCAAAAATATTATTAACATAAATGATAATCATAATAGAAGTTTATAGTTGGTTGTATTAGGTAATTGGTTGGGTATGTTTGAACTAGTTGGTTAGTTAGGCCAACTATTCTCTTTGTATGCATTGTTACATCTAAATAGTAAATATTTCTCATTTCCTTGCTCCAAGTTCAATTATTTTATTAATTAAATAATAGCCTTTAGGCTATTTTTCATTCAACTTAGGCAGAGGAGGTAACATCAAAGTACTAGATGAGAAAATTGTCTAGTTAGATGTAACATTTTGGCCTCTACCTATTATTTGATAAGGATCAAGTTATTGAATGATATCTTGTAGAATTAGATTTTTCATGAAAAAGTAGGAAATCTATGATAAGGTGGTTTTAGAAATGATGGAGCCATAGAATTAGTGGCACACTTAGTAGATTTAGAAGTAAAATAAACTTGAACATCCAAGGAAAGATACTCTCATACTGGTGTAAGAACCTCTAAAACATGGTCAAAATAAGAATGAAACAATGAAGCACAAGTGGACATCTTAGGCATATGAAATGAATGTACCAGCATACCATTGTGTGATAAAACAAAGAACACATATACATCATTTAATATAGCCTTATGTACATGTAAATGAAAGATATCTAATGAAGTTAATACATGAGTAGAAATAATAGCACACATATTAAATAAGGTATAAAAATATATGAATCAACAAAATTATATCCCTAACAAATAACTCTTAGTAAAAGAGATCACATAAGGAGCCAAAATAGAAAGATAATCATTGTATATCTCATCATCATGAAAGAAAGAAAAGTAATCATCAAATAACATAGAGGAATCCAAGATAATGTTCAAATCTAATATGAAGATTAGGAAAATTATGAAAGGATCAAATCTAAAAGCTTAAGGCAGACATAATAAAACATAAGGGAAAAACCCTAGGGATGTAAGTGGCATGCCTCTCACCCTATAGTGTGTATTGAGTTATGAGTAGTTGACTTGTAGCTACCTTAAATTTTAAATAAATTACATCACTATTATTATAATAATATATAGGTATCTAGGTTGTCCAAGGGTTTATAATTGAGTATCTATGTTATCTTAGGTGACAACCAAGGTATTAATTATGTATATATAGGAGTTAGTGGCTAGTTATTATCACTGTGTGGGGTATTGAGTTACTTATTGAACACTATTGTAGGTATTGAAGTGGATTAGGAGGTTTCCCCCTTGAATTGACATATTATTACTAAGATACTAAATCAATTAATTCTACCATTGATAAATAAGTATCCCTAGGAATAAGAGCTAAGATTGGTAACTGAACATTAAGAATAATGTAATGAAATAATTAGATTTTTTATAAACAAATAAATGGTAGTTTATTCTTGGTTTGATGTTGATTTGACTTTGATAGATGTTCTCAATTGATTCACGCCTACATTAAAAAAATAGGGCTTGTTAGATAATTGCATGTCAATCACTAAATTTTTTGTCTAGCAATTTATATAACTTTTGTGATAGTGAATTTTCTTGACACATTAATTGATTTAACCCTTTTGCACAAATCTAAATAAAGACTTTGGAATTTAAGATCTTCGAATTTTAATGTTTGACTCCTTAATTTTTTGAATCTTCATAAAAATAGTATTGCAAATAAAGGATATTTTTAGACCATGAATATTTATCACTTCAATCAAACTCTTGGTATATTGATTTAAAGACTTTGTGTAAAGATTGAAGACATTAATTAGTCATGTCATATACCTAGGATAATATGCAAATCTCAATTCTCTTATCATGATGTAGTGAAAAACAAATATTTCTTGCTAGGTGCTGGATGTATGCTAAACATGTTCACTAGAAGTTCCAAAATATGAATTAGGGTTTATCCCTAAATGCAACATCCTAATGTGCAATTCAATTGTTTTGAGCTTCAAGTTTTCTCATTAAAACTAAATAGAGGAAAAAAATATAGGCCACAAAATTAGAAATCAAATTTAAATATTTGGATTCATTTATGCAAATTGCCTATGTCAAATTCACAATCTATAAATTTAAATCAAGGTGATGAATGGATAAACCAAGGATTGGGTTCAAACCCTAAGAATAAATATAAATGAAGATACTTTACTATTAGGTTATTTTCCAACTTCTATATAAAATACATTACTTTACACACTAGTCATTACATTAAAAACAAATGAATCAATGTGAATCCATAACAAAAAAAACATAAAAAAATAAAAAATATATTTAATCTCATCAATAAAAATATGTATTTATAAAATTAAAATGTTGTTTATTCCAAATATTTGATATTGATTTTATTTTCATCAATTTATCTTTGATAAAATTAATCAATTAAAGTGATTACAATAATATTTAATTTTTTTATTAATATACATACTAAATAAACAACAATATATTAATTACTTTAAAAATTATATTAAATAAAGAAAAATTTAATAATATTTAAATATTAAATTATTTTTTTACAAAATTATTAAATAAAAACTATTGATTAAAAAAAAACTTCTATTTAAAAACTATAAATAAAATAAAAATTTAACTAAAGAGTAAAATGTCTTTCATAATGCTAATTTCCTTAACCAAGACTTATTTAGGGCCTATAGTTGCAGCGCTGAATGAAATCAACAATTATTAAAAGATAATTTTTTTCTTAAATCAGTATGAAGTTTTTACAATCTATGATAATAAAGTGTTAGATTTTTGGATTGAATTAATAATATTAAGTTTTAATAGTTTATGATAATAAAATGTTGAGATTTTTAGATTGAAACTGTTGTAATTTTTCACATCAATGTTTTGGATCATATTTCATAATCCTTCATCAGAATGAGATACAGTTAGAGAGAAAAATCATATATACGCTGAAATTATTTTCTTACAGTTTGACACAATTTATTGCAGAACTAATATAATATATAAGATTTTATATCATCTAGAAATTCTTTTAGTTATTTCATATGAAAACATAAAATTATTCTTAATTTATGAATAAACCTCAAAATAATTGCACATAAATGTAGATTGGCTTCAAACTGAAGGGAAAATAAAAGCCATTGATCAAGAAATTGAAGGAATCCAAATAAACTGTGTAAAACTGAGATCTACAAAATGCCATGTGAAATTCAGCCCAAACAAATTAACCCAAAAGAACAAAGATTTTTTCCATTATAACATCATAAAAATGTAGAGACATCTGATCCCAGAAAGAGAATGCTAATGGGCATAACACATCTTTTATTGACTAAAAAGAAGAAAATGCAGGAATGGCAAGACCACCATGAGAAAGAGGAAATTGCAGGATGTGAAGGAATTAAGAAGAGGGAGAGTGGTTATTATTCTAGTAAGGATAGTAAGGTTAAACTGATGAAGCCTGATCAACAGGAGGGGAGCCATTGGAGTAAACATCTGCAGGAAGAGAAGGATTGTTTGTGTTGGGATAAGATGGTGGTGGCACTGCAAGCTGCACAAGAGGAGCATTGCACTCCTTGCATGGGGCCACTGGTGGAGGAGGAGAGGAATAGATTTGTTGGGCACTCACCAACTTGGCTGTAGATGCCAGAAAAAACACTATCAAGAACAATTGCTTCACAGCCATGGCCATCTGCATCAGAGCCTTGATAAGTTGGATAGCAAAGGAATTGTGTGTGAATGGTAGGTTAAATCCAAATGAGTATCCAACCATTCTACATATGAGACTTTAATAGTTTTTCTCTCCATGCTAATTTTAGTTAATGGGGCTCTATTGGAATTTTAAACAAGCTTTATTGTATTTATTTTAATTAATGGGACTCATTTGAAATTTTAAACCAGTTTTATTGTATTGGTTTTATTAATGGAATTTTCTATGAATTTTAAAAAAAAATTACTGTATTGGTATTAATTAATGAGGTTCTCTTTGAATTTTAAGCAAACTTTATTGTATTGGTTTTAGTTAATGAAGCTTTCTTTGAATTTTAAACAAGTTTTATTGTATTGGATTTAGTTGATTTGGGTGTCTTGGAATTTTAAGAAAACTTCATTGGTGTGGAGATTTAGTCAATTGAAAAATAGGAATGCTTGGTTACATTGGAAATGGTAATTATGTTATATAAACATTAAAAATTAGTTTTATAGCAAGAAAAAATAATGTCTTTAACATTTTTTTTAATTTGATCTCTGGGTTGTAACTTTGTGTGGCTTATTATCTAATTTATTTTGAAATAATTAATATTAATAAATTTTAAGACTTAGAGTTGATGGTGTGTTGAAATGATGATGATAGATGTTAAAATTTTATTTGTCAATATGGTACTAGAAAATTATATTTTATAGATGATTTTATTACACAATTGAGATTTGCTCTAGTTTATAGATATGAATTATCCACTTTCAAAAATGAACCTAACATATGGAACTCAACCCCACTTCTATATGGAAATAATTTTTTCTTGTGAGTTTAATTTTGTTGAAGTTGAGAAATACAACCTCATAGAACCCAATGAACACCTGCAAGTAAATAACCTATCACATAGAAGAAATATTGAAACACAAACAATGGTGCTCTACTTGTCATGACACAAAAAATGCATAAACAAGAATTGAATTAATTACAATAAGATCAATCCTTATGAAAGGAGATCAAAACCCTAAAGGTGAGCAATTAATAATTAATAATTAATTAATTATTAATGGGCCTAAGTTTAGCTTAAGTGAAAAATAAAGGTGACTTAATTGATTAATCAACACGATCAAATTAATTAGGTAATTAACCTATTACTCTAACACACCCATTTAAGATGAACATAGGGAGAAGCTAAAAAACTAAGGACAAAATGCATGAAAGAAAGGATGGGCCCCGATAACAAGGCTGGATGAGGTACCCAAATACAACCAAATCTTTGTAAAGTGGAGAAAATAGAGAAAATCTCATGGGAAAAACTCTACTCCAAAAAGAGATGAAAGCATACTTAAAAAAAACATGAAGGAAAGCCTCACAAAGAGCCCCCAAGGACAACTTCCTTCACCCCAAGCATAGATCACAATTGAAGATAGTGTGGTGATGCCAAAGGTTTTGTGAATCAACCTGCACCTCTGTAGGAATGTACTCCAAGATGAGAGAACCATCTTGAATCAACTACCTAATGAAGTGCATGTGGATCTCAACGTGTTTCGTCCGTTGATGCTCCACTATATTGCATGAAATGTGTATAGCACTCTGATTGTCACACCAAAAATTAGTGGGACTATCAGGAGGAAACCCAACCTCTGTCATCAACTATCGAAGCCATAAAATATCCTAACTAGCTAACACCATTGCTTGGTACTGAACCTCTGTAGATGATAATGCAATAGCAGATTGCTTCTTACAAGACCATGTGATAGGAACATAACCAAGAAAAAAAAATCCAAAAGTGGACTTCGGATCATTGATATCACCAGCCCAATTTGAGTTAGTGAAGCCAACAATGTGAGGGGCTCCTGATGTCTAGTGAATGTCATATTGTGTGGTGCCCTAAATGTACCTCAAGATATGTTTGGAAGCTTGAAAATGGCTCTCATGTGGATCATGGGAGAACCTAGAGACAAGACCAACCACAAAGGAAAGATCATGACATGAATGCGTCAAATACAACAAACTACCAACCAACTTCTTCTATAATGTAAAGACTACTGAAGGAGTAAAGCAAGTGGAAGACATAACAACACTTGACTGAAATGGTGTGGGGGTAGGATTACAATCAAGCATGCCAAATCTTTGGAGCATATCAAGAGCATACTTCTACTGATATATGGAAATCCCATCCGAAGACTGAATAACCTATAGACCAAGAAAATAGTGCAGAAGACTAAGACTTATCATCTCAAACTACTCCATCAAAACTCTTTGAACACTCTGAATCATAGAGAATGAGCTACCTATAAGAATGAGATCATCAACATATAGCACAGGGATCAAAAGATCACCCTCTTTACACTGAATGCACATTGTGGGATCAGAATGACATGTGAGAGGAAAGCAAAAAAAAGTCCATCTTCTTATAGCAAGCCCAAGGGGTTTGCTTAAGACCATACAATGAACGTCAAAGTTTGCAAACCAAAGAAGTGTCATGCACAAAACCCTAAGGCTACTCCATATAGATTTCCTGATGTAGGTCCCCATGCAATAAGGAAATCTTCATATCCATATGAAAAAGTGTTCATCCCTATGAAGCTGCTAGTGATAGTACAAAGTGAATAGAATTCATCTTAGCAATAGGAGAAAAGGTCTTAGAGTAATCAATACCCTCAACTTGAGAAAACCCCTTCGAAACAAGATGTGCTTTGTACTTATCTATCGAACCATCTACAACAAACTTGGTATGGTACACCCACTTGCACCGAACCAACTTTCTTCCCTTAGAAAGATGACAAAGATCCCAAGTATTATTCTTCATAAAAGAAAAATACTCCTCCTCCATAGCCCCATCCCACTTAGGGTGACTTGTCACCTCTAAAAACCTCTGTGGACTTGATGTTTGTGCATGTGTACGACGAGAATTTGAAGGATCACCTACCAAAGATCCAACTACCTCTATAGTAAAGCATACCCACTTGGGAAAATGTTGTGCAAATGGTGGTGGTGGGGATGGTGGATCATCATCTAGATCATCCTCAAGAGATGAAGAGGGAGGAGTGGGTAGTTAGGGAGAAGCTGGTGATGAAGACCATCAAAGGAAAGTGCTCATCAAACTAGACATCTCGTCGGAACAAGACCTCTCTAGAATCAGGATCAAACAACTTGTACGCCTTAACATCCTCATAGTAGCCAACAAATATGAGTGGTCAGATTTTCCTCTCCATGGATTTCCGCTGAGCATCAGGAATAAATGCCCAAGCCTCACTACCAAAAACTCAAAATGTAGAAACATCGGGCTTGACATGGGTCCAAGCCTCATCAAGAGTCATCTGTTGTAATGCTTTATGAGGCATCCGATTCTAAATATAATTTGCACAATTGATTGCCTTAGCCCAAAATGAAGAATCCATAGACTGTGACTATATCATACAATTGGCCATCTCCCGTAAAGTATTGTTCTTTCTCTTAGCAACACCATTCTACTAAGGGGTGTAAGGTACTGTAAACTGATGCTACAAACCATGCTCAGTGAAAAAGTCCCTAAAAGCCTAATTAACAACCCTCCCCATTATTTGTGTGTATCCTCCTGATAGGAAGACTAGACTGCTTCTCCACAAATTTCTTAAAGACCCTGAATGAATGAAAGATATCAAACTTGTACTTAAGAAAGTACACCCGTGTACATCTGGAGAAGTCATCAATAAATGTGAGCACATATTTGGCCCTTGAAAATGGAGTTAGAAATGACATGAGGTCACTATGTACCAACTCTAAGGGTGCCTTAGCACGTGTGGCTCTACCCATAGGAAAAGAATCTTGGTGATGTTTGCCAAGAACACATCCTTGACAAACACCATCAGTACAAGAAATATTAGGGAGCCCTAACAGTAATGCTTGTGTACTCATTTGCTGGAGATATTTGTAATTGACATGACCAAAATGTTCATGCCACAACATGCTCTTAGTGTCTACATGTGCTATGAAGGATTAACTTGAACTAGTTGAACTCTTAAAACCAACAAATCGATATAAATGTGAAGTATCAACACTCCTAGGCAGTAGCCACAATAATGTCAAGATCATGAAGGTTTCAAATAACTACATCATGTGGGGTAAACTCAACTGTCTTACTAGTTCCAGATTGAAAAATTTGATACATTGAAAGAGGGATGGTTGAGATATCAGGAACTACAAGTACCTCCTGAAGAAAACCACCCTCAAGGGTGACAGTGCCTGAGCCCAAAACTAAAAGTTGTGTAGAATCCCCAACTGCAATCTGAGTAGTGCTACAATCGGAAAGGGATGAGGCTAAATCTTGAGAAGGTGTCATGTGATGTGTTGTGCTAGAATCAAGTATCCATGGAGCTACAAAAGGTAAGGCCCTTGCAGAAAGAGCATGGCCTTTATCTGTAGGTGAGGAAGAAGATTTAGGGGTGGAGATGTTATGTTGTTGCATGAATTCCTCCAAAGCCTCTAATCTCTTCCAACACCTGGTGACTGGATGTCCCTCCTTACCACAAAAACTACAAGGTTCACCTGATTTCTTCTTCATCTTAGAGGAAGGCTCACCATAATTAGAAGATTTATCATGTCGAGGAGTGGTTTGAGGTTTCTTTTTTGACTTTTGAGATAATTTAGAGGAACACTCACTACCTGATGAAGAATCTATCTTGGGATTTTGTTTCTTCTTATCTTTCTCCTTGGATGTTTGTGCTACCAATGCCTGGGTTTTGGAACCAGAAAGAGATTCAAGTTGAACCAAATTTTCCTATTCATGAGTTAAGCAATCACATAAAACATCAAAAGTAGGCATGATAAATGCATCACCCAATGCATTCATAGTAGAATAGAAAGTAGAAGAGAAGACAAAAAATGACCCTCGAAGCTTAGATAGAATTAGGAAAATACATTCTTTTTCAGTTTTATTATTCCCACAACAATGCAAAAGAGATCTAAGTGACTTAAACCTCTACAAGATTCCTTAATGGAGGGGTAAGAATCAAGTACAAGTGATGTTAATTTTGACTCAATTTGGAGAGCTCTATACTCATTGATGGTGCTAAAAAGCTCATTGAATCTTGTCCACATAGCCCTAGGAGTGTTGCAAGACTCTAAATGAAACAAGAGACTGTCTGAAACATGTAATGAAATCAAACCCATAGACTCATTTGTCTTATTCCTATGCTGAAATATCTCAAATTGATGAGTCAATGCTGGTTATACTTCATCCAAAGTGGACCATAAACCCTTAGACATGAGCATTTTGGTCATAAGAGATTTCCAAGTATGATAGTTGTGTGGCGTAAGAAATTCAAAATGAAGAGGTGTCCACCATGATAGTTGTGGTTTTCAAAAATAATGTGTGGTATAGGATTTCTGATCTTATATGTATTTAGATACTAAAAGCAAGAAATATACCCCCCCACAATAGGAAAAACCAAACCCAAATAGAATTTTGAGAGTAGAAAAGCTTAAAAAAGAAAAAATCACATTAGAGAGATCCCTATGTACCTCGTGAAATTTATGGAAAAATGGACTACATGGATGTATAGAGCACTAAAATAGCTTCTCAATGCTTATTCGTTTGTAAAAAACAGAGTCTGTTTTCCCAAGTTAAGGCCTTAGAAGTGAAAAATAGAAGAAATATCTTCAACTGAATGTAGAATCTATCTGGTAAAAAATATAAAAAAATAACCTCTAGATCTGGGATGGGCTCAAAACCAAATTTTTGACGATATAAAGTTTTTGAAAAATAGAGTTTGTATGCACAAGATATATCTGATTTTGTGAAAGTTGCACAATTAGCCTTCTAAAACCAAATAGAGGGCTTAAAATTTCGGCCCTTGGACATATGGGTGCCCAGTTTATGGATTTTGGGGCTAGAGCTTGGAATATTTTACAAAATATTCTATTGGCATATTGAATAAAAAAGTGCAACAAGTGCTTTGAGTTAAAAAATATTTCAAAAAAGCAAAGGAATGAAAATGTCTTTTTAAACCTGCACAATTTTTTGAAACCCAACTTGAATTTTTTTTTTTTTGAACCAGAAAATAAATGGCACTATAGTACGGTGTATAGATCCATATGTGGTACATATTTTGTACCACTGTATATATTTTTAACCTTGTAAATCATACCTCCAAAAAGTTTGCCTCCAATTTTTTTCTCAAATTTTCGTGAAACAGAAGTCGATCTTTAGGTTTTTGGTTGCTCTAGATGCAATGGGACTGTCTATTTTTGCTAAAAATGCCTAGATTTTTTGCCCACCTCTAGATGTGGAAAAAATTTGTTGTATCTTCAAACCCTCATAGATCTAACACTGTGAATCCAAATTTGACAAAACAAAGGTCAATCTTAACTAATTTGAGCATTCCTGATGCAATGGTGAGGTCCAATTTGACTCAAGATGCACAAAAATGTCACTTTCATGACATGATCCCTCAAAAAATGAACAAGAAGTGGAAAATATAGAGATCTGATACCATGTTGAAGTTAAGAAATACAACCTCACAAAACCTAGTGAACACCTACAAGCAAATAACCTATCATGTAGAGGAGATACTGAAACAAAAACAATGGTGCTCTACTTGTCATGAAGCAAAAAATGCATAAACAAGAATTGAATTAATTACAATAAGATCAATCCTTATGAAACGAGATCAAAACCCTAAAGGTGAGTAATTAATAATTAATAATTAATTAATATAAATAGGCCTAAGTTTAGATTAAGTGAAAAATAAAGTAAAGGCGACTTAATTAATTAATCAACATGATTAAATTAATTAAGTAATTAACCTATTACTCTAACACATTTGAGTAAAATTTGATAACTAGAATTTGGTCACATTACCTCTTGTACATGTGTCTAAAGATGGGTCGCGTCTATGAGACCATTAAGAAGTTGTCAAGGAAAGCTTTATTCTCTTTGATCAAATCCTTAAGTGGCTCAATTTAATGATGGTGAAAGTGTAACAATAAAAAATGCATACACTATAACTTCCTTATTACATCAAGGGGTGTATTTTATAGTAACAACAAAGAGTGAAATATAATGATATAAGCATGTTAACTAAAACTATTAAATATTGACATACTAAAATAATAAAAACACAAAATAATTAAAATATGTAACCAATAATACTCAACAACTATTTAATAATACTATATATTATATTTATGTATATTTTTATTTTCATTTAATTATAGTAAATAAAATAATTTTAATTGAATTATAGTGGCGATGGACATCAACAATCGAAAGCTAGGGGGAAGCAGGAGGGAGGCACTGCTAGGGTTTTGATTGGCTCCACCCCCTTGGGCTTGGCTCAACAAAGAAAGAATGGAGGTTTTCGACCAAGTGGAGACTACAGCAACAAAAAGGATGGAAGGGATAGTCAAATGCTTCAAGATGGGAAGTCCTCAGGCCAAAATGATGGCAACCCTATTCCAATTGATGGAGGCTGAGCCACGCAGGGAGTTCAGAAAGGAGAACATTTGGGCACTGTCATTTTCTGGGGAAAAGGAGCTAGGAAAGGCAAAAAGATTTTTGAGAGTGTGGATTGCGAAGCAGGGCATGGTCTAGCAGTGCAACACCCTACAAAGAAGTCAACATGAGTGGGATTAGGAAACTCAAAATTCCATCCTACATATAAATCAATCACAGTGGAACTGAATGAAGAGCTAGAAGAAGAGGTGATTTTTAATGAAAGAGTGTTTTCTGGTTTGGGCCTGATTGGTAAATTTAGGGGTTTTTGGCCAAGCCTACTCGACCTTCACCAGTGGATTTCTACACATTGGAAGCTTAGTCTGGAAGGGTATGTGCAAATTTATCCCATGGCAAAAGGTTTTCTTATTGTTGTTTTTGAAAAAGAACAAGATAGAAATAAGGTCTTGTGTGATTTTCATTGGGAATGGAATGAAAAACACACTTTGATGCTCAAACCATGGCATCCAACTTTTAACCCATCTAGTGAAGTTTTTGAAAGGGCTCCTATTTGGGTGAGGCTTCCTAATCTCCCTCTCCAGTTTTTGTTTGAGTCCTACCTGGAGGCTATGGGGAACACCCTAGGAAGAATTTTAATGGTGGATAAGGGGTATTCTAATCTTATACATTCGACTTATGCCTGAATCTTAGTAGAAATGGATGTGTCTAAGGTGCCCCCGAAAGAGATTCAACTAAAAACATTGAAGGGTTGTTGAGTGCAGCCCCTGGACTATGAAGGGGTACCTTTTAGATGTAGAACATGCTACCAAATGAGGCATGTGGCAATGAAATGCACTAAGAGTAGGAAAAAAAATCTACCTCATGGTGGAAAAATGTGAATCCACAACATTACACAATGGAGAAGCAAGAGGAGAAACAAGAGAATTCTCAATTGAAAAGCAGTGATGAAGAGGGTCTGAGCAATGGGGTTAACACTCAAGAGGAGAAGACAAAATCGAAACAAATAGAAAGGGACCTGATCAATAATTTACTAATGCTGCCTTGACTCAGGAAGGGACCAAGAGTAGTAACACTGATACTATTGTTTTTAATAGAAGTAATAAGAAGGTAAATCTCAAAAATGGAACTACTATAAGGAAAGCAGAGGTGCAGAAGCAACTTTCCTAACATCAAAATCATAAGGAAGAATGCAATCAATGCTTTTAATTTTCAAAATTACAATCCAATTAAGACACACATGAAAGATTTACAGAAATAGAGAAGATACTCAAAGACAATGAACAACAGATTTACGTGGGAAACCCTTTTGGGAAAAAACCCACCACACCAAGCTAAATATCTTTGTATTATACTAACAAACAATTACATACAATGCAGAGATACAACTCTCTGGTATTAGTTCACAGTAGCTTCATTCACTATTCAATCTCTTTCAGAAATGCTATCAACAATCTGATCACTTTTCATTTTCAGAATTGATCTCCTTTTATCTTATCACATTCTAATTTTTGTCTTCTATTCATCCTTATTCACCATTGCCCCATCGTAGAAAGTTTCCTCTTAAGCGTTGATATTTCTCTACATACAGTTCAGCTCTAGCATTACAACTGTTGCAAAAATCTAACTACCATCCATTTGAAATTTGCTTCCTCTGATTGGTCCATGAGGCTCCACATAGGATGGTCAATTTGGTCAAAGGTGTTCAACCAGTGTTGGCATGTCGGTGAGACACTAACCATGTCTCCCTGATGTCAACACAGCCAGCATTCGATATCGGCGTAGGTTCCACCAGTCGGTAAGACGACATAGTGAATGCCATGAGTCATACTGAGACCACCAACATCCATCGTATTTCTATCAGAAAGAGATTTCTCATTGGAAAGACTCATAATGATGCTCACAAGTCACATTGATTTCAACTTTGCCATTGGCAAGAATTTTCTGTTCGCCAAGAGGTTTTGCCGAGTCTCCTCAAGTTTCACTGAAGCATCTGACAGTTGACAAGACATTCATCTTTCGCCTAGGCTTCACTCTGAGCAAACATGTCTTACCGAGTTGGCAAGACTTTTGTCTTTCACCGAGACCTCACATCAAGAAACCAAGTCTTACTGAGTCAGCAAGACTTTTATCTTTCGCCGAGACCTCACACCGAGCACTCATGTCTTACCAAGTCGGCAAGACATTTGACCTTTTCCAAGACCTTTCACCGAGCGAACATGCCATACCGAAGACTACTGGCGAGACTCTCCAAGTCGCCAAGACTTCACACTGAAGTCTTTTGTCACCGCAAAGGCACCAAGCGTATACTCATTGGCAAGACTTTACATAGTCACTTAGAGGTCTTCCCGAGACCTTTGTGTTACCCCGATGACCATATGCTATCAGTGTCGACGAGAAATTTCGTATCAAAAATACTACATACCAACAACCAAAGTCTCCCTGATAGCTGTGAGTGAATAACAATTGGTGAGAGAAACAACAGTTGGTGAGAGATCTTGCCGAGTCTCCATGTCATAGTGATAGGTCTATTCGGCAAGACTGAAACCAAGTCACAGCGACTAGGTCATTTGAACAATTCAGAACATCTATTCGGCCAGACATCAATAATGTCACAGTGACTTTGCCCTTTAGGAGTTATATGCTAGTAAGGATTGAGGCACCTATTCCAACAATCTTCCACTTGACGAAGATCTTACTGACACCTCCAAAGCATAATCAAACTACTGAAATTCAAGGGCCAAGAGGCCCATCAAATTGGCACACAACTTGTATTTTTCTGTGCTCATAGGCTTCGTCAATGCATTTGCAACATTCTCTAGAGTATCCACTTTCTCCAAAGAGACCTTCCCATCCTCCACCATATCCCATACAAAATGATACTGTACATCTATATGTTTCGTCCTAGCATGGAAAGTATGATTTTTTGCCAAACATATAGCACTCTGATTGTCACAGTAAATAGTAATTTTTCCTGCATCAAATCCAATGTTAGAACACAAACGTTTTAACCAGATTGCTTCTTTACAGGCATGTGTAGCTTCCATGTATTCTGCCTTTGTAGTGGACAAAGTGACTACAGCTTGCTACTTGCTCATCCAACTCACTGCATGACCATTCATCATGAAAATATATCCACTGGTGGATCTTCTGTTGTTAATGTCCCCTACCCAATCAAAATCCACATAACCTTGAATGCTAAGAGTCCTCTTTGATTTAACCAAGTTTCCATGGTAACACAAAGCATAGTTTGAAGTGCCCTTCAAATATCTGAACACTCTCTTCACAGCATCCCAATATGTTCTTCCAGGATTAGCCATAAAACAACTAAGAAATCCCACTGCTTGGGAAATGTCTGGCCTTGTACAGACCATTGCATACATAAGGCTTCCAACTGCACTAGCATACGATACACTGGTCATGTCCTCCATCTCAGTAGGAGATTTTGGATAGTCTTCAACAGATAGCTTCGTTCCCTGCAAAACTAGAACAACTAGCTGCTTGCAATTAGTCATACAAAATCTCTCTAGAATAGTCATGATGCACATATTCTGATTGAGCCAAAGTTTTCTATTTTTCCTGTCCCTAGTTATTTCCATTCCCAAAATATACCCTATTGTACCAAGATCTTTCATTTTGAACTTTACAGACAACTGAGACTTAAGATCATAAATCATTAGCTTACTATTGCCTATGAACAATATATTATCAACATAGAGAGCAATAATAAGAACTTGATCACTTTCAACTTTGTAATTTACACAATGATCACATTTTGATCTTACAAATCCCAATGACAAAACAAACGTGTCAAATTTATGGTATCACATTCTAGGAGACTATTTTAAACCATACAGAGATTTCTTCAACTTGCAAACCAGTATTTCTTTACCTTTTTCCATAAAGTGCTCCGGCTGGGACATATAAATTTCTTCTTTAAGATCACCACGAAGAAATGTTGTCTTCACATCCATCTATTCAATCTCTAAGTCATACACTGCTGCAAGTGACAAAAGAAATCTAATAAATGTCAGCTTAGCTACAGGAGAAAATATTTCTCCATAATCAATTCCCTCTACCTGGGAATAACCTTTTGCAACCAACCTTGCTTTATATTTTTCCACACTGCCATCCAGACCTATTTTCTTTTTAAACACCCATTTGCAGCCCACAACTTTTCTGCCTTTAGGCAATGGCACCAAAATCCAGGTATCATTCTTTTCTAATGATGCCATCTCTTCATTCATGGCTTCCAACCAAGAGTTTGAATCAGGAATTTTAAATGCCTCTTTCACAATCCTAGTTTCATCAGTGCTAGAAATTAAAGCATAGGCACAAGTAGACTCTATCAAAGAAAACCCATACCTATCAGGTTGCTTTCTTTCACGAGTTGACCTCCTCACAGGATAAGGCTAAAGTGGTTCTTCATCTTCTTTAGAAATTTCAGAGCTACTTGAGCTTTCCTATATATTAGGCACATTTTGATCTTTCAATTCCTCTTTATCTGGTGTCAGAGGAATTTATGCTACATCCTTTTTATTTTTTGATTTCTTCTCTGACTGTAGATCTAATGTAGAAGGCTTCAACTCACAAAAGATAACACTTCTGCTGTACAAAACCTTCTCAGTCTCAGGATTCCAAAGCTTGTATCCTTTTATGCCAGCACTAGAGCCAATAATAAAACAATTTACAGCTTTGTTTTCCAACTTAGATCTTTTTTCAAATGGCACATATACATATGCCTCACAACCAAAGACATGAATATGTCTTAGAGAGGGCTTCTTTCCAGACCATGCTTCTAAAGGCATCTTCTCAACAAGAGCAGAGTTAGGAGAATGATTTACCAAGTAACATGCCGTAGAGACTGCTTCAGCCCAGAACTTCTCCTCCAAGCCAGCACTACTCAACATACTTTGTGCTCTTTCCATTACTGTCCTGTTGAACCTTTCAGAAACTCCATTTTATTGTGGAGTGTAAGGTGTAGTCTTATTTCTTTTAATCCCATGATCCTTATAGTACCTTTCGAATTCATCTAAACAAAACTCACTGCCATTGTCAATCCTTAAACATTTTATTTTTCTACCAGTCTGATTTTCAACAAGGTTTTTAAATTCCTTAAAATGATTGAACACTTTTGATTTACTTTTCAAAAAATATACAAATGCTCTTCTTGAATAATCATCAATAAACAACACATAGTATCTTGATTTAGACAAAGAAGGAATATTCACTGGACCAAACACATCATAATGTATATAATCAAGCAAACTAGAAGATTTGTGAGGATTGGAATAAAATGAAACATGGTGCTATTTACCATATATACAATGTTCACAAAACTTGAACTCAAGGTTACAATCTTCAAGCCCCTCAACCAGGTTTTTATTCTTCAAGGTTTTTAAACCTTTCTCACCAATGTGGCCTAGCCTATGATACCAGAGCATAGTATTTTCTGCTAGAAGTTTAACCTCCATGGAGTTTACACTCTCAAGAATGTTTCCCTCTCTTCCTCCATGAGTAGCTTTCTATGACTTCGCCGAGACACTATTGCATTAAATAGCTTGTGCATCCAGTTTATACAAGGTACCAATATGAGAACCCCTTGCTAGCACCATAAAGCCTCTAGTCATCTTGCAACCATTTCCAGAAAATGTGACATGCACTCCAATATCATTCAGCTTACTTATAGAAAGTAAATTTTGAGCCAGACCTGGTATATGCATCACATCATTGATTCCCTTCACTCTTCCATTAGGGAATTGAATTCTGACTCTTCCACGGCCAACAATTTCGAAAGATGAATCACTTGCCAAATACACCTTTCCACCATCATAGTTTTCATACTTTGTGAGCCAATCTCTATGAGATGTCATGTGGAAAGATGCTTCAAAATTAATCAGCCAGACATCATCAGATGTCTGCATAGCTAAGGCTGCAATGAAGGCATCTGCATCACTATGAGAAGAATCATTGTCAAAAGAGTTCTTCTTCTTCTTTTTCTCCTCCTTACAATCCTTTCAGACATGACCAAGTTTCCCACAATTCTAGCACTTCACCTTTGACTTCTTTCCAGGAGACTTTGATCTCCCTTTTGATTTCAGTTTGGATTTCTTGTCCTTCTTCTTGCCTTTCTCCTTCGATCTGCCTCTAACAGCTAGAGCCTCCTTTGCCATCTTAGAATATTTTCTTCTCATCTCTTCTGACAACAAAGAAGCAACAACATATTCCATCTTGAAAGTGGATGTCATACTCCCAATAGCCATCACCAAATGATCCCAAGAATCTGGCAATGAACATAGCAGTAGCATGCAGTGATCTTCATCTTGAATCTTCACACCAACAGATGTTAACTGAGCAATCAACATGTTGAATGCATTCAAATGATTGGCAACAGATCCTCCCTCCTACATTCTCAAAGAGTACAACTTCTTCCTCAAGAAAAATTTGTTCACCAAGGATTTGCCTTGATAAATAGATGCCATTCTTTTCCATAAGGAAGATGTATTTTCTTCATGCACGTTCAGAAGAATAGAGTCTACCAAACAGAGCCTTATTAGCCCCTTAGAATTTCTATCTGCAAGATCCTAATCCTCTCGCTTCATTCCTTGAGGCATCGCTCCAGACACAACAAGCCATAGATCACGATCCACTAACAAATCTTCCATTTTGAGTTTCCACAACTCAAAATTACTACCATTGAATTTCTCTATTTCCATCTTCTTGGATGTGCTTTCCATCTTAATTTGTAACTAAATTATCAGACCTCTACCAAACTCCCATTGAAAAAGAATTGACACAAAAAACCCAACCCACTCACAAGGATAACACAACTAGCTAGGATCGGATACCACTTGTAAGGAAAGTAGAGGTGCGGAAGCAACTTTCCTAACGTCAAAACCATAGGGAAGAATGCAGACATTGCTTTTAATTTTCAAAATTACAATCCAATTAAGACACACTTGAAAGATTTATAGAAATAGAGAAGATACTCAAAAACAATGAACAATAGATTTACGTGGGAAACCCTTTCAGGAAAAAATCCACCACACCAAGTTGAAACTCTTTGTATTATAGTAACAAACAATTACATACAATGCAAAGATACAACTCTCTGGTATCAATTCACAGTAGTTTCATTCACTGTTCAATCTCTTTTAGAAATTCTCTCAACAATTCAATCATTTTTCATTCTCAGAATTGATCTCCTTTTATCTTATCACATTCTAACTTTTGTCTTCTGTTTTATCTACCGTTTCTCCATCGTAGAAAATTTCCTCTTAAGTGTTGATTTATCTCTACATGCAATTCAGCTCCAGCGTCGCAACTATTGCAAAAATCTAATTGCCATCCATTTGAAATTTGCTTCCTCTGATTTGTCCACGAGGCTCCACATAGGATGGTCAATTTGGTCAAAGGTGCTCAACCTGTGTTGGCATGTCGGTGAGACACTAACTATGTCTCCCCAATGTCAACACAACCAACATTCGATATCGGTGTAGGTTCCACCAGTCGGCAAGATGACATAGCGAATGCCATGAGTCATACTGACACCACCAACATCCATCATATTTCTATCGGCAAGACTCATACCGATGCTCACAAGTCACATCAATTTGAACTTTTCCATTAGCAAGAATTTTCTGTTCACCAAGAGGTTTCGCCGAGTCTCCTCAAGTTTCACCAAAGCACCTGACAGTCAGCAAGACATTCCTCTTTTGCCAAGACTTCACTTTGAGCAAACATGTCTTACTGAGTCAGCAAGACTTTTGTCTTTTTCTGAGACCTCACATCGAGCAACCAAGTTTTACCGAGTCGGCAAGACTTCTGTCTTTTGCTGAGACCTCGCACCGAGCACTCATGTCTTACCAAGTCAACAAGACATTTGACCTTCACCAAGATCTTTCACCGAGCGAACATGTCATACCGAAGACTATCAGCAAGACTCTCCAAGTCGCCAAGACTTCACACTGAAGTCTTTTGTCACCACGAAGGCACCGAGCGTATACTCACCGGCAAGACTTTACATAGTCGCTAAGAGTTCTTCCCAATACCTTTTTGTTACCCTAATGACCATATGCTATTGGTGTTAGTGAGACATTTCGTATCAACAAGACTACATACTGACAACCCAAGTCTCCCTGATAGCTGCAAGTGAATAACAATCAGTGAGAGAAACAATAGTTGGCGAGAGATCTTGCTGAGTCTCCATGTCATAGCGATAGGTCTATTTGGCAAGACTGAAACCAAGTCACAGTGACTAGGTCATTTCAACAAGATTCAGAACATCTAGTCGGCCAGACATCAATAATGTCACAACAAATTTTCCCTTCAAGAGTTATATTCCAGTAAAGATTGAGGCACCTATTCCAACAATTGCAACTCTTGAGTGTAGGGAGAAAGGTGGGCTAACTAGTCCACAAGTTAAAGAGGTGGGGTTTTGGTTGGAAGATGGTTAGGGAAATCTAGTAAGTAGCAAAGTGAATGGAGACAAAATGTGTTCTCATGACAACTCTCTGGATTGGCAAGAGGAAGATGCTAGGTTGGAGGATGATTGGAAAATAGTTTAGGGGAAGAAAGAAAAGAAGGAATTGAAGAAAGAATTTGCAATGATCCTTCGATCGCAGACTAAAGGATGACCAAACAAGGCTCCATTCTTTTGATCTCTTAACAAGTCCTTAGGGGTTGTGGATAGTATTTCGGTGTTGAAAATTTTAGGGCTGGAAAGTAGTTTGTATGGTTGGCACGTGTTGGAAGTTTAAGTGATCTTTTATGTTTTTTTATATAGTATTATCTGATGGTAGGACTAATGGTGCTTTCTAGGTATTGTTTGGACATGGGGAGGACTTACTTTGGTATTGTAATGTGTTCAACCATTTAATCTTTTCTTTCTCATTAATAAAATCATCTTTGTTACCGACCAAAAAAAATTAATTGAATAATAATTATATATTTTAATAGATAAAATAATAAATGAATATGTATTTTAGTAAATAAAATATTAGATAATATTTTTGAAATAATTATATGATTAAATATTATTATAATTTATGTTATGATTTTAGAGAACTCATATTTAATTTTATTTAGAATAAATTATAATTTTAGATATCTCATAATTATAAATAAAAATTATTTTAGTTGAAGCTATAATTTATAAAATAATGTTAGAGCGTAAAAAATTATATATTGTAAAAAATGTAAAACTTATATTTGAGCCATAATTAATATTGTATCCGTCCTTATATCTTCAATATCTTTAGTTTATAAAAATGAAAGACTTGGTTAAAAACATGATAATTTCTTTGAAGAGGAGGAATACATATTTATATTAGGCCATATTTAATGGAGACCATGGATTTCTCTTGGATAATATATCAAAATAATATTATTTTCATTTTCATTTTCTTATATAATATAGGTTGGTTAAGGTTAGGGAGTGAAAGTATGTGATAAGTCAATGGGCCCTTGGTCTACTAGTGAAGTTGAAAGGTTCTAAATGAGCCCACCAAAGATCAAGTCTTGCTAAGTGCAAGGCTCCGACATCATAAGGGATGAGGTCGGGATCATGCCCCGGGAAAATTTGGCAGAATGGATACCCCTCAGTCCTTGAATCTTAGCCGAAGAGGTTCAACCCAAGAAGGCTTGTGCTTTGGGTGAATTTGGAAAAATGGATACCCCTCAGTCCTTGGCTCTTAGCCGAAGAGGTTAATCCCAAGAAGACTCATGCTCTCGGGTAGTTACAAATAATTTTTGGATGACCTCCATTAAAAAAAAGGTATGTGATAAAAGTTATATAAAATATTTTTTATATAATAATATTACATTATAATTATTTTAATTTTTTTATGATTTTTGATTTATGAAGTTAATAATTAGATAAAAAAGGAATAAAAATTAGATTTTAAAGTGTTTGTGTTACATTTGATTATTCTTTTTGATAGTAATTTATAAGAATCAACCTAGATATCTTAAATACATCTATTTAAAAGATACTAAGAGATATCAATCTTTCAAAATGTCTATCTTAAATAATAAATTTGATATAAGCACCTCGAGACTAATATATTTTGATGTCTTTTAGATGGAAGAATATAAAATATCTATACTAATTATATTGTTATTTCTATTTTAACTCAAGCATGCTTGTGTTTCTATGTTATTTTGATCCTTTATTCCTAAAATATGTCCTCCCTAGTTATTCATGTCCCCTTTCCTTTGTTATTCTTATGTTATATTTAGTGTTCTAATGTATTTATTTCATTTAATTTTTCTTTGATTTATTCCCCTTTTCTATTTATTAAACTATTAAACGTCAGGCCTAACCTTATCTTATGTCAAAATCTCTAATTTATCCTTAAAAAAACCTAATTTCATAGGTAAAATTTAATGTTATCATCCATTATAAGATGGCCCCTTTCAAGCTTAGATTTTTTTAAAAATAAACATGGTTATCTTTCAAGGTCATTTCTTAGAGTTGGACATACACCAGGTCAACCTTGAAGTTTTATCCTTCTACCACAAAATTGAAATGTAAAATGATTAATATCTAGGGTTTCCTAGCTACCACATTTTTATCAAGTTCTGTTAGCAATATCTTTAAATGAAGAAAAATTTCTCTAGTTTTATATAGAAAAAGTAAAATTTTGAGTTGTTCATATTACTTAGGTTGTTTACACATATAGATGAAATTTATATAAAGCTCCAAAAATTATGAGTTAGATAGATTCATCCCCAAACTTTGGAATATTTATTATTAGGCCCCTATAAATTGTTGTGATAAAATGTTCATCACTAGGTGGTTGATTTTTCAAATTTTCATTGGCGATTCATTTTCAATTGTGATTTAATTTTAAACTTATGTAATCCCCAATGTTTATATATAACTTAACTTTCTAACATCTTCCCTCCATCCATCCTCACCCATTTTATTTCCATTTGATCCCATTTAAATTTCATCTTCTACCATCTTCCTCTCAATTTTCAAGCCATAGTTTGAGTTTCCCTTATTATTTCCTTAAAAACTCCATGAAAAAACAATTATTTTATTATTTTTATGCCTTACCCCATCCTTATTAAATTATTTTAAGCTCATTATTTTCATGTTACCTTTGTGTTGTTCTTTCCATCATCTTTTATCATACTTTTATGTGTTCACCTCCTTACTTATCACCCTTGAGTGTTGGTTTTCATTATCCCATCAAACCATTTTTCTTGTGACTTCAATTTATTTTTTCCTCCTATTATTCAATCCTATTTGAATGCATAATATCTTTTTTATTTGATTTTCCACCCTATTATCCAAATCCTTCTCCTAGCTCACTTGGTTTGCTATGTTTTTATTGTCCATTGGATTTATTACACATGTTTTACTTATTTATGATTTGATTAGGAATGATTTTATTGCATAAATTATTTTATGAATCTATTTATCATCCATATGTGGACGTGGATTAATATTGAAATTCCAATTAAGGGGAGAAATTAAGGTGGAATATCCCTCAATCATTTATTTTTGTAGCATTTTCACTTGCATTATTAGCTCATAGGTATTTTATAGTGAATTATAAACACTTCCAAACTAAGTTGTAGAAGGAAAGTATCCCTTAAATATTATGGAAAATATCCTATATTTTTTCAGTGATTATCATACTTGGTCAAGGCTAGTGCCCTAGGAAGTCTAGGCCACCCACTCACCAAGGTACCACTTATTGATTTGAGGCCCAAAAACTATTTTAGACATATATTTTTCCTTGTCACAAGTCAATATTGATATTTGAAATCCATACATAATTAGAAATTATATATTTATTAAGTGACAATGGTATGTTTATTACATCTAGCCTCTTCTTTTCTATCATTGAATAATAAAAATTTTATTATTATTTTTTTGGTACTTTGTTCATATTGGGAAATTTGGGTCATCTTAGAAAGAAACATTCAAGATCAGTAGTTGCTTCGGTAGCTTTTATTTCATGAAATTGCCTCAAAGACACAAACTACTATGCTATAAAGTGGAATTAGACGTAGTTCATTTCTCACATTGACCCTTAGAGAAAAGTTAATGCTAATTAAACCAATTCCAAATAGCACCATTAAACAAATTCAATCATGCAAAACCATTAAACATGAAAGATGGAACAAAAAAATGAACACATAGATATACATGGGGAAAAACCTTTTGAGTAAAAAAACCAACACTCCAAAAGCCCAAATCACCATTGTATTATTCAACAACAAAAGTACAGTTACAAATTTACAATTAGAAGCTCTAATCCTTTATAGGAAATTTACTTTGTGTTTCATTCTGGAAAGAATCTAGTAGCATAACCATGTTCTATTTCCCTCTCTGTCTCATTGCAAAATGTTCAACATTTTATAACATTCATTCTCAACCAATAGGAAATGGTTTGGTTCAACTTCCAATGAAAAACTACAGTAAATGGTCTAACTGTCTGCTATATTAGGCCACCAAAGAGACTTCATTCACACTCCCTTCAAAATTACCACGTCACTTGGATGTCCATAGCACCTACCTAGTCAACCAGCCAACCAATTACTACTTTCTAGCTTGACATTGATCGGGTCCCACCAGTACACCCACGAACAAGAAACAATACATCACCCTATCAAGGAGATAATATATCATCTCCCTATGATATCAGGATGTCCCTTTGATATTTTCTTTACTACTCCAAGTGGTCCCCACATCCATCAACTTATTAGCTTGTCAAAGGGACTTAACCCAGGGCCCCTTCGATATCATGAAGTCCCTCTAATAGGATTCCTTTATATGCTTCATCAAGCCATCGAGGAGACTCAAGATAGAGTCCCACTAAAATGATCAACTCTTGCTGATGGAAGATAATGCCAAAATAGTCTTATTGAAGTATCGAGGAGACATGACTTTGAGTCTCGTTGATAGCAACAAGTCACCTTGATACTGCTCCAATCACTAAGTCGCTAAAAACTTGAACTTCAAAACCTCTTGTCATAGGTTACGAAGTTCTAAAAAACCACAACATGCTAACAAAAAAGAGAACCTCAAAGCCACTAAGTCAAGAGGTTATGAAACTTTAGAACCCTGTGACTTAAGTTAGAAAAATTTGAAACCTAGCGACTTAACTAACAAACCATTTCCCACCAATGGGATTTCGATCAGACTAGTAACTTTGTCCTAGTGATATTCAACTATTTGTTTGACAATGTAGAAACCTGAGCACCAATACGTTTAAGGAAAATTTCTCAATATTCTCCCACTTACCGAAGAACATGTTGCCTACCATTCAATGAATGAATTCTACATAACACCTAGGACACCTACAACAACATCTATAATTTCCACCATCTAAGGCTACAGTTCTAGCCATCCTCCAAATAAAAGAAACAAGCCATGGTGTAAATTCACCATTCTAATCTGAGACACCAACATCAAAACTAATTGATGACAAGGGATTCAACACACTGCCACCACTCCACTGTGCTCACATGCTATACATAAGTAATATCAACTTCAAAAATCTAGACTAGAACACAACCGTGAATCCATCCTACAGAAAACAAGATAGAACACCAACTAGAACAACAACAAGAACACTAATTGCTCTCATCCAACCGATCAGCCCATGCGACTGAAAAATAACACCCACAACAAGTGCTAATCCATCCAATCACACATATCTCCAAGGTATCAACATCAGAAAACTCATGCCAGCAACACAACCAACCCATCAACCACAGATACAAGCTCCATGTACAAACTAGTTGAAGAAGACCAAACATATCTAGGAACTCCTACTACATGGGTATTGCCAAATCTGAAAGATCAAAGGCATAATGAGTGTACCAATAGCATCATATAGAAGTGTAAAAAAAAACATGTAGTACCAAGAAAACATCCACAATGAAATACACAATCTGTAAACTAACCACCTATCTGAAAAACTCTCACCACAAGCCTACACAGCTCTCTCAAGTTCTTTACACACCCAACAAAGGAAAAGAGATAAAGAACAACCTTATACCAATGTAATGCAAAATCAAACATCCAAGAAGACAACCAAGACCAAAGAGAGAACCTCTGCACATCATGCACCTATAGAAAATCCTCCTACATGCACCTTTGAATGCCAACTATGTCAAGTATGATCTCCTTCAAAACCTCAAGAGAAAATCCTTAACAACATCCAACCATTCAATCACCAAGATCAAACATAACATATATATCATGTAATCAACATGGATGTAGGCCTCTCAAAGAAGATCAAACTATTTCATTTCCCATTTCAGGAAATATGCCCAATGCATCTCCTAAACTCAACATCAATGAAAGTAATCACAATGCATTAGGAGATAACCATGCTATCCATCTCTCACAACGAATCCTTCAAAATCATCAAATAGTAGTTCAAGATCCATATCCATGAAAGAAAGCATAAAAAACTTGAGAGAAACAATAGGCAATACCTCTCAAGCGATAAACTGTCGAGTAGACCAAGAGGGGAAACGAAAATACTCCTTCAAGATATGCAATCCATCATGACTAATCCAAGAGCAATCTCCTCATTGGTCTCTATTGAACTCACGTCCAACCAAGGTGAAGGCTTCTCAGACTTTCTGCTGAAATCTTCATCAAGAGCAACCATCAACACTTCTCTCCTCTTAAGATAAATACAACCTCATCTTATTCTTCATGTATCCATGAGAACCCACAAATGATCATCTCATGCTAAACTCCAAATGCATCACTACACTATCATGAAGTTCTCAAGCATATGACCAATGCACCCAAAACACAAATAATTACTAGACCACTATCAAAGATCCAATCATATGAATCAATAACTTATCATGAAATCATGATCTACACATCCCCCTTAGGAGATACCATGCTTCAAGTGAACTAACCATGGTATCAAGAGCAATGCAACATGCCAAAACTCTAATGCACAATCAAGAGTCTATCATGACATTAAGCAAACAAAATATAAACCAACATCACCTGTCAAGCACCACCAACACCTCGAACAAAGACCCACAAGTGTCCTCCATGGATACAAGATGTTACACATCTTCAAATAATGTCCATGAAAATGAGAAAAAAACTCTTCTACAACAACAGGATCTAACAACTCCTCCTAGTAGCATCTACAACACTAAAGAAGATCATTTGTCACTAAGTGATGAATCCATAGTCACTAATAAAGCTCCCACTGAACCATGATATCAAGCTTTCCAAGCACACAACCAAACATTTTCTATACTAAAAATTCTCTAGGACCACTCATTAACATATCCAACTGACAATAGTACCAAGTAGCACCAAGATCTCCAAAACCAAGTAGAAAATTGCCATCACTGTCAAAAGCTTACACAAAGCAGTGTATCCAAGCTATCCATGATATTGTGATACAACATGCTACAGGTCCCCATAACTGACTATTTAAGTACTCAACACCATCCATCCTCTCATCTCAAAGCAACCATACCAATGCACAAATGGACACAAATAAGGCCAGCTAACAAGTCTACACTAACACTGAATCAACCTCATGGATATAGATAGTCCACTTCTAAGTTATCTCACTACATCCAATGGGTAGCTAATCCACCAACCACATAACTCGAAGATCAATCACATTGAATGTGAAAACCCATCATCACACTGGAAAGAACATTGAGATATCAAAGAGAATAACCACACAGACAACATGACTCAAACACTAGATCAAGTCTAAATCTGATCTTGCAATCATGTCCACAACTCAAGCACCATAGTCTAGGAACCCAACAAGAAACACCACAAGATATGCTAAGTGACTAATCACATACTAACAATCCCGTATAGAAAATACATCACATCTCCTCATACCATGCACAAAGCATGCATGAAAAACTGCAACTATCTCATCCAACAATGCCCCAAAAGCCAGGGTCTAGAAAATAGTTTAATAGCAGTTCCACAAAACCACAAGTTTTTTTTCTTGACCATGTAAAACTTGCAAAACCACTGTGTTCGAGAACACCCATGCACACCCATATCCACTTCACATTTGGACGAGTCAAAAGTTAGAAACATAAACACCATAATAGTTAAACCATAATAAAGGATTATCATGAATATGCATAACCATAGATTTTTTAAATAGAAATCTACAAAACCCTTAAATCTAAAGAACATGGATTTGAGTGATGCAAGTACAACACATCCTTAAAAGGAAACAACAGTTCAAGAACTCCAGGCCCATATCAATCCAGTCTCCAAAAACACCAATATGCACATGTATCTGAGAGAGATACAAGCTATTTTAGAAGCTTCTAGACCATCCAATGATCAACTCTATAGCCTACATGCAATCGAGGTAACATAAATTTATGCCTTCTAATACTAGGAAAAAACACCCAGCATAAGCACATTTCTCCATAGTTGAGAAACAACCCAATTTTCTCTATATCATCAGTGAGCCCCTCACACAAACACCCAATATGAAATATTTGTTACAACACAACCATAGGGTAAAATATTCCAACCCATGCATTAGGATTATACCGCTATTGACTCACGAGCTTCAGGTCACATCATTTCAATTTGACCAACTCAAGTTTCTCCATCTTCCATATTGTGTGTTGTCTCTTGGAACTCAAACAAAAAGAGCAAGAATTTCTACTCACCAAAGGATCAATCCATTAGTCGATTCCTTCATATTTCCTCAAGCCTACCACACTAAGAAATCTTCATAGAAGGAATACCTAGAACCAGAAACACTAAGAATTCTTACGTGCAAGCCACATGTGAGTCCATGCAAGTACATGCAACACACATGCAATTACATGTAAATCACAAACCTGCACATGCAAGCAAAAATCAAATCCCAGAAGAAAGCTCTGATTCCACTTGTTGAGGGAAATTTTGGTTATCTTGAAAAGAAACATCCAAGATCAATAGTTCCTTCAGTAGATTTTATTTTATTAGATTGCCTCAAAGAGATGAACTACTATGCCACAAAGCGGAATCAAACATAGTTCATTTCCCACATCGACCCTTAGAGAAAAGTTAATGCTAATTAAACCAATTCCAAACAACACCATTAAACAAATTCAATCATGCAGAACCATTAAACATGAAAGATGGAACATAAAACATGAACACATAGATATACGTGGGGAAAACCCTTTCGGATAAAAAACCACACACTCCAAAATACCAGATCACCATTGTATTAGTCAACCAAAAAAGTACAGTTACAAATACAATTACCAGCTCTAAGCCTTTACAGGAGATTTACATCTTGTTCCATTCTAGAGAGAATCTGGAAGCATAAACCTATTCCATTTCCCTCTCTATCTCATTGTAGAACGTTGAACGTTTTATAATATATATTCTCAACCAATAGGAAATGGTTCAGATCAAATTCCAACGAGCAACTACAGTAAATAGTCTAATTGTCTACTATATTGAACCATTAAAGGAAACTTTATTCACACTCCCTTTGAAATCACCAAGTCACTTCAATGTATGCAACACATGCCTAGTCAACCGGCCAACCAATTATCGCTTTCTAGCTCAACACTGATCAAGTCCCACCAAGACACCCACAAGCAAGAAAAAATACATCACCCTATTGAGGAGATTGTATATCATCTCCCTTTGATATTAGGATGTCCCTTTGATATTCACTTTACCACTCCAAGTGGTCCCCACATCCATCGGCCTGTCGAAGGGACTTAACCTAGGGTCCCTTCGATATCATGAAGTCCCTCTGATAGGATTCCTTTATATGCTCCATCGAGGCATTGAGGAGACTCAAGATAGAGTTGCACCGAAATGATCAACTCCCACCGATGTAACATAATGCCAAAATAGTCTTATCGAAGCATCGAGGAGACATGACTCTGAGTCCTATCAATAACAAGAAGTCACCTCGATACTGCTCCAATGCTAAGTCACTAAAAACATAAAACTCAAAACCTCTTGTCAGAGGTTACGAAGTTTTGAAAAACCATGACACACCAACAACAAAGAGAACCTCATAGCCACTAAGTAAGAAGGTTATGAAACTTTAGAACCCTGCAACTTAAGTCAAAAAAACTTGAAACCCAATGACTTAACTAACAAACCATTTCCCATCAATGGGATTTTGATCAGACTAGTAACTTTTTCTTGGTGATATTCAACTATTTGTTCAACAATGTAGAGGCTTGAACACCAGTACGTTTGAGGCACCATTTCTCAATAGTTAATAATCTAAGAAGAACTATAGAATCTTTTGGGACACTTCTACATATTATCATCAACATTACCCATAAAATTTTGTACCATATATTATCATCTACCAAGTGAATTTTCACATAATTTCAACATGTACAATTTATTTCATTTGTGAGTATAGCAACTTTATAAGTTTCCATGAAATTATATGTGTCATGTTATCCCCTAATAGGTCTATTTTATTAGAAAATGAGAACCTCTATTGAAAATATTCTTGGAAAGTATTAGGGCCCCATCATTTAGTTGATCAAGGATACCCCATTTGGATATTGTTATCATAGTGGCTATCAAGAGATGTCAAGGTTGTCCTCTCAGGTGTTAGAGCTTGGATAGGATTTATCACCTTGATCATGGAGTTCCCAATTTCTATAGGTATCATCAAATCCTGATTCTTAGCATTTTCCTATTTAGTCTCTCCACTCCATAGGTGTATCTACATCCTCTTATCAAATGATCTTTAATTTCCATACTTCATCATTTTGTTTATTTGTGAAGCCTAATTATCTTGTTTGAGCATAGTTTTGTCTAGTGTCTTGTCAATTGTCAATAATAATTCCCTTGCTTGTTAAATCAGGCTAGAATAGTCAGAGATAATCTTAGTGAGACATTAATTAATAAACATAAATACCAATACACATAAATCTTAATTTATGGTTCCTTCACAAAGAAAACAAGCATGTATATATTATGCCTAAGATGATTATTTAAGTTAGTTAAATAATTAAGATTTTTTTAATGTCCAAATTTTACTTTGGACAAAATATGAAAAAACATGGCCAACAATTTTTCCATGTTAAATAAGTGCATCATAACTAGTGATGCATGATAATAGACTAGTGTGGTATTGTACATGACATAAAACATATCCTAATATAATATGTGTCTATAAATTACATGTATATGAATCACTTGTAAAGATATGACAACATTTAAATATACCATAGTGTAAAAGGGAAATTTTGATCTATAATTAAAATAAACTAAATTTTTAACTAAATGATTCCTATTTACTTCTTTTAGGATTATATAACTAAAAAATAAAAATTATTATGCTTGTGTTTGGTATAGATGTTGCAAAGTGCGCATCCTTGGTCTCCTTGTGTTGTGCAGTGTAGTGCTTGGGTTCATGACATGACTTAACTACCGCCCATGGATTAATTAATGGGTTGATATTTTGGTGCAATGACAACAATCTATGCAAAAATTGGTATCAGAGCTTGGGTCATGGGTTTGAACCCCTCACTTGTGCTGGGGGAGATTTTTGCAAGGTGTGCACCCTTGGTTTCCTTTTTTTGTGCAACAACAATGCTTGGGTTCGTGACATGGCTTAACTGCCTCCCATGGATTCATTAACTCTAGCAGTTGTATCGGGCATTAACATGTTGATCTTTTGGTGCAACGACAACTATTTGCACAACAATAGAAAGAAAACAAGATTTCTAATAACCCCAAAAAACCTTTTTAGGCTAAAAAATAAATATTATTTATTTCATAAAAGCATGAAAGAAAATGATAAAATGTTATTCACTAAATACTGAGAGAAAATTTATAGAAGCAAACCACAGAGTAGAAATTAAGATGAAGAGAGGAACCTTTTACCAAATTTTGAATCTTACTATCCAAGATGCCAACATGTCACATGAATGTTTACACTTCATAATATCATCCATATGACCTAAAATACTAGACACTGTAACACCAAGAAAATGCACAAGACAAAGATTATCAAGAGCAAACAATGCAATGCAAATCTAAATGCAAATCTAATGCTAAGCAACAAAGAACAAAGGAAATTCAAAAACATAAATAAAACTTGAACAATCTCACCAAATTTGTACATATTTCCATGATTCATCTCGATTGCCCTTCTCCATTTTGCTTGTAGTAGTATAATTTCCCTCAGATTTTTCGTAAGTTCGTGCAAGTATAGCCTAAGATAGTGATTAGCAAAACATTGAAGATTCAAGATTAAGTGCTCTCAAAAGTCATAAGATTTTGTGAATTTTTGAGAGAGATTGGAATGATGAAGACCAGATCAATTTATAGAAAATTGATCATTCGAACGACAGGCCAGGATCGAAAGATCAACGGATGGTTGAGATTGATAGATTAGTCACGCATTCTGATAATTGTCAGTGATGACATGAGTGATACAAATTAGAAATAAAATTAAAGATTAAATAAATGATTTAATCTTCTAGTTTGGTATTCAAAAACAAAAGAATTATCTTTGCATGACAAAGATAAAGATTGATTAAAGCAACTGTTGTTCGAATGCACGCACAAGGTTTAATTAATTAAATAGGATTATTTAATTAATATGCATGTACACGCAATTGAGTTAGCACTAGATGATTGAATGATTTGATGAAGAGATTACTCGAGAACACCACTCAGACATTAAATCAAGAGTTAACTGAGTGATTAAAATAGATCTTTGAGTTGAGTAAAAGTGAATATTTAGATAACTCACACAATTATCTAAATATAGAGGAATGCGTTAAAATAGAATTCATGAATTAAATAATTCATTTAATTCAAGATTTGATATTTGAAGAATAATTAAATAAATAAGATTTATTTAATTAATTGATGAAGGGATTTAAATGAATAATTAAATAAATAAAGAATTTATTTAATTATAGTTGAAGTATGATAAAGAGTAAATTAAATAAGAATTTATTTAATTTGACAAGAAGGATAAGGTTAATTAGTAACATAATTAAATAAAAAGCATTTATTTAATTAATCAGATAGAATAAAGAAAAGTGTAAATTAATTAAATAATTAAGATTATTTAATTAATAGAAGAAATGAAGACTATAGAGAATAATTAAATAATTGACATTATTTAATCATGACCATGAAGAATACGAATTATGAAGAATACTAAAGTCGCAGGCTTAGACCAAATTCCAGTGTCTACATTTGCCCCTCTTTGATACAATGTCATTTTGGCGTTGTGTCAAAGAAAACCGATAAGAAATATGCCCTAGTCATGCCCCAGTATAAAACAGGTGAAGGTGTGCCCCCTCGGGAGGGCAGGTGGGTTCAAAGAACATGAGTGTGCTCTTGAAATTGATGAGAGAACTAGAAGATGAAAGAAAAAAGGATAGAGGAAAATAGATAAGGGTGGTGAAGATGTAGAAAAGAAGTAATGTTAGTGCGAAAAGAAAGATTGAGAAATAATAAAAGACATGGATGTTAGTATTATCAATCTTCGATGTTTCACTATATCACAAAAGGTGTTGCACTTTATCATCATTGGGCAGGACTAATACAAATGGAGAAAAACACCATGATATGACAGAGATCAAGGTGTGCAAGGTCATCCACTTGCTAATAACAGACAATTGCAAACAAGGAGTGTCGTTAACTCATACTAAGGGCACAAGTTGCCCCAGTCTTTTTGTCAAGACAAACCACAAACAACAAACAAAATAAAAGACAGGTCATGAGATGTCATCACTCCTCTAAATCCTTCATGGGACATCCTTGAGGAAACTAGTAACATGACTCCAAATCAAATTTAAAAACACAGTCGACAGATAGCAGTAAAAGAAAACAGAATTTTGATACATCGTTGCTTCTCTAAATCCTTCATGGGACATCATTGAGAAAGCTAGTAACATAATTCCTAGTCATCATTTCAAGATAAATGATAAGATAAATAAGCCATAAAGTCAATAAGCTAATAAAATATTTTCCAAAACTTGATTTGTTTGTTTGATTTGTTTTGATTGATAAAAGGATTGATTGATAGAGCCTAATGTCAGGAGATACACATACCGGATAAGGCTGTGAGTTTGGTTTCATGTTATGACTATCTATATAAGGCATGACAAAGCCTGGTTTCAGAAAGACATGTATCGTATAAGATGTTGAGTCAGATGTCGTTGATGTGATAACCTATGTAAGGTTATGTTTGATTGTTTGACAATGTCGATTATATAGGAAGGACTCATCCTATATAAGACATAGATTGATTTTTTTGATAATGTATATTTCCAAGAAGGAGACATCCTATAGTAGTAATTAATTCATCTATTTTGATTGTTTTGATGGCAATTTGTTTGATTTTTCTTAGAGACATTGCTGACTTATTCACCAGATTGATACATAACTTGATACAATGTGTTGACAATTGACTATGTGTGACGATAAACCCTAAAGGACTAACCTAGTGTAGCCTTAGGGGCTCATCGATTGATGGCCTTGCCTATGTTATACATGCAGAGACCTTGTAGTTTGACTTGACTTGGACTGACAAGACTACCTACAAATAGAAGATGTGTGTGAAAGTGAATGTGATGAACCCTAATGGACTGACCTAGTGTGGCCTCGGGGGCTCATCGATTGATGGCCTTGCCTACATTACAGATGCAAAGACCTTGTAGTTTGACACGACCAATGACCTTGTCATATAGACATATGGATTGAGTCATGATTTTATACAAACAAACCTAGACGGACTAACCTAATGCCTCGGGGGCACATCGGCAGATGGCCTTGCCTACGTCCAATCTTAGAGGCAACATAGTTCGACAAATGACAAAGACTGACAAGTGCGATTGACTCTGACTTTGTTTTTAGATTTTTGAAATGTTTTTATTTTTTTGTCTTTTTGAAGTTTTATGATGTTTTTGTATTTTCTCAGATCATTTTGTGATGTTTTTGGATTTTTCTATGGTTTTATGTCTTCAACACAGCCAATGGAAGAATCAATATGCTATGCATCAAGTGTTTTCCCCCAGTCGAGTATAAGACCAATTGATTATGAATAGTGTAAAATGGGGGATATGAAATGCACTCGATGTCAATCGTTCCAGGTTATGGGAAAGACTACCACTTATTATGAATGGTATATACAAGCGATGGATATGAAATATAAGGGATATGTATAGGGATAGAAAGTATGTACAGAGATAAGGACTATGTACAGGGAAGTGGACTATGTACAGGGTAGGCCAGATTAGAATAATAGTAGACAAAGGAGTAGAGTGAAGTACACATGGCACCTATTTGATAGGTTTTCACCATGGTACCTATCCAAAGCACCACCGAAGTGGTTTTCACTATTGGACAGATAATTTTTCTTTACTATTTTCTTGATTATCTAATTTAATTTTTTTGTGTTACCAAGACACCAATTGCCAGGTTTTCACCTTGGTAACAATTTTTATGATTTTTTTTTGTATTTTTGCTAAATAAGACAAGGCTCTCAGAAGCTATGCGTAGAACTTCTTCAGATACAGACTATTAATTGGTGAGGACAATGGTTCCCCTTCAAGAGTAGAGAGTTGGTACGCTCCTGATCCAAAAGCTTCTATAACAATATAAGGTCCTAACCAGTTTGGCTCAAACTTTCCTAGTTTGTCTCTTTCTGCTTGATTCTTTGGGTTCTCCATTAAAACCAGGTCACCAATGTCAAATTTTTTGTTCAAGACCTTCCTGTTATAGCTACGACGAAGGCGATTTTGATATGCTTGGAGATGGTCTATTGCCTTATGTCTTTGCTCATCTAGGAATTCTAGCTCATGGAGTCTCAATACTTGGTACTCTTCATCATCTATGTGGCCTTTCAAGGATACCCTTAGGGAAGGAATCTCGACCTCAATAGGTAGAATAGCTTCAGAACCAAATACTAGTGAATAGGGAGTAGCACCAGTGGGAGTATAGATACTTGTGTGATAAGCCCATAAGGCAAGGTTAAACTGTAAATTCCAGTCACGACCAGCATCATTGACACTCTTCTTGAAGATTCTAATGATGGTTTGGTTAGATGCCTCTATTTGGCCATTACCTTGTGGGTAGTATGGAGTGGAGAAGTGATGTTGGATATGAAATTCATCACACAGATGGTGGAATTCTTGATTCTTAAATGGGCAGTCATTATCTGTGATGATGGACTGAGGGACACCATACTGACAGATAATATATTTCAGAATAAACTTAGAAATTTGTGTGTTGGTAATGTATGTTATAGAAATGGCTTCAATCCACTTCGTAAAGTACTCAGTGGTAGTGATAATGAACTTGTGTCCATTAGATGATGTGGGGTGGATCTTACCTATGAGGTTGAGTCCCCATTGGGCAAAGGGCCATGGTGATGTTATAGGACGGAGCTCCTATGCTGGCTCATGTATCAAGTCTCCATGAACTTGGCATTGTCAGCATTTCGTTACAAAGACATATGAGTCTTTTTCCATAGTAGGCCAGTAATAACCTAGTCTCATAATCTTTTTGGCTAAGGTAGGACCACTAGAATAGGAACCACATATGCCCTCATGCACCCCACGCAAGGTTTCTTGTGCTTCAGTAGAATCAAGACATCTCAGTAGGGTATTATCTAAGGTGTGTCTATATAGGGTGTCTCCGACGATGGTGTATTTGGCTAACTTGCGGAGGAATGTCCTACGTTGGTTATTTGATAGGCCAGTGGGTATGACTTCGGCATGAAGGTAATCATAGATTTCTTTGTACCATGGGGAATCAGGACCAACAATGCCACACACCATTTCAGAATCTGGGATATCATAGGCTAGGACCAAAAGCTATTCTACCAAGAACTCGAACTTAGGCACGTTGTTAGGAATGTCAAGAAGTGATGCAATTGTAGCCATAGAATCTACTACCCTATTTAAAACATGAGGTATTTGATGAAATTTGACTTTTTCAAAGTACTCTTTAAAGCTATCAGCCACACGCTTGTATGGAGCAAGCTTCTCATCCTTAGTTTCATAATCATCATTTACCTATCTGATTACTAGTTGAGAATCACCATATACCTGTAAATTCTTAATTTTCCACTTGACTGCTATACATAACCCTGTCACTAGAGCTTCATACTCTGCCATGTTGTTAGTGCATGGAAATGCAATACTGAATGACTTAGGGATGGAATCACCCTGTGGTGTGATAAACAATATACCAGGCCCTAAACCATAATTTGTATGTGAGCAATCGAAGTACAGTTTCCATGTGGTGTTTGTATCCATTGTAAATATAAACTCATCAGGAAATTCTGCAACTAATGGGTGATCTCCCTGTATTGGTGCGTCAACTAACTGATCAGAAATAACCTATCCTTTAATAGCCTTTCTTTCTACATATTGGATATCATACTCACTAAGTATCATAACCCATTTGGCCAGTCGCCCTATTAATGCTGCCTTGCTGAGAAGATATTTCAGAGGGTCTATTTTAGCAATCAAAATTGTTTGATGGTTTAGCATATAGTGCCTCAGTTTTTGGGTAGAAAATACTACTACAAGATAGGCACGTTCAATGGTACTATAGTTGAGCTCATAACCTACCAAAGTCCGACTGATATAATAGACTACCCTTTCATGACCTTCATCGTCATTATGTGCAAGCAATGCTCTGAGTGATGAATGGGTTGCTGTAATATAAAGAATCAATGGTATTCCTTCAACAGGTGGCATTAAGACTGGTGGTGTGAGTAAATATTCCTTAATCAGTTGAAAGGCCTCTCCACACCTAGCTGTCCATGCAAATGGTGCCCCTTTCTTAAGTAAATGTTGAAAAGGATGTATCTTCTCTACTAACTACACTATAAATCTTCTAATGGATTGCAGCCTTCCCTATAATTTCCTTAGTTGAATAAGATTAGTGGGTGGAGGCATGTCCATGATTGCTTTTACCTTATCCAGATGCACTTCAATGCCTTGTCTGGAAATGATATAACCTAACAGCTTTCTTGACTTGACTCCAAACACACATTTCTTTGGATTGAGCCTCACTTTATACTTCTCTAGCCTTTGAAATATCTTGTCTAAAACCTGTAAATGTTCTGCCCTTGTCTTGGATTTTACAATAAGGTCATTGACATAATCCTCCATAAGAGTGTGTACTAGATCATGAAAGATAGTAGTCATGGCACATTGATAGGTTTCTCCAACATTCTTGAGTCTGAAGGGCATAACATTCCAGAAATATGTTCCCCAAGGACAAGTGAAAGCCATCTTAGGTTGGTCTTCAGTTGCAATTCTGATCTGGTTATATCCTGAAAATCCATCCGTAAGGGACAACATCTCATATCCTGCTGTCATGTCAACTATCATGTCTATGTTAGGCAAAGGGAAGTCATCCTTAGGACAAGCTTTGTTTATATCTCTAAAATTAATGTAGATGTGGATGCCCCCTGTTGTTTTAGTGATTGGTACAAGATTGGAAATCCAATCTGCATAGTTGATAGATTTGATGAAACCAACATCTAAGATTTTCTTGAGTTCTACCTTGACTAACAAAGCAATCCGTGGGTGCATTTTTCTCAATTTTTGTTTCACTTGTTTGGAACCCGGTTGTAAGGGAAAATGATGTAGAAAAAGTTCAAGATCCAACCCTGACATGTTTTCATATGACCAAGAAAAATTTATCTATCTTTGTGTAAAGAAGTTGTGGAACTCTGGCTGCTCTCCTATTGTCAATGACACTGCAAAATAAACCAGTCGAGGATTCTCTTTCATGCCCATGTTGACTTCTATCGATTCTTCAACCAACATGGGTGACTTTTCCTGTGCAACGGGGAGAATGTTCAAACCTCCATCCTTAGGTGCCTTAGAGAGGTTTTCACCTTTGGATGCATCCTTTCTTTTTACTTTTTCATTATCTAAAGGTGCCTTTCGGTTTTCACCTAGAGACTCATCCTTTTTATCTTTTTTATTCTTTTTCTCATTTTTACGACTGGAGGGTTGAACAGATTCCCCAAAATATGCCTCATTGTCCAAGTTAATGGTAAAACCAGCCTTGTGATCACTGTTAGGTATGCCTTCTCGTAATCCCAGGAACTCAATGATTGCTTCATCGTTCTCAAAAATTTCTAAGGCAGGTGTGTCTTGTTGATCCCAATCAATGAGTTGGGGATAAACTAAGGGCATGTCATCATCAGAATTATCAAAGTTTAATAGGGTCAAGGTAAGGATTGAGTTATTCATATGGCCACAAAAGTCTTGTACTAAATCCTATTTGCTCTTAGGTTTAGGTCTAGGCAGATTGATAGGTGGGCCTAATGCCAAGGTTTGATTATTTGAAATAGTTGTATTAGGGTGCCAAGAGGTAGGATCAAGTGATTCCCAATAGTAGTGTGTAAACCACTCCTCCTTTGTCATTTTATTTGGTGGAGAGGAATTCAATGGATTTGGGGACGATCTTAACATTAAGTCAAGTTCTCCAAATAACTTGTCAAGGTCCATGGAAGAGGTAGAAGATAAGGAATCCCACTCATAGTCGTTAGAGTCAGGGGAGTCGTAGTGATATTGGTTAGATGGTTCATGAGATGTCTCAAGATCTTCCGAAGCACTTACTTCCTCGATTAAGGGTGATGTGATATTAGGAATGTGAATCTGAATCAGTTGAAACCCTAGCCCCACTCATTTTTGCCATTGAGAAACAAAAATTGGTTCAATCCTTCCATCTTGATTTAAGCCTAACCCACTCTGTCCATCGTATCCCTTGCTTTGCATAATTTTGAAACCTTTACCATATAGATATCTAGGAATGTGGGCAAGTGAGAGAGGTTCTTCCTTATTTTCCTTATACAACTAGGAAGTGACATCTTATGCATCTACGACCTCTTTGCTTAATTCACTCCATTTAGTAAAATTTGTTGTGGGAGGAATGCGTATAGTAACCATAGAGTGTCTCCTATCTAATGTAGATAAACCGTATGACTTAGGAGGAATCAAATGGATAACATAATAGGATGCCTTCATGTAATACTCTCCACAACCTTTGTCTTGGATCTCAACCCTAGGAGGGGTAGGTATGGAGGGAGAAATATATGTTTGAGTGAGCGTAGATCGATCAACGTAGAATGATGAAGCTTCTTGGTTTACTGGAACTTGGCATTGGGGGGCCTCTTTTAGATTGGTGCAATATTTGAATGGATCTGGGTCACCATCTATGGTTATCTCTATGCCATTGTAAGGGAATTTAGGACATTGATGATACGTGGAAGGGACCACTTTCATGGCATGAATCCATGGTCTTCCTAGCAAAAGGTTATAAGGAAGGGTGAGATCCAAGGCCTGGAACTTTGTCTCCATCACTGCAGGACCAATTCTGATAGGAAGTGTTACCACTCCCTTTGATTTTCTTTCCTCATCATCATAACATTTAATGACAATACTTTTGGTCTTGTCTATGCATGCTTCTGAGATACCTAAGGCCTTAATTAGTTTTAAAGTGCACAGATTTAACCCTGCTCCTCTATCTACCAAAACTCGTCTAACTTTGGTGTCATCAACAAGGACTTCTAGATGTCAAGGGTTGTTGTGGTTCATCTTTTTAGTTGCATAATCTTGTTCAAAAAATGTGGCATGATGGTTATTGGTCAAATATCCCACCATTTCTCAGAAACAATTGACATCAAGGTCACTAGGGATTGTGGTGTTTTGTAAAGCTTTATCAAGAACAGATCGATGTTTAGGGGAAATACGCAACAATTCCAAGATTGAAATTTGGGATGGGGTCTTCCCCAACTGATCAAGTAGGTTATATTTTAAGTTGGAAGGTTGTGGTGTTTGTTGCAATGGAGGGCCTTGGATAGTGAACTTAGTACGACAATTATTGACCACACACTCGGGATTGGTATTGATAGTAATGATATTGATATTCTCATCAGCAGTGCAAAGTTTATGAATGATTTTACCGCTATTATAATCATGCTTGATACTGGCATAGTTGGATGACATATTGGTCTTAGTACTTGAACTAGGGACAGTTCCTTTCCCATGGTCATGTAGTGGGTCAAAAAAGACTTGATGATCAGTGTTCGATGACTTTTGTTTTTGTCCACTAACTTCAATAATTCTCCTTTCGACAAGATCTTGTATGATATTCTTCAGTTGTCGACAGTTTTGTAGGTTATGTCCCTTAGTTCTATGATAATCACAAAAGGCAGTATCATCCCACCAAGCTGGTTTAAATTGTCCTGGATCGTATTGTCTTGGTTCTTGTAGTTGTATAAGATTATGTTGTAACAGTTGTTTGAACACCGACTCAATGGGTTCCCCTAAGGGAGTGAACTCACGTTTTTGAAGTCTCCTTTGTTGTGGACGTTGAGTATTTTGGACCATGTTAGGAAGTTGATTGACAGCATTAAGCATGTTGGAAAAAGTGTGAGGTCCCTGTAATGTGATGATTGGTCCTACTTGTATCGTTTTAGCATCAACTACCCCATCATTGGTGACATTTTTGTTATGAGACCAAAATTTGTTTCTATTAGTGGGGGTGTTTTGCACAATTGGATTTCTATTGGATGTTGATGTCTTAAGTTCACCTTTTTCAATGAGATCCTTTTCTATTATAACCCCTTTTTCCACTAGTTCCAAGAAAGATGTACAACAATGTACTCCTAGATTACTTTGTAGTTTCGCATGAAGGTTTTCTTGGAACATAGTAACTTTTTGTTTTTTAGGTATCTTGATAGGACACTGGCTAGCTATAGTCCTCCACCTCTAGAAGAAAGCGATAAATGCTTCACCTTCATCTTGTGTTGTGTGACACAAGGTTGATATATTTATTTCATGGTCTATGTTGAAGGAGAATTGCTCCACAAATTTCTCAACCAGTTCACCCCAAGATCTGATGCCAGAGTCTAGACCTGAAAACCACTCTAGTGCAATTCCTACAAGACTTCTTGGAAATAGCCTCATAAGATATGTGGGGTCATAGGTGACATCTATGCATATGGTAGAAAATTCCCTTATATGTTCTATTGGATTTCGTTTGCCATTGTACTTAGGGAGATTCGGTATGACATATCTGTGAGGGAAAGGGGTCATGTACAATGATCTATCAAAGGGAAATGGGAATATGTCCTTCATTGAAAAATATTTCTTATTTGACACTGACATGTTATCCATTTGTGTTTGTAATGCATGCATCTGTGTTTGTAAGACATCAACCTGGGTCAAGGATGTGCTAGGTGGGTTATGCAAATCCACGTATGTATTCTAAAATCCAAAGTCTCGTGATGGGTTTGGATTGAATGTTGGTATTTGATGTGGGTTTGGATTCAGAATGTTGGTAAATGTGTTCTGGGTCGGAATCTACATAAATTGATTTTGAATTGGGTTCTATGTGAATGGATTTTGACTACCAATCAGAGATAAAGGATTCTAGTTCGAAATCTGTGTAAATTGGTTTTGAATTGGAATCTGTGTGAATGGATTCTAACTACCAATTTGAGAGAAAGGATTCTGGGTCAGAATCTATGTGAATGGGTTTTGATTCAGAATTTGCGTGAATGGGCTCCAATTTCCATATTGGAAGGAGGGAATGCCTCTTGTTTGTGTAATCAGTGGTATAGTGTTAGTGACTTGAGCACTAGGTATGGCCATCGACTGTGGTATGGTGCTCATGATACTAGCATTAGGTGTGGTCGTTGACTATGAACTTGTGACACTAACATTAGGTGTAGAGGCTGATGTTTTAGGTCTTTTACTCCCAACAAGAGGACCAAAGGGAGTAGATGATGAAGCCCCTACAGTGAAATTAAATCCTGATGTCATGTCGGATTTACCAAATGGAGATGTATGGACTATCGTACTTTGTGTAGGTGTGCCAGATGGCATAGTTGTGTTGACTTGAGGTATAGTAGTACTAGTAGTCATTGTGTTTGTCCCTTGTGTAGGTTGAGTTTGCAAGGTGCTAATATCAAATCCTGTAGGTAAGGTAGCACCTTCAGCTAGCAGTTTGGCTAAATATCGTTGACAATAGTTTGCTAGGTATTCATCTACAAAAGAGGCAAATTCAGGGTCCTGTGCAGTGGCCTCTATGTCCTTTACTGTAATATGACCTTGAGTGTTTCTAGTGGTGAATTTGTCTAGTAAATTCTTGTGAGGTCTTGAGGAAAATGGATTGATGAATTCATTTGGGTTCGACATGTTTTCTCTCTCTCTTCTCTTAGACCTAGTTTCAACCATGTAAGACAAGCTAAATATGCGGGAAATGCAAAACTATATCTATGAACAATATGACTCTGGTCTATGTTTTTGGGTTTTTCGAATGAAAAATAAGGAATGTTCTAGGATGACACTAGCCTAAAATCTAAAGATGCAAAGTCTAAGCAAGGTTCTAAAATAACCAATTCTATAAACCAAAGACGAAGGGACCAACTACCTAAAGTCTAACCAAGGCGTCAATTTAGTTAAGTCAAGGAACCAATGTAGGATGAGGATCAAAGACAAGTTGAGTTTCCTAATTAGACTGATGAGCTAGGAGGACTCTCTGTAGGATAAAGGATAAATTGATAAAACTAGGTTCAATGACAGACTTCGTTGACGCTATGATTTTTCTAGAGTGTAGATGGTAAACTTATCCTAAAGTTTGTAAAAATGACCTTTCTAGAAGTTTAATGCAAGGTAATATGTATTTTAAGATGAACCTAAACTCTAAATTAAGACAACTATGGTAATGACCAAATGAACTTAAAGGATGCAAAATTGAGCAAATTGTTTCAGGTTTCTGTTCAAGGATTGTTTGTGGAAAGACAACTGAAACTGGTTTAACCGTGTTGACTAGATAGTGACCGTGAATTCTAGTTTTCTAATAATCAGTCAAATGCGTCACGAGATTTCACAGATGCAGTTCAAGTTAACAGTTGCAATTTTTTGATAAATTTTAATATCTGACTTTGACAAATGTGGTTAATCTCCTAGCAGATACGACTCGTAATGATAGTTGCGACTCAGAATATAACAAATGTAGTCCTTCGCAAAGCAATTGTGAGCTAACCTAGTAGATGTGACTCTACGCTAAACAGATGTGACCAAAAATAATAGATGCAACTCTAATTGAAACAGATGCAACTCGTGATAACAGATGCGACTCGAAGTTAAATAGATGCGACTCTAACTGACAAATGCGACTCAACGTTAAACAGATGCGACTCTAAAAATCAATTGCGACCTTCTAGTGAACAGTTGTGACTCTCTGTGAATTTTTAGTGATCTGAGATTTAAAACTAACTTTGTTTTCTGTGATCAAATTTTAGAAAACAAGAACAATCATAAGACAAAGTGTTTTTAGTTTAATTTTGGACTCAAAGAACATTTAATTTGACAACAAACAAGCACATCCTAATAGGCCAAAAGGCCTAGGGTTTGTATACTTGGTATATCCCACCAAAATACCCTGAATTGGTGATAAACACCTTTCCTTCTCAAGAGCAGATAGCTTAGAAATTTGGTGGCATTGGCTCCCCTCCACGACTCATTAACATCTTTCAAGCACACCAATTTTGAATTCTTTAGGCAATGACCTCCCAAGAGTTGCTATCTCTACTCAAGGGGATCAATAGTGAGTGTCTTCGGGCATGATACTGTACCCTGCACTATACCAAGCAATGGCCAATTGAACGATTAGACACTAAAACAAGAGGATTTTATACGGGCATTCCATTCATAGGGCATGATCCATGCGGTGAGAGTCCCCTTTTGGATCCATCTCGTTGGAACCATATGCATGATTCTTGGACTTTCCCCAAGAATCCACTTTTATATACTGGCTGGAAGGCCCTCGGGTTTAGGGTGCTACCGGTCTGAGTCATCCTGGGGTGTGTACTTTTTCCCACTAGAATAGGCCCAAGTTCTAGAGTTGGTAACCATTTCTCTTACACCTAGGATTGCATGGATGCACAAGGGGAGAGGATACTTCAATGTGCCAAACCATGAGGGTAATACACAATTGTGCTTTCAAACCAAACACAGTAAACACTTGTTGATTTTAATCCAAATGAAAGATTTGCTACACTACCAAACAATCTATTTCAAGAAAATTAACTAAGGTCTTCGACATGCATTCTACAGAAAGATTCGTTAGTAGTTTTTAGTATTATCTTCATCAATCATCTTGGAAAAAATTGTAACTCCAAAAAAAAAAGCCCACACGCTGAAAATTTGATATTAGTAACACACAAATCAATTGAAAACTTCATATTTTTGAAAATAGAAACAAAGGGTTACTAGTCAATTGCGTCACTTTTTTTTACCATTCATATACATTGATTCCCTCTGCAATTGTGTTCTGGGTATTTATCAGACAGTTGCAGTTCGGGAATTTTTAGATGTGTCGTAGTTTTTCAGATGCATCATTTTGTGTATCAAATGCGGTTCAAGGAATCAATTGCGTTGCTTCGTCAAACTGATGCATCTATGAATTTCAATTGCAGCATTTCATCAATCTGATGCATCATTTTGTATGAAAAACCTACAAAAATTAAAATAAAATTCTACGGACATGTGAAGATGGTGTCTTCACGTCTTGTTCACCAAATGTAACGCCAAGAAAATGCACAAGGAAAAGATTATCAAGAGCAAACAATGCATTGCAAATCTAAATGCAAATCTAATGCTAAGCAACAAAGAACAAAAGGAAAGTCAAAAACGTAAATAAAACTTGAACAATCTCACCAAATTTGTATGTATTTCCATGATTCATCTCGATTGCCCTTCTCCATTTTTCTTGTAGTAGTATAATTTCCCTCAAATTTTTCGTAAGTTCGTGCAAGTATAACCTAAGATAGTGATTAGCAAAACATTGAAGATTCAAGATTAAGTGCTCTCAAAATTCATAAGATTTCGTGAGTTTTCGAGAGAGATTGGAATGACGAAGACCAAATCAATTTATAGAAAATTGATCATTCGAACGATAGGCCAAGATCGAAAGATCAATGGATGGTTGAGATCAACAGATTAGTCACGCATTCTGATAACTGTCAGTGATGACATGAGTGATACAAATTAGAAATAGAATTAAAGATTAAATAAATGATTTAATCTTCTAGTTTGGTATTCGAAAATAGAAGAATTACCTTTGCATGACAAAAATAAAGATTGATTAAAGCAACTATTGTTCGAATGCACGCACAAGGTTTAATTAATTAAATAGGAGTATTTAATTAATATGCATGTACACGCAATTGAGTTAGCACTGGACGATTGAATGATTTGACGAAGAGATTACTCGAGAACACCACACAGACATTAAATCGAGAGTTAACTAAGTGATTAAAATAGATCTTTGAGTCGAGTAAAAGTGAATATTTAGATAACTCACACAATTATCTAAATATAGAGGAATGCATTAATATAGAATTTATGAATTAAATAATTCATTTAATTCAAGATTTGATATTTGAAGAATAATTAAATAAATAAGATTTATTTAATTAATTGATGAAGGGATTTAAATGAATAATTAAATAAATAAAGAATTTATTTAATTATAGTTGAAGTATAATAAAGAGTAAATTAAATAAGAATTTATTTAATTTGACAAGAAGGATAAGGTTAATTAGTAACATAATTAAATAAAAATAATTTATTTAATTAATCAGATAGAATAAAGAAAAGTGTAAATTAATTAAATAATTAAGATTATTTAATTAATAGAAGAAATGAAGACTATAGAGAATAATTAAATAATTGACATTATTTAATCATGACCATGAAGAATATGAATTATGAAGAATACTGAAGTCGCAGGCTTAGACCAAATTTCGATGTCTACAGATACTTCCAAAAAGTATTATTCAAGCCCAATAGTTCACCTAATATGTTCAATTAGACACAATAGTACACCAATAGTCCACTAGATGATGAAATTGATGAATAAATGCAAGAAAGGAAATAATTACATCATATTAAATGAAAATAAAGATGAAAAGTGTACATAAAGCGACATAAAAACATTTTTCATTGAATTCTCATGAAATAACTATAAAGACAAGGAAAAGGAAAATAGTTTGAGATTAATTTGGATATTTCCTTCAAGTTAATTCACTATATTGGTATTTCAACTTCCACAAACAACCAAATAAAATAACTAATAAAAATTTATGTGTGCTCTTATCCTACATGGGCCTAGGAATTCTAAGCAATACAAAAATAAATTGAAACTATAAGTATCAATCTTGACCTATGAGGAAGATTACCATAACGTATGAAGTCAATCAAATGGTTGGTGGTCTACACCATAAATAGATTTTCCTAAAAGATAATGGGAGATGCAATATCAACCCAAAGAAATATTATTTAGATGAAAGAGAACAATCTTACTAAAATCAGAGAGATCATAATGTTGTCATGTATGTGACTTGCCTCCAAATGTTGCTCCCCAATCACCCTCCTGATGGCTACCATTATCTCCCATGTTTCTGCCTTGAATAGCCACTCGATCTGAGCATAAAAATCCTCCTATATGTAGTTGCACATAGTTTGGTATTTGCATACACTCCATTTTTCATTTAACACTCATTTCCTACCCCATAAATAGAGGTTCCTTACCACCCAAGATCTCTTATCAGATTGACCTCGTGACATTTTGCAAATACCATAAGATACGTATGATCTATTTTTTCCCAAACCATAGGATACTCTGATCTATAGATTACTATCATTTTGCTTAGATCGTATGATACTCATGATCCAATTTTTCCCTTGCTTCTTTTCCAAGTCCAAGTCGAGCAATCACCAACCTATAGATAAGGAAAACCCGTAAGTCTTGACACCACAATCAGCTCATATGTATATAAATTACCAATAGATCACACAAGATCCTGATTTGAATTTCTGCTATGATTTGGACAACTAATATTTCTATTTGTATTGGCTGCCATCAAATTGATTTCTAGTTTTTTGATCATTCCATCCCACATGATAAGTAAATGAGAACATGTTAAGTTTTCTTTCTAGTCAATCCCCTTATTTGAAAGGAAATCGGCAACTTCGTTTGCCTCGCAATACACATGATTTATTGTATAATCATCGATTGATTCCAAGATCGCACATATTTTTTCAATCCACATCTTGAGTTTCCAACTTTGGGTATTTTGAGAACAAATTTCCATTACCACAATTGTTGAGTCCCCCTCAAGAAAGAGTTTCCTATGCAATGGCATAAGCCTTCATATAGTGCTAAGAATTTAGCATCATTGTTGGTGCCATTTGGTAATTTAATTGATGCAGCCCAAACTAGCGTACCTTTTGCACATATTATAATGAATCAAGATCTGGAGACCCCTAGGTTACCCATAGAGGTCATGTAGTGCCCCTCTGGTTGTTGTACTTTGTTTCTCATGTGACTCTAATATGTTGGTAGTTGTTTTAATGTGTTTTTTGATTACGCTCATCTGTAGTTAATTGATGTTTTAATTTTGTCAGTTTTGATGTAATATTGTATTGGTGAATGAAACGGGATTACATCACTCGCTTCTGAGCGTCCTGTGATTCCGCAATTTTCTCTTCACGATGTGATTGTTTATGATCTATATACATGTATGACATATGTTTTGATTGCAGGATTACAAGTACAAGACATCGACTCCACCTAGATTCATAGGTTTGAGATTGTCCATTGCCCAACTATACAATTGATTGGGAGATAGTAACAGGGTTTTCCTTGTCAAGCCACAACCCTAGTCACAGTGAGTCATCAGTCCTTATGTCAATATGCTTTGTTGTCGTGTTGTCCACATTTACCTTGTCGTTTATTTATTTTGCAAAGTATGTTTTGTTGGAAAATAATGTTAATTAATGCTTAAAATGTTTCTAGTTATTATTTAATTAATCTTGTTTAATGTTGTTAGAAGCTTTATATCTAATTTAATTAATTAAATTCAATTTATTTTGTAAAGTGATTTAATCTTTGTGATTAAAATTATTTTATAAGGTGATTAAATTAATTAGATTAAATTTTGTTAGAAATTAATATGTGATTTTGAATTATTAAATGCATAAATATCTTGTAAATATCTTAGAGGAAATATTTGTGATTTGTTTTGGAAAAGATATTTTATTTGTGACATTTGTTAGAAAAAAAATTAAATACTATAGATGGGAATGAATTCTCATAGAGAATAATTGCATAAATTGAAAGAGGATTGGTTGGGAAAAATTTGGCTCTAGTTTTATTTTCCAACTTTTTGGAAAAGAGGATTATTTTTGAAAAGGCTTTTGATAATTTTGGAATCTGAAGGCGAAGGTCTACTTCAAACTTTAATTCTTCAAGCATCTAAATAGGTTCTTTATTGTTTTTATTGTAATATACAAATTGGAAAAGGCTATTGGAATTAGTTATTGTCTTGGAAAAGATTGCCTGTACAAAGAGAATTTGTTATTTGTGTAGAAGCTTTAATTTATCTTTTAAATTTGAAAGATTGTCGTGTCTAGAAAATTGCTCTAAAAGCTTTGAGCTTCTATAGAAAATGTTTTTAGCTTGATTGTTTGGAATTGGAAATTGTCGCAAAAGCTTTAGATCCTCTATAGGAAATTGTTTTTAAACAATAGAGATTCCAGTGGGAAAACAATAGAAGATTTGGAAAAAATTTGTAAGAATTTATTTCAATCTTCCTGTCAAAATTTATGAAAATTATAATCCTCTGGTGAATTTGAAAATATCCTCCTATAGAAAAATTTTGTTAAAACTTTTTCTTCTCAAGCAATCAATCTAATTTATTTGTTATATATATATATATATATATATATATATATATTTTAAAAATGCTTGAGACAAAAAAATTTCGTACAATGAATTTGTATAAATCCCAAGTTTTGCGATTTTTTTAAAAAATCGCAGGAGAGGAAATTTTATTGAGGGGATGGGGGGCTACCCTAACAACCACCCCCACATAGAGGGAGGTAGACTATGAGGTAGTGCCCAGCGCTGCCACAATAGGTTGTAAAACCTACATTCGCCTAGTTATTTTGTTCGCCCAATTTTTAATTAATATTTATTATATTAATTATAATATATATTATATGCAATATATATATATATCTTTGTGTGTGTGTGTAAATATATATATGTATATATATGTATATATATATATATATATCTTTGTGTGTTTGTAAATATATATGTATGTATATGTATATATATATTATTTATGTGTGGGAAATTGTAATTGATTTTTAAATATTTAAATATTATATATATATATATAAATGTATTTCTTTAATAGATGCATTAAATGCACAAGTAGGTGTTTTAAAATGAAATGTTTTAAAAGAGGGAAATTGGATTTTTATATTGATGTAATTGGGAAATTGATTTAAACAATTAGATTTAATTTCTTTATGGCTTGTGAATAAAAGTGCTTTGAGTTAGAATTATTTGCGTAATGTATTATTATTTTCTTGAGATGGAAATTGGATTTAGGAAATCCTAATGATAGATTTATTTCTTGCGTGAATTGCCTATTTAAATTATGATCTCTTTTGTTTACATTTTTTTGGAAATCGGTTAATTATGTATGTAAGTCTTCCAGATGATGTTATTCTATGAGGGGGTTGTTGTGGTTTATGGTTTAGCCCTTTGATTTACCTTGGGTAGTGCACTTGGTTGAGTTTCAATTAAACACCCGGTTCTTACGAATGTGATGTGATGCTTCTTATATTTTGGATTGGGATTTGATATCCGTTTTGTGCACTTTGTTTACCCTTGGTTTCAGATTAGATCCTTGTATTGTCAATAGGGGACTGGTTCTTAGTGAGGGTCCCACACACAAATGGGTGTCAGGGTAACTCATTGAGGGTTTAAACCAATGATAATCTAATTAAAGAATTAGGGGAATGTATAGCTCTCTGTCTCTCTCATGGTTCAAGTGTTTTTTTAGGCTTGAGGTGAGATGAGAAGCATAGTTTGTATGGGGGTCTAGCAGCCGATAGAGGTAGCCAAGGTAACCCAGGATGGGGATCTAGTAGCCTAGGAAGGTTACACTAGGGTAACCCATAGAAAATTATGTAGTGACACTCCTCCTATGACAACTGAATATCCTCATGTTGTTTGTCTCTCTTTGATGTGGTATGCCTCTGGAAGTGGTGTTTTGTTGATTAATTGTTGTTTGTACTTGATTATTTTACTTTGGAAGCAATGTAACCTTTATGTATGTATTGTTCTTGTATGATATAGTTTTGTGTGTTGCTTGTGTCTAGAGGTTGTTGGTTTTGACTAGGAATTCCTTTTACTATCTCCTAGCATGGGGGTGGTCCTTCCGGTACCACTTGGTTGGTTGGAACATGCACCTTCCACCGTTGGGTTCCCATTTCATGTTCATGATGGCAAGATCTTCTAGATTGGAGAGCTCGCTTGTACCAGTTACTTTGTACTATTTCTTATGTTCTTTTGTATCATTTGGATACGTTGTACATGTACTACTCCTCATTTGTATTTGAGGAGGATTCTTGTATCATTGTTATTGTAACATTATTGTATGATCATCCTCATTTTGGAAATGAGTCTTGTAACTTCTTTATGGAATGAATGCAATCTATGAATGATTCTTAAATTCACTTTGTATCTAATGAGATGAGTTTAATGCTTTGGATATATGTTATTTATATCATGAGTTTAATTTTATATGCTATGGTTAATTTACTTTGTATATTATGGGAATGTAAGTGTTGTTGCATACCTTAGAAGATGTATGTGTTAAGTGTAGTTCACTTTACTTATTATTAATTACACTTTAAAAAAAAATGTTATGCTTCCATTGTGTTTGCGTCATTTTCTAGGATAGCATGGCGAGGCATTACACATGGTATCAGAGCCCAAGTTTAAACAATAAGGTGCTCTGGGTATAATGATTAGCCCACTAAGTTGTCTTAGATGTATAGTTGAAGTTTAAGATTTCCCTTGTTAACCTCATCTAATACCCTGAACTTGCGTGTGTGGGAGTATGCCTAGGAGACGAGGTAGAGGTCAAGGGCAAGGTAGAGATCAAGGGTGAGGTAGAGGTCATGGTCATGGATGAGGAGGTGGTTGTGGGGTTGACGACTAGGACACTTCCTCTTAGAGTTCACATGGGAGTGATCACGCCAAGCAACCAAGATTTGAGGGTATGCAGTTATGTCCCATTCTTGAGGAGACATCTGCCCGCTTAGAACTTGATCTAATGGGTAACCCATGGGTGGTAAAGGAAAATAAAATTTGGATCACCTATCAAAGGAGAAACAAAGTCCGCTCGGGAATTCTTGTGAATATCAAGAGTGAATTGGTAATTCCTAAGAAAGTTTGGGTACCAACTCTGAGTTATAGGCTCATTCCCTCTTACTTTAGTGACCAGGAGGAACTTATCACCGACAGTGATAGTGATTCTAAATCACTTTTGGGTTGAAAATTATCACAGGCAGTTATGACTACCTTGTAAGCAATGTCATTAGTTACTGCATTACTTTCTTTGGATTGATGTTTATTATGGGATGCTAAGAATTTAGTGACCCTAATGGTGTTTGTATCACCATTTTGTTTGGTTTGGATGATAGTATTTGATCTAGATGATTATGATTTCCTTTACTGATGTTTATGTTACATGGATTTATGAAGTTTAATTATGTTTGGATAAATTTAAATCTATGTAACATGTGACTTATGTTTATGTTCACTATGCGTCTAATTAGTGATGGTTATATGATGTGCATGTTGTACCTTATCTAGTGACTTCCAAGAGTAAGTCGAAGCTTAGGGGGGAGGATGTAGTGCCCCTCTAGTTGTTGCACTTTTTTTCTCATGTGACTTTGATCTATTGGTAGTTGTTTGAGTGTGTTTTTGATATATGCTCATCTGTAGTTAATTGATGTTTTAATTTCATCAGTTTTGATGTGATATTGCATTGGTGAAGGGAACATGATTGCATCACTCACTTGTGAGCACTTTGTGATTCCATGATTTTCTCTTCACGGTGTGATTGTTTATGATCTATATACATGTATGACATATGTTTTGATTGCAAGATTGTAGGTACAAGACATCATCTCCACCTAGATTCACAGGTTTGAGCATGTCCATTGCCCAATGGTACAGTTGATTAGGAGATAGTAATGGGGTTTTACTTGTCAAGCCACAACTCTAGTCACAGTGTGTCATCAATCCTTGTATCGGTATGATTTGTTGTCATGTTGTCCACATTTACCTTGTCTTTTATTTATTTTGCAAAGTATGTTTTGTGGGAAATTAATGTTAATTAATGCTTTAAATGTTTCTACTGATTATTTAATTAATCTTGATTAATGTTGTTAGAAGCTTTATATCTGATTTAATTAATTAAATTTATTTTATTTTTTAAAGTGATTTAATCTTTGTGATTAAATTTATTTTATAAGGAAATTAAATTAATTAGATTAAATTAAATTTTATTAGAAATTAATATGTGATTTTGAATTATTAAATGCATAAATATCTTGTAAATATCTTAGAGGAAATATCTATGATTTGTTTTGGAAAAGATATTTTATTTGTGACGTGTGTTAGAAAAAATAAATTAAATACTGTAGTTGGGAATGAATTCTCGGAGAGAATAATTGCATAAATTGAAAGAGGAAAGAGACTACTTCATGGCAATCAAAAATGATATTTTGAAAGGTTGTTGAAAATTTGGGGAAGAAGTTCTCAGAAAAAATTGGCTCTGGTTTTATTTTTCAACTTTCAGGAAAAGATGATTATTTTGGAAGAGGCTTTTGATAATTTTGGAATCTAAAGGCGAGGATCTACTTCAAACTTCAATTCTTCAAGCATCTGAAATAGGTTCTTTATTGTTTTTATCATAATACAAATTGGAAAAGGCTATTAGAATTAGTTATTGTCTTGGAAAAGATTGTCTATACAAAGAGAATTTTTTATTTGTGTAGAAGCTTTAATTTATTTTGTAAATTTGAAAGATTGTCATGTTTGGAAAATTGTTGTGAAAGCTTTGAGCTTTTGTAGAAAATGCTTTTAGTTTGATTTGTTTCGAATTGGAAATTGTTGTAAAAGCTTTAGATCCTTGTTGTGCAGTTTTTGCACACACACCCCACTTGGAGTAGGGACCCTCTTTTTGGGATGTCTTTTGGCCTTTAGTTTTATTGGATTTGTCTTTTTTAAGGTCTTGACATGTTGGTATTACTGGTTTTGGTCTTGCCCTGAGGCTTGAATTGGTTAAAATTGAGTTTCAGGAAAAATTCAGGTTTTCACCTGAATCCGGGATTTTCCAACTCTGGCGGATTTTCCCGGGCTCTGGCTCATTGTTTGGTCATCACTGAATTTTTCAAATCCGGGTTTCTTCCTGAATCTAAGATTTTTTCGGTTATGGCAAATTTTCCCAAACTACGCTAAAATCCTGAACTTTGTTAAAATCTCAGTTTTTGACTTTCTGCGAATTTTGTGTTCATCCGGATTTCCGCGTATCTTGCGATTTTCCGAAATTCCGTCCTAGGCTTGAGTTTCTAGTTTTTCAGACATGTCTTGTCGATCATTAATGCTTGCAGTACCTTTGCTTAGATGTGTATGGGGATGGATTTAAAGTCTTTTTGGCATACTTTTAACTTGACCATTCACTTGTTTGCTGCCTTGACGTCTAAGTGCTTTCTCCATTCGGGCTTTGAGCATTGATCTTTAAGTCGTTTGTGTGTGGATTGTTTGGAGCGCTGATTGAGGTTTCCATTGCTAGAGCGTGTCTGCTTTGTGGTCGCTTTTTCAAGCTCAAGTTTTATCTGGATTAATCAATGTTAAGTTGTCGATGACCCCTCTTATTTGTTTGCGTGATGATTGAGTTTTTCAGTGTTGAATGATGATCATTCCGGGTCGGCTTATCTTTGGTCACGATTTTGTTTTATCAACTTAGGGTTTGACCCAATTTTTGTAAATCTCCATCACCTGCAATATGCCCTACTTTTTTTGCCCAATAAATGTCGAATAGGTTAGTGTTGATGGGCGTTCGGGGAAGGATTTTGTTCCAAATGTGCAATTCATTATATTCAGCAAGATTAGGGTTTTGGGTGTTTTGCTTGAAAATTGTTCAAAATGGTTAAATCGTCATAATTTTTTTTACATCTTGCACTTGAATTAAATTGATCCCTATCTTGTAAGGACTCGGAGTGCTCTAGACTGATCTTCATAGATGGTATTTTAAACCCTAAGCTTACCCTGGTATTCATGGCGGGAGGTTTTCATCGAAATTGGGGTATCGCTATTTCGCCATGAGGTTTAGACATTTTGAGGTCTTTTGAAATCTAAATTCATGAAAATTCTGAATCTTGTTGGTTGGCGTCAATTTTGGGGTCATTAGAGTCTAGGTGGAGAAGTTTGCATAATCGTTCGGTCACTGGTTCGTGTGTTGTCATTTGTCGAGTTCCCGTGGTGTCCGCGGAATTTTTGCGCACCCGAATTTTCCCAGTTTTGGCTAATTCCACGGAGTGTAGCGATTTCTGGAGTTCTTCAAACTATCAGCGAAAATTTGTTCTGTCCAGACTTTTCCAGTTTTCCTGTCTAGTTTTATTTCTTTCAATTTTTCGAAGATAGGATTTATGGAGTCAATGCTAAATGCCAATTTCTTGTTGCCAATAAATGAATTTCATTATTATCTCATAATATTTTGTCCGTACTAACGATTTATTTGGTCGGTGATGTTTTGGCAGCAAGAATCCGTCTGGGTTGGATTTCTCCGAAATTCTGCCCCGACTAGATTTTCCCGGTTTACAATGTTTTCCCGGACTGCTTTATTTTTCTAAATTTTCAAGGATTGGCGATTTGTGATAGTTTCTAATTACCTTATATGATTTTATGCTAATCCTTTGGGTGGAATATGCATGATAATTGAATACTTACGATGATCCTTTTGTGAGTACAGGCTGAATCAAGCAAGGTCGCTGTAGGAAAATCCAAGGGTGACTCGGAGTGTTAGAAAGTTGGATGGTCCATGTGATCACCAAAATTTAACAAGGAACCAACTACCACTGGGCAGGTCTTATTAGCACCATAATAGACAAGCAGCTGAGGGACGTCCTGGAAACTAAGAGGTTCACCATGTCCTCCTATGTGATGTATGTGTTAGCCAGATTCTACCCGTATAGGGGTTTGAATCCACGAGGGACATTTGGACAAGACATAGTCTATGAAGTATACCTAGAGTTACACCTAGGACACAAAGACTACAGAAGGGCTAATGATGCATTCACAATGCATATCACTAGGATGCTTCAGAATGTCGAGCATGTGTGACTATCAGATGGAGCAAAAGGGTTGATAAAGAATTATGGAGCTTGGTTCATTCAGTTTCCTACCTTCTCATACATTAGAATTAATGGATGTCCGACTGCTCCATATAGGTTACCTCGATACCCTACTGATCATATTGTATTATTGGAAATTTTTAGACAGATATGTGAGTTTGATGCCATTGTCAAGAAGGAAAAGCATAAAACAGGCTTTGGTGGGGATTCCCCTCTTGGAATTGGCGTAGCAAAAGTGTGCCCTTCCATTCAATCAGCACACACCGCAGGAGATGAATTGGAAGCATATGGTTTCTCCTTCCACTCCAAGAGAACAAACTTTGATATCACTGGGGAGGCACAGAAGAAGGCTACCAAAGAGTACCGTCATAAAGATGATCTAGAAGACTATTGGGCCAACACCAAGGATGATCTTGAAGCAAGAAAGAAGAGGTACTCTAGGCTCCCTGTTGATGTGATCAGACAATACAATGTCAAGCTAATCCTTGACCAACTAGAGGATGATGGAAACCTGGTACAAGATCATGCCTATGAATCTGTTAAGGACAGATCAATTAGAGAAATAAACTGGAATGAGGATGAGGTCACAGAGTTGGAGGACCTAATGGCCCTTGTAATGAAATTTACTTCTAAATGGCTAAAGCATAAGATTTGGGAGCTAGAGAGTGAGAAGGTACCCTGTACCTTCAATTTGATGGGAAATCTTAACCCAATGTCTACTTCAGAAGAATCCGGGGAAGATGACCCCAAAGGGAAGACTAAAAAGAGCTCACCTTTCAAGATAAAGATCAGAGGCCTGAAAGAAAGTGATCCGAAACCAAAAAGAAAGCCAAAAGGAAAGAAAAGAAGTCGGGCTTTGAAGATTGGCAGGTCCTCTGATGAGGAAGAGTTGGAAAAGGCAGAAGAGGAGGATGTTCCTCCACCACCAAAGAAGACAAGAACAACCAGGGATTCAAAGAAGAAGGTTCAGGATACATCAAAGGATGAGCCTCTTATTGTTGATATAGAAAGTTCAGGAGAGAAGACAAAATTCTACATAAGAAGATCAAGGACTCCATCCCCTAAGGATCCAACGCAAAAGATGGACTCTTCTCCAAAATTACCAACCGCGGAGCCATGCAAGGCTGCTTCTCCTCCACCAAGCATGCCTGAGCCGGAGATTCCTGAGGAGCATGAAACCAATGGGGAGGAGGAACCATTCAAGGAAGGGGAACTCTTTGATGCAGCAGTAGAACTTGAGGTTGAAGAGGTAAAGGAACAACCTTCCCCATTAGTGCAATATGAGGATTCCCCAGTAAGCAGCAGAGGCCACGAGTCACCTGAGAAGGAGAACATCCCAGTTAGAACCCCATCACCAGTGCAAGAGGTGGAGCTTGAAGAAGGTGATCAAGGTGAGCAGCTCCCTGAAAAGGAAGAGGAGAAAACAACAGAACAACAGGAAGAGGAAAAAACTGATGAAATCTAGGTAGAGCCTGCTGTCCCGGATTGGCTTGAAAAGGAAATCACCAAGAAGAAACAAGTGGTGGTTGAAGACACTCCCTTGGATTGGGATGAAATGCTATCCAAGATTGGTAAGGGAAAGAAGAAAAGGACAACTAAGGTGGTTTCAAAAATAGAAAGGTATGAAGCAAATAACCGAGTTGTCCACATTGCCACCCCTGCTGCAGACAAGACTAAAGAAGATGTCACTGGTGAGGATTACAATGTGCAGACTTTTAACCTTGGACCAACATCTATGGTGCAGGATATAGAAGAGTATGAAGGGTCTAGCACTGTGATCATTGGCAGATTGAGAAAGGAGAATGAAAGACTTAGGAAATGCTTGGAAGAGGTGATGAAACCCTTGTAATCTCTTCACCCATCTTCTTCTGCCACTCCTGGCTTTTTTCCCAAGGAAACTATCTCTGAGATTGAAAAGATGAAGGCCTCTGCTCAAACTGCAATGAATTGGTTTAAGGATGTGTGGAAGAAAGGACATAATGCAATCAAGGATATCCTTTCCATTGGGAAAGATGCAGTCAGAGCTAAGGAATTATTGGAGCATGTGCTATCCTAGGATAGGGAAGACCTTGACCTTCTACTGCAGAAATCCAAGGTCATCATAGAATATGGTAAAGATCAGTTGGTTACTGATGGGATCCTTCCTTCCTCTAGACTAAATGAACCTTGGGAATGGTTTGGGGCTCTAAAAATTCGGCAAAAGTCCATAAGGAAGATACAGAAGCGAAAGAAACAGATAGATGGTGACTTGACTGGGGTCTATGAGGGATGCATTACATTTTTTGAGGTCATGACTGGCAGGAGAAAGATTGCTCCCAAATACGTGAGCTTGGAACAGCTAAGGGAGTGGTGGCATGATGTGTATGCTCCTGATTCTGAGAATGCCATAACAGGGCACCAGTTAGATGATGCAGCAACCTACTTGGCAGTAATGGATAAGTATCAAGCCAACAAGGATGAATGGGATAAGACTGTTAAACAGTCAAAAGAGGAGTTTGATTCCATTGAATACAGGCTTAGGATCTTGCCTTTGCCACCTGTTGTCGAGCTCAATGGAATGTTTTTGAAGGTTCAAGGATCGTTGGGACAGAATAAGGATAAGGGAGGCGATATTTAATGCCATTTTGAGATTTGTGCTTCCCTATTATTATAGGGCATGTATTGAACCAGACTACATTGGGGATTGTGCCTAGGCCAACCTTGATGATATATGGCATTTAATGTATGCCTTATTTTGATTTCCTAGGTTGACTTGTTTTGGTGGTTGTTCTTATTTTGTAAATGTTTGGCTGGGCCGACATGTCTTGAGAATTTTCTATAAAAGGCATCCTTGCCTCATTGTATAGTGTTAACTGAAAAGTAACAGAGATAAGTAAGAGCAAAAAAGAGCTAGAGTATTTTGTAGTAGAAGTAGTAGTCAATTTCTTGAAGCAAATGTTGTAACAAAACAGTGGAATTGTTGTAACATTTTGGTAATATAATGCAATTGAAGACATTATGGTTTTCCTGGTGAAATCTCTTGTGTTATTTTATTTTGCATGGTTCTTGTTGTTTTATCTTTCAAATTGCTTAAGGATTTAGGGTTTAGTGTTTAGAATTAGATTATCCTTAGTTTGGTGAATGATATTTATGATTTCATATTTGGAATGTTTGTAGCAATCTCTGGTCTATACTCCCAGTAACTATCTAATTGTAGTAGGCTGGTGAAGTCAACCTGGACCATATATTTATATGTGCTTAAGTTCGATTGTGGATGAACAGCTATGATTTGAAAATTTAGATACCTTAGAAGATTGCACTGTTCTTGTGATATCGCATTGTGGGTTAAGTAATAGTTGGTTATTTGAGGTTGGTCCATTCCAGATATCTGTTATTTGCATTGTTCATTCTAGGAATAGTTTAGATCTTATCATATCTCTGCACCCTTGTCTTTTTCTATTTCTTTGTCCATTGATTAGATTTAGGATTTAAGATCATTACATTGCAAAATCTGATAAATTAAGAGATACAATTTGCTTGTAGTAAGGTCCCTTTGTGATTACCATCATTTTCACATATTATCTGAGTTGTTTATGCATTGTCATGACCTGACACCCGAGAGACCTTGGGGTGATTTTTAGTAATTAATTGTTGAAGATTATCTTTCAAGAGAGATAGAATATTGCATTATGTCTGAGTTGTTGCTGTCCAGAAAACACCATCAATAGATTGGCGCTAAAAGGAGGGTCTGAATGAGCACACTGGATTGTTTCTTGAATGCCATCTCTCATGAAAGATATAGGAGAAATACCAGATCTACCACAGGAGAGGAAGATTTATAGGAATTACAGTTCCCCACTAGGTCAAGAAGGGCTCGAGAAAGGGGAGAATCATCATCACCTATCCCTTCACTAGCATCATCCACATCTTCACATCCTGAGGTCGAGGCTATACCCATCCCTGAAGCATTTCCCATTCAACAGCCCCAGCTTATCATTAACCAACCACAACCACTACCCCCTCTTTTACCAATGGCTTTCCTAGCTAATAACCCATCTCCCTTATTCTTCCAGGCCTACAATGTAATGCCCAAAAACCCTGAGCATTTCTGTTCAAAATTCTATGTCAATGACCCAAACAGGACTGTGGAAGAGCACATAAGAATTTTCCAAACCTGCCTCAAAGACAGAGGGATTGTTCATGAAGATGTTGCTTGTAGGTTGTTTCCTTATTCACTAGGAGAAGAGGCCTTTTACTAGTACAATCACCTCCCCTCTAGTTCAATTCTTAATTAGAATGATCTTGAGACTGCCTTTTTGCAAAATTTCAGAATACCCATCAGTGCCAATGAGTTATACCTTCAATTCATTAAAGTCAAGAGAGAGGTTAATGAACCAATATCCAATTTCAATAATAGGTTTCACCGTGCATACACCAAACTTTAGGATCCTTATGTTTTAGATAATAATACAGCCTTAGGAGTCTATTATGAAGCATTAGATAGCCTGATAGCAACCTTTTTGATGTGGAGACCTAATCCTCCATCCACTTTAACTAACGCTTATACAGAAGCTGTTAAGCTTAGCACAGATTTGAGACAACACTTGACTGGACCATTACCTTCTTTAGGACCGATTGCACATCCCAATCAGGTTTTGGCAGTGAATCAGCATCTCACAAATCATACCCCAATCATGAATCCAGTACCTTAGTTACCTTTGGTGCCACACTCGGGACCACCCATGAGTCAGGTTTCCTCTATGATGAATTTTATCCAACAGCAGGTTAACCAGCCTATGTACCAGTCACATCTGAATAGTTTTCCTACCTATCTGCAAAATTTTGAAGTGTTGCACCAGTCTATGGGATCTGCTACAATGCATGCTCCTCCTCAGAGTAATCTAAATCAGCTTCCTTATTGAGATTCAAATAGGGAGAAGATTGATTAAATGGTTGAGCAGATAAAGAAGCTAAATCTGGAAGTGACCTACCTAAGAAATCAAAATAGCCAACTACAAGCTACCTAGAAGAGTATGCAATCCAATCAGAACATAGAGTTTCTGCAAGGGCAGAATTTTGACAGAGGGCAGCGTAATGAAAGAGGATTCTACAATGACAGGGGCTACAATAATGATAGGAGACAAAATTTTGATAGAATCCAAGGTAGCAGATCTGGATTCGATAAGAGGCCATCACATGGGAAAAGTAGAATTTGGAATACCGGACCTAACAATGGAGGAGTCCCCACCCCATTAGATCAACTAGTTAATCAAGTGGTCAACCAATCGGCAAATCAGCCAGCCAGTCAGGACAAGTCTCCCAGCAGTGTATATCTGGCTCAAGCAGCTCTATCAAGATGGTGCAGGCTCCATAAGACAAGTTAACATTCAGAGTTAGAATGTCCAGAATTCTAAACCGATGCCTCTATTTTCCAGTATGAGGTAGAAAATAATGCAAATGGGTAGGAGATTGTTCCCTCCAACCCTTATGATTCTCCTGTGCTGGTATTAAATCACGTTCCCTTCCCAACAAGTAAGGAAAATGTACCAGAGGAGGAATTTGATTCTCAGGAAGGGAAAACAGATCAAATTTGCAATGGGGATGAAGTGGCTCAGTTATTTAATGAAGAAACAATGAATGATAATGGCCCCCTCAATCAGGAGGAAGCCTATGTTGAAGGGGTGCAGATGTTTCAGAGACAAGGTTTGAGAGATATGCCTCATAGGCATCCACAGGCTGGGGGACCTTTTACCACCTTCATTCCTCCTAACAGCTTCAATACCCCTCTAGATACTAATGCTAGCAATAATCCTTCTTATCCGCATGTTTCCAGGCAGTACCTTTCGAAGGAAAGGCAAGCTCAAGCTGACCTACAAAAGGAAAAGACTGTTCAAACAAGCAAATACAAGATAGATGAACCTCCAAGGAAAGTATCAACTGATATGAGCAAGGAGCAAATGGCTTCATATGTCGCTGAGGAGTTCAAGAAATTAAAGGTAAATATTTCAGCATTTGAGTTATTGAGGTTCCCTGCAATTAGGAAGGAAGTTTTGGGTACTTATGATGCTCGTTCAATATCTTTGGATAAGCCTTCTGGCGAGGATATTGGCAATATTTCTAGATCCCAGCTTGTGAAGACACAAGGTCAAGCTCATAGTCGGACTAATTTTCCCCCTGGAGATAATGGAAAGGAGAAGGATAAGACTCCAATGGCGCAAGTAGATACTCAGCCAACTTTTTTTCAAGGGAAGACGGAAACCCCACCATTTCTAATTTTTGTCTGAATATTCGGTAAGAATCTACATAATTGTTTATTAGATTCTAGTGCTTCCACCAATGTGATGCCATTTGGAGTTTGTAGAGCTTTAGGAATTACACCTATTGACTCTTAGAAGAAAGTGACTCAGTTGGATAGAACTGAAGTAAGAGTGGTGGGAGAACTAAATATGATTCACATGCAGATAGCTTCTGACCCAAGGATTCAATTGGTTATTAATATTCAGGTAGCTAATATCCCTGATGCGTATGGTTTGATTCTAGGAAGTGGTTTTACTAAGGCTTTGAATGGGTATGTGTCTACTGACCACTCTCACATGTGGCTTCCTTGGAAAGGAGTGCCAAATCAGATTAGAATTGAAAGAGAACCAAGAATGAAATACATGATTACAGAATACCAAAATGCTTCAACTGAGGTTCTTGTATCAGAAGTAGGAATGAGAAATTATATACTATCGACTCAGTATGAGGATTCAGACTCGGAGAAGGTATTGATGCTACATACAACGCCCCTCGATGCAGAGGCAGAGTCTAGTTATGGTGCTGCTTTAACAGAACCAGTTGGAAAGGAGGAAGAGTCAGAAGATAATCAGATCAGCCTATTAGACAGCTTCCAGGAATTCATGAAGCAGTGTGTTGAAAATCAAATTCATTTAGGTAGAAGGACAAGATTTGAAGAGTTACTCCTACCTAATTGGTGTAGAGTTCATAATCCTTCCCATTCAGATTTGAAGTTTTATTTATGCCAAACAGCAGTAGAACAAGTGCAAAAATGCCTAGATCCAACTCAGGCAGCTAAGACAGAAGAGCAAATTTCCTAGGAAGAGTGTAGAAACAAGATACCTTCACTGTCTAAGGAATCATACAGCAATGATAAACTGAGGGATGTAATAAAGAAGATTACAGCTACTAAGTGTTGGACACTTAGGTTTGATGGATCCAAGTCCAAGCATGGAGCTGGGGCAGGATTTGAACTGATCAGTCCAAAAGGTAAGAATTTCTTTGCAACCCATAGGCTTCAATTTCACTGTACCAATAATGTAGCAGAGTATGAAGCATTAATTCATGGACTTCTTAAAGCACTTAAGAAAAAGGTTAAGATTCTGCAAGTTTTTGGTGATTCTGAGTTAGTAATTAAGCAAGTATGGAGACAATATTCATGCCATGATCAGATAATGACCAATTATAGGCATAGAGTATGGGACCTCATTGAGGGATTTGATGCGTTCAATATCCAACTTATACCATGGGAGAAGAATCAAACGGCAGATTCTCTAGCTCAGGCAGCGAGCACTCTGCAGCCTTTATCCTTGTCAGGATTGAAGAAATTCACTGTGGAATTGACTCCTGTGCCATCAATCCTAGATAATGTTACTAACTTTCAGGTGTTTGAAGACGACAAACATATTCTTGATTTTATCACAAACACAGATTTTTTTGCTTCCCAAATCATTGATGAAGCAGAACCACAGGAAGCAGAACTGAATTTAGAAGGTGTGATGAATCTGAAGTCTAATATTATTCCAAGAGGAATGGTATAGTTGGAGCAGATTTTTGATATGGACAAGATCAGAGATCAAGAACAAGAGTCAAAGAAAGAATCAATCAGTTGACAGTGTGACACTCACAATTTAGGAACTAAGGACAATGTTAAGAACATTTTCATTGGTAAGGTATGCACCAAAAAGAAAAAAAAAAAAAAAGGGATAATTGAAACCTTGCACAGCTTTCCAGATATAGTGGCCTGGAGTTATGAGGACTTGAAGACCTATGATACATCCATCATAACTCATACTATACCCCTAAAGCCAGATGCCAAACCTTTTAGACAGAGACAGAGACCTATCAACGCATTGTTGGAACCACTCATACAGAAAGAAGTTCAGAAGTTACTATCTGTCAAAATTATATTTCCGGCCAGACATTCAACATGGGTGGAAAATTTGGTTCCAGTGAGAAAAAAGAATGGAGAAATTAGGCTCTGTGTTGATTTCAGAAATCTGAACAGATCATCAGAAAAAGATAACTATCTAGTTCCTTCGTTGGATGAAGTACTTCAAGTGGTTAATGGATCCCAGATGATGTCCTTTCTGGATGGTTATTCAGGGTACAATCAAGTGATGGTCTAATATGAGGATAGGCACAAGACTGCTTTTACAACTAAGTGGGGTACCTTTGCCTACAAAAGGATGCCATTTGGACTCATTAATGTAGGGGCCACATTTCAAAGGGCTATGGATATTTCCTTTAAAGATATCATAGGAAAATGCATTATCATTTATATGGACGACCTGACTATTTTTTTGAAGAACAGAGGGGATCACATCTCGGATTTGCGCAATGTATTTCAAAAGTGCAGAGAATTTGGTATATCCCTGAATCCTAAAAATATATTTTTGGAGTAACAAAGGGAAAGCTACTAGGACATGTGATATCAGAAAAAGGAATTGCTATTGATCTAGAAAGAGTGGAAGCTATATTGAAGATTCAGCCACCTGCTAGGAAAAAGGAGATGAAGTCCTTTGGTAAGATCAACTTCATCAGAAAATTTATTACTGGATTTGCTGAAATTGTGAAACCATTGAATGCAATGTTGAAGCAAGATGCCAAGATCAAATGGACTACAGAAGCAAAGGAGGCATTTGCAGAGGTCAAAAGGGCCATTGTTGATGCTCCAGTACTAGTAAGTCCTAATTATAGTAAACCCTTCTACATCTATTCATTTGCTTCAGACCATTTATGTGTTGGAATGCTAACTCAAAAGTCTGATGAGGGAAATGAGCATCCTATTGCCTTTATGAGTGCCCCATTAAAAGATGTTGAGTTGAGATATCCAAGTGTGGAAAAGCAGGCATATGCCCTGGTCAGAGCAGTAAAGAAATTTCGGCATTACATCCTCAGAAATAAGGTGTATGCAATTGTTCTGGACTCTGCAGTTTAGTTACTTCTGATGCAAAATGAATTAGGTGAGCGCAGAGCTAAATGGGTGACCATGCTACAAGAGTATGACATTGAGATCCAGCCCATGAAGCTGGTAAGAGGGAAAAGACTCACTCAGACTATGGCTGAAATAGGTCCTGAATTGATTGTTCAGAATTATAATATCGAAGAGATTTCCCCAGATGGTTGGTATGACGATATAGTTTATTATTTGCTGAATCAACGATCTCCAGGTCATCTTAATTCAGTTTAGAGATGAGCTCTACAGTTAAAGAGTGATGGTTTTATGTTGAAAGGAGTTGTTCTATACAAGAAAAATCATGAAGGCATTTATTTAAGGTGTCTTGGGAAACAGGAAGCTGAAAGAGTGATGAACGAATTTCATGAGAAATATGGTACTGGTCATGGCTTTGCAATTGCCACAGCAAATCAAATTTTGAGGGCAGGATATTACTGGCCTACATTGTTCAAAGATGTCCACCATCATGTCAGGACCTGTCACACATGCCAGACCACAGCAACGAGGGAAAGGTATGCCGTGCTCCCGCTCCAACCGGTCATTGAGGTAAGGCCTTTTGCTCAGTGGGGAATGAATTTCATAGGTCCCATCAACCCACCATCTTCTACAGGACATAGGTACATTCTCACTATTACTGATTATTTCACAAGATGGACTGAGGCTTTTTCTTGTAGGCAATGTACATCTAAGGTAGTGATTGATTTCTTAGAGTCTGCTATTCTTAATCGATTTGGATGCCCTATTGCTGTTGTCTGTGATAATGGTCCTACTTTCGCATCTTTAAAATTTTCAAATTGGGCTTTTGATCATGGTGTTATTGTGAAGTTTGCATCTAATTATTACCCTCAGGGTAATGGCTTAGCAGAATCCTCTAATAAGAACCTATTGACTGTTATCCGTAAGCTGTTAGAGAGGAACCCAAAAGACTGGCACACCCAACTTTGGTTTTCACTTTGGGTAGATCATACAAGACTTAAGTAATCCATTGGCACATCTCCTTATCATTTAGTGTATGGTTTGGAGCCAGTATTCCCTATTCAACTCAAGATCCCAACTTTACAGTTTATAAATTAGTTTTATGCTGAGGGGGACAAGAGGGAGGCTAGGTTGACAGAACTACTGCACCTTGAAGAGAAACGAGACAATGCCCTTGAGAATTTTTCTAAACATCAGGGGGTAGTTAAGAGATGGTTTGACAGGAGGGCTAAAGTCAAAGCCTTCAGGATTTCTGACCTTGTCCTATACTGAGATAAACCTCATGATCAGAAAGGGAACCATGGGAAATTTGATAAAATCTGGCTTGGCCCATATCAAATTGGTGAAATACTTGGAGATAAGGCCTTCCGTCTGAGGACTCTCATGGAAGAAGATATCCCACTGCCTGTCAATGGGCAATATTTGAAACATTATTTCTAGTCCTGAGCTATTTTCAGCTCTCTGTTCTGTATATAGTTAGAGTAGGTTTCCCTTTTGCTTTGCTTGTTTTTCTTTGGTTAGAGTGGGTTTGCTTTGGTTTGTTTGTTTTAGTTCGCATTGCTCGTGCTCTTGGTTTTTTCTCTTTTGGGATCTTTGGGTGCATCTGTATAGCAATGGTGACAAAGCAGGTCTGATGTTCTTAGTATTCCTCTTACAAACTCCAATCATCCTTCCAGGACACTGTGGTACAAACTCTCTACCTAATGTCACCTACCCTTATGCGGAGGCAAAGGGTTTTCTAGTCAGTTTGAACGGGAATATATCGGGGTCTTATACTTTAAATTATTAAATATACCTGCAGTTGCAGAAGGTCCTAATAAGGTCTGAACAGGTGAAAAAACCTTTTCTAATCTAGTGCCACTGTGGTCCTTAGCCCTGAGTGTGGACTTCACTATTCACAGGTTGAATGAAATGAGTGAAAAGGAAAAGATAAAAAAAAAAAAAGGAAAAAGGGAAAGATAAGAAAATTTTGAAAATTTTGAGTTCAACTTATCAGGGGGATCTGAATATCTCTACCGGGGCTATGGATGCCTGGCTAGAAGTAGAGCTATGTTCAGGAGGATCACAGCGATAACCTCATCAGGGCTATGGACGCCTGACTGGCAGCGAGGCTCTATCCAGGTTACTTTTAGAGTATGAATCTTTACGTAGCTTGTTCGTACCGAGTTTGGTTCCTATTCCAACTAAGGGAGGGAAATGAATGCATGTGCACACACTTTGACCCTGCTATAGGAAACTTTGAATGACTAGAGGTTTCTTTGTTTTAACATAGAGGTGGTGCCAAGATATGTGAGTTGAAACCATAAGTTCTGGGTTCTTGATTCCAGTTTGTCATTGAAATGCTCAGGAGCATTTCCCAGTGGAGTCACCATTTGTTGTACAGTTTTTGCACACACGCCCCACTTGGAGTAGGGACCCTCTTTTTGGGATGTCTTTTGGCCTTTAGTTTTATTGGATTTGTCTCTTTTAAGGTCTTGACATGTTGGTCTTACTGGTTTTGGTCTTGCCCTGAGGCTTGAATTGGTTAAAATTGAGTTTCAGGAAAAATCCAGGTTTTCACCTGAATCCTTGATTTTCCAGCTCTGGCGCCCGGGCTCTGGCTCATTGTCTGGTCATCACTAAATTTTCTGAATCCGGGTTTCTACCTGAATCCGAGATTTTCCAGTTTTGACGGATTTTCCTGAACTATGCTAAAATCCTGAACTTTGTTAATATCTCGGTTTCTGCCTTTCCGCAAATTTTGTGTTGATTCGTATTTCCGCGTATCTTGGGATTTTCTGAAATTCTGTCCTGGGCTCGGGTTTCTAGTTTTTCAAACATGTCTTGTCGATCATTAATGCTTGTAGTACCTTTGCTCAAATGCGTATGGGGATGGATTTAAAGTCTTTTTGGAATCATTTTAACTTCACCATTCACTTGTTTGCTGCCTTGACATCTAAGTGCTTTCTCCATTCGGGATTTGAGCATTGATCTTGAAGTTGCTTGCGTGTGCATTGTTTAGAGCACTGATTGAGGTTTCCATTGCTAGGGCGTGTCTGCTTTGTGGTCGCTTTTTCAAGCTCGAGTTTTATTTGGATTAATCAATGGTAAGTTGTCGATGACCCCTCTTATTTGTTTGTATGATGATTGAGTTTTTCCGTGTTGAATGATAATCATTCCGGGTCAGCTTATCTTTGGTCACGATTTTGTTTTATCAACTTAGGGTTTGACCCATTTTTCACAAATCTCCATCACCCACAATATGCCCTACTTTGTTTTCCCAATAAATGTCGAATAGGTTAGTGTTGATGGGCGTTCGGGGAAGGATTTTGTTCCAAATGCGCAATTCATTATATTCGGAAAGATTAGGGTTTTGGGTGTTTTGCTTGAAAACTGTTCAAAATGGTTAAATCGTCATAATTTTTTTTACATCTTGCACTTGAATTAAATTGATACATGCCTTGTAAGGACTCAGAGTTCTCTAGACTGATCTTCATAGATGGTATTTTAAACCCTGAGCTTACCCTGGTATTCAAGGCGAGAGGTTTTCATCGAAATTGGGCTATCACTGTTTCACCATGAGGTTTAGACATTTTGAGGTCTTTCGAAATCTAAATTCATGAACATTCTGAATCTTGTTGGTTGGCATTGATTTTGGGGTCATTAGAGTCTAGGTGGAGAAGTTTGCATAATCGTTCGGTCGTTGGTTCACGTGTTGTCATTTGTCAGGTTCCCGTGGTGTCCGCGAAATTTTTGCACACCCGGATTTTCCTGATTTTGGCTAATTCCGTGAAGTGTAGCGATTTCTGGAGTTCTTCAAACTATCTGTGAAAATCTGTTCTGTCTGGACTTTTCTAGTTTTCCTTTCTAGTTTTATTTCTTTCAATTTTTCGAAGATAGAATTTATAGAGTCAATGCTAAATGCCAATTTCTTATTGCCAATAAATGAATTTCATTATTATCTCATAATCTTTTGTCTGTACTAACGATTTATTTTTCCGGTGATGTTTTTTCAACAAGAATCCGTTTGGGTTGGATTTCTCCGAAATTCTGCCCCGACTAGATTTTCCCGGTTTACAATGTTTTCCCGGACTGCTTTATTTTTCTGGATTTTCAAGGATTGGCGATTTGTGATAGTTTATAATTGTCTTATACAATTTTATGCTAATCCTTTGGGTGGAATATGCATGATAATTGAATACTTACGATGATCCTTTTATGAGTATAGGCTGAATCAAGCAAGGTCACTGCAGGAAAATCCAAGGGTGACTCAGAGGGGTCCTCTATTTCAGAAGTAGAAAGATTAAGGTTGGATACCAAGAGCCAACTTCCTGAAAGCAAGATATCTTCTGTGTGGTCCGAAGTTTCTGATACTAATGTTGGAGCCTGGAGATACGAAGAGTTTAAACAGAGGATAGCTGAGAAGTATCTGTCAGTCCTAAGGAATGGAATGATGAAGTCCGGACTGGTGCATGTGGTAGGGTTTCCTCCTGCAATCCAATGCTATGAGTTGATTTTGGAGTGTGCCCAACAGTATGATTTTGATACACAAAGGGTTGTTAGTACTGAGGGAAGAGTCTTGGTGAATTTCAGTCCTGCTTCTATTGGCCAAGCCTTTGACATGTCGGATTTTCCTTCTGTGTGTGCTCTAAACATGGACTTGGCCAGAACATATTATGAAAATGAGACAATCAAAGCTCAACAAATGATTAATGCTTGGTTGGAGAAGCCAAAGTCACATTACTCTAAATTACCCAAGTAGTTGCATAGGGTTAAATTCAAGACAGACATCTATGATGCAATCACATTTTTAAGCAGGGTAGTAGGTTTGATGAGTACCAGAGTGTTAAAAAGTTGGATGGTCCATGTGATCACCAAAATTGAACAAGAAAACAACTATCATTGGGCAGGTCTTATTAGCACCATAATTAACAAGCAGCTGAGGGATGTCCTGGAAACTAAGAGGTTTGCCATGTCCTCTTATGTGATGTATGTGTTAGCCAGATTCTACCAATACAAGGGTTTGAATCCATGAGGGACGTTTGGACAAGATATAGTCTATGAAGTATACCCGAAGTTACACCTAGGACACAAAGACTACAGAAGGGCTAATGATGCATTCACAATGCATATCACTAGGATGCTTCAGAATGCCGAGCATGTGCGACTATCAGATGGAGCAAAAGGGTTGATAAAGAATTATGGGGCCTACTTCATTCAGTTTCCTACCTTGTCATACATTAAAATTGATGGATGTCTGGCTGCTCCATATAGGTTACCTTGGTACCCTACTGATCATATTGTATTATTGGAAATTGTTAGACAGATATGTGAGTTTGATGCCATTTTCAAGAAGGAAAAGCATAAAACAGGATTTGGTGGGGATTTCCCTCTTGGAATTAGCATAGCAGAAGTGTGCCCTTCCATTCAATCAGCACACACCACAGGAGATGAATTGGCAGCATATGGTTTCTCCTTCCACTCCAAGAGAACAAACTTTGATATCACCAGGGAGGCACAGAAGAAGGCTACCAAAGAGTACCGTCATAAAGATGATCTAGAAGACTATTGGGCCAACATCAAGGATGATCTTGAAGAAAGAAAGAAGAGGTACTCTAGGCTCCCTGTTGATGTGATCAGACAATACAATGTCAAGCTAATCCCTAACCAACTGGAGGATGATCGAAACCTGGTACAAGATCATGCCTATGAATCTGTTAAGGATAGATCAATCGGAGAAATAAACTAGAATGAGGATGAGGTCACAGAGTTGGAGGACCTAATGGCCCCTATAATGAAATTTACTTCTTCATGGCTAAAGCATAAGATTTGGGATCTGGAGAGTGAGAAGGTACCCTGTACCTTCGATTTGATGGGAAATCTTAACCCAATGTCTACTTCAGAAGAATCTAGGGAAGATGACCCCAAAGGGAAGACTAAAAAGAGCTCACCTTTCAAGATAAAGACAAGAGGCCCTAAAGAAAGTGAGCCAGAACCAAAAAGAAAGCCAAAAGGAAAGAAAAGAAGTCAGGCTTTGAAGATTGGCAGGTCCTCTGATGAGGAAGAGTTGGAAAAGGCATAAGAGGAGGATGTTCCTCCACCACCAAAGAAGACAAGAACAACCAGGCTTCAAAGAAGAAGGTTTAGGATACATCAAAGGATGAGCCTCTTATTGTTGATATAGAAAGTTCAGGAGAGAAGACAAAATTCTACATGAGAAGATCAAGGACTCCATCCCCTAAGGAGCCAACGCAAAAGATGGACTCTTCTCCAAAATTACCAACCGCGGAGCCATGCAAGGCTGCTTCTCCTCCACCAAGCGTGCCTGAGCCAGAGATTCCTGAGGAGCATGAAACCAGTGGGGAGGTGGAGCCATTCAAGGAAGGGGAACTCCTTGGTGCGGCAGCAGAACTTGAGGTTGAAGAGGTAAAGGAGCACCCTTCCCCATTAGTGCAATATGAGGATTCCCCAGTAAGCAGCAAAGGCCATGAGTCACCTGAGAAGGAGAACATCCCAGTTAGAACCCCATCGCCAGTGCAAGAGGTGGAGCTTGAAGAAGGTGATCAAGGTGAGCAGCTCCTTGAAAAGGAAGAGGAGAAAACAACAAAACAACAGGAAGAGGAAAAAACTGATGAAATTCGGGTAGAGCCTGCTGTCCTGGATTGGCTTGAAAAGGAAATCACCAGGAAGAAACAAGTGGTGGTTGAAGACACTCCCTTGGATTGGGATGAAATGCTATCCAAGATCGGTAAGGGAAAGAAGAAAAGGACAGCTAAGGTGGTTTCAAAAATAGAAAGGGATGAAGCAAATAACTGAGTTGTCCACAATTCCACCCCTACTACAGACAAGACTAAAGAAGATGTCACTGGTGAGGATTACAATGTGCAGACTTTTAACCTTGGACCAGCATCTATGGAGCAGGATATAGAAGAGTATGAAGGGTCTAGCACTTTGATCATTGGCAGATTGAGAAAGGAGACTCAGACCAAGCACGAGCTGAGAAAGGAGAATGAAAGACTTAGGAAATGCTTGGAAGAGGTGATGAAACCCTTGCAATCTCTTCACCCATCTTCTTCTGCCACTCCTGGCTTTCTGCCCAAGGAAACTATCTCTGAGATTGAAAAGATGAAGGCCTCTGCTCAAATTGCAATGAATTGGTTAAAGGATGTGCGGGAGAAAGGAGATAATGCAATCAAGGATATCCTTTCCATTGGGAAATATGCAATCAAAGCTAAGGAATTATTGGAGCATGTGCTATCCTAGGATAAGGAAGACCTTGACCTTCTACTGTAGAAATCCAAGGTCATCATAGAATATGGTAAAGATCAGTTGGTTACCGATGTGATCCTTCCTTCCTCTAGTCTAAATGAACATTGGGAATGGTTTGAGGCTCTGTAAATTTGCTAAAAGGCCATGAGGAAGATACATAAGCGAAAGAAACAGATAGATGGTGACTTGACTGGGGTCTATGAGGGATGCATTGCACTTTTTGAGGTCATGACTGGCAGGAGAAAGATTGCTCCCAAATACCTGAGCTTGGAACAACTAAGGGAGTGGTGGCATGATGTGTATGCTCCTAATTTTGAGAATGTCATAACAGGGCACCAATTAGATGATGCAACAACCTACTTGGCAGTAATGGATAAGTATCAAGCCAACAAGGATGAATGGGATAAGACTGTTAAACAGTCAAAAGAGGAGTTTGATTCCATTGAATGCAGGCTTAGGATCTTGCCTTTGCCACTTTTTGCCGAGCTAGATGGAATGTTTTTGAAGGTTCAAGGATCGTTGGGCCAAAACAAGGATAAGGGAGGCGGCATTCAATGCCATTTTGAGATTTGTGCTTCCCTATTATTATAGGGCATGTATTGAACCGGCCTACATTGGGGATTGTGCCTAGGCCGACTTCGATGATATATGGCATTTAATGTATGTCTTATTTTGATTTCCTAGGCTGACTTGTTTTGGTGGTTGTTCTTATTTTGTAAATGTTTGGCTAGGGCGACATGTCTTGAGAATTTTCTATAAAAGGCATCCTTGCCTCATTGTATAGGGTTAGCTGAAAAGTAATAGAGATAAGTAAGAGCAGAAAAGAGCTAGAGTATTTTGTAGTAGAAGTAGTAGTCAATTTCTTGAAGCAAATGCTGTAACAAAACAGTGGAATTGTTGCAACATTTTGGTAATATAATGCAATTGAAGACATTGTGGTTTTCCTTGTGAAATCTCTGCATGGTTCCTGTTGTTTTATCTTTCAAATTGCTTAAGGATTTAGAGTTTAGTGTTCAGAATTAGATTAGCCTTAGTTTGGTGAATGATGTTTATGATTTCATATTTGGAATGTTTGTAGCAATCTCTAGTCTATACTCCTAGTAACTATCTGATTGTAGTAGGCTGGTGAAGTCAACCTAGACCATATATTTATATGTGCTTAAATTCGATTGTGGATGAATAGCTATGATTTGAAAATCTAGATACCTTAGAAGATTGCACTGTTCTTGCGATATCGCATTGTGGGTTAATGAAGAGTTGGTTATTTGAGGTTGGTTCATTCCAGATATCTATTATTTGCATTGTTCATTCTAGGAATAGTTTAGATCTTATCATATCTATGCACCCTTGTCTTTTTCTATTTCTTTGTCCTTTGATTAGATTTAGGATTTAAGATCATTATATTGCAAAATCTGATAAATTAAGAGATACAGTTTCCTTGTAGTAAGGTCCCTTTGTGATTACCAGCATTTTCACATATTATCTGAGTTGTTTATGCATTGTCATGACTTGACACCCGAGAGACCTTGGGGTGATTTTCAGTAATTAATTGTTGAAGATTATCTTTCAAGAGAGATAGAATATTGCATTCTGTCTGAGTTGTTGCTGTGCAGAAAACACCATCAACAATCCTCTATAGGAAATTGTTTTTAAACAATAGAGATTCTAGAGGGAAAGCAATAGAAGATTTTGTAAATCTCTATAGGAATTGATTTCAATCTTCCTATCAAAATTTTTGAAAAATATAATCCTCTAGTGAATTTGAAAATATCCTCCTGTAGAAAACTTTAGTTAAAATTTGTTCTTCTCAAGCAATCAATCTGATTTATTTGTTATATATATACCTATATATATATATAAATATACCTATGGGTATATATATATATTTTTTAGAATATATACATATACATAGATATAAATATATGCTTCTATGATTATAAAATCCCTATTAAAATTTATATTTTAAAAATGTCTAAGACAAAAAAAAATGTACGGGAAATTTGTAGAAATCGTAGGTCTTGTGATTTTTTAAAAAAAATGTAGGAGAGGAAATTTTTTTGAGGGGCTGGAGGGATACCCCACAGTAGTCCCCACATAGAGGGAGGTGGATTGTGAGGCAGTGCCCAGCGCTGCCTACATAGGCCGCGCCCCTCTGTAGGAGTGGCTACGAAGGCAGTGCCCCACAACTAGCCATAAAATGGCTATAAAACCTGTGTTCACTGAGTTATTTCATCTGCCCAGTTTTTAATTAATTTTTATTATATTAATTATAATATATATTATATGCATAATATATATGTGTGTGTGTATAAATAAATATATGTATATATATTTATAAATATATATATGTGTGTGTGTATATATATATATAATTTTATATGTGGGAAATTGTAATTGATTTTTAAATATTTAAATAATATATATATATATATATATATTTAAATGTATTTCTTTAATAGATGCATTAAATGTACAAGTAGATGTTTTAAAATGAAATGTTTTAAAAGAGGGAAATTGAATTTTTATATTGATGTAATTCGGAAATTGATTTAAACAATTAGATTTAATTTCTTTATAGTCTATGAATAAAAGTGCTTTGAGTTAGAATTATTTGAGCAATGTATTATTGTTTTCTTGAGATGGAAATTGGATTTAGGAAATCCTAATCGTAGATTTATTTCCTACGTGAATTGCCTATTTAAATTATGATTTCTTTTGTTTACATTTTTTTGGAAATCAATTAATTATGTATGAAGTCTTCCAAATGATGTTATTCTATGAGGGGTTGTTGTGATTTATGGTTCAACCCTTTGATTTACCTTGGGTAGTGCACTTGGTTGAGTTTCAATTAAGCACCCGATTATTATGAACGAGATGTGATGTTGTGATGAGCCTAGCCCAAGCTGACTTAAAAACTCTTCTTTGCTACCCTTGAACTTTTGTCAAACAATTCAAATGCAAATAACTATTTGCTGGTATGTTGTTTCAATATGTTGTATGTATGATAATGGAGCATACTATGGTGCAAGTATCTAAGAATGAATGCTAGATGAATAAGCTACCAATGAAATCCAATTAATTTGTATTTTCAATGCAATAAATAACTTATGCAACCATAAATAAACACCTACAACCATAGTGACAATATGTCAAATAGTTGGCATACTGTAATGCCCCGCCACACAACCCTAGAGGAAGTTGCAATTTACTACTCAAACGTACTTTTTTTTTTGTGTAAGAACAAATAACATGCAAGATCACTATCCATTGCCAACAACCTCTAAGGTTATGAGACTGAGATTACTAAAAACCCAATCAAGAAACATGAATTAAAAACATAACATTTAATTACTTAACAAATTAAATACTCATACATTTCATACAAGATAAAGTTACATCAAAGAAATAAGAGATTCCACATGAATCAAATAATATACTTTACAATAAAGAATAAAGATGCCACATGTTTTCAAATAACATAATTGAACAACACGATCACAACTCTCATTCCCCAAATGAGATAAATCCAATAAGCATGATTACATAATACAACTTCCACCTCAATAACAAATGAGGGGTAATAAATTACAAGTTTACAACTAAAATGAATAAAGCATGAAATGAAATTGAATCCCATGAGCTCTCCAACTAGAAATCTCGTCCACATGAACAAGAAGACAACCAAATGGATAAAGGTGCACATTCCACCAAACCATGTGATACCTAAAGGCTCACCCCCCATTCTAGGAGATAGTAACAAGGAATTCCTATTCAAGACCATCAACCTCTAGACACAGGCTAAAACATAACTGAACTGAAACAACTACAACACAATATCACTTAACACAAAGGTTACAATGCTTCTAGAGACAAGGATCATCTACACAGTACAACAAACTGACTTCTGGTTGACATAGAGAGAGTGTCACATGACATTTTCTATGAGTTACCCAGGCTCAGCTGTCCTAGGATACCAGACCCCCATCTTGGGTTACTGTGGCTCAACTCTACCAGCCGCCAGACTATCATACAAACTACGCTTCTCGTTTCATCTCAAACCTTAAAAGCGAATGAGTCATGAGAGAGGCATTAATTATCTTAATTAGTATGAGATTTTTTCATTAATTATTTTTAAGTTATCACTTACATAAACCCTAAGTGAGTTACCCCATCACCCCTTTGTGTGTCAGCCCCCACAAAGAACCACTCTCCTATCGACAACACACACGGTATAAACCACAATCACAATGGGTAGACTAGATAAGATGACCTCTCCAATCCAAGGAGGTAACAAATAAAGGAAACTCACTCCAAACACTAGAGGAAACAAAGCACATAATCCACTCCTTCCAAAGGAGGCACAGACCACATAAGCCACTCCTAATCCAAGGAGGCACAAACTATCCCCATTCGAGAAAACTGGGTAAGACAACAAGATACCACTATACACACTTCCCAAGGAAAAACAGAGGTTGACTAACATATTACGACAACCCTAATTAATTAAAAATCTCATCTGGAAGGCTTCAGAACAATTGACCCAATTGCCCCAACATCGAAAATGAACAAAACATCGCTAGAAAGCAATTCAAGCAATTAAATAAACTAAGGTTAGGATTTCCTAAATCCAATCAACTCAATCTACGTTACTTGCATTTATCCAAAAAAAATACATAAGATTTATTTCACAACGTTGAGAAATTTAAAATCAACATTATAACTCTAAGTTTCTCAATCATACTCAATAATCAAAACAACTTGATAAACAAAATCATTTGCTTAAAATAAATTAATCTTTATTTCAACTACGATAGGGAAATAATCAACTTAGAATTGGATACAAATATATATTAAATATATACATAAAAATATATTCTTTAATGTATATACAATTTATATTAAATAATATATATATATATAATATATATTATATATATAATAGAATATTATATATATAAATATATAATATTAAAAAATAATAATAAAAACAAATTTTTAATCTTTAAAAAAAAATAGAACTTCTACTTTATGGGGTATAATCTAACTCTCCCATATGGAGAGGCAACCCACAACCCCATATGTGGGTGCTATGTGGGCCGCTACTAGAAGGCAAATGAATACCGCTTCCAATAATGTTAAGTTCTCCCATATAGTGGAGGAGGGCCTCCCCCCCCAACTTCAACAAAATAAAAAAAATATTTTATTAACATTTTTATATATAAAATAAACTCCCCATAATATACAGACATAGATCTTCACTCTATAAAAAAAATAGGGTTTATTTATAAGAAAAATAAAAATATAGTATATTTATAAATATACTTGTGTGTGTATATATATATTTAATGGTTTATATATATATACACAGGTATATTTATAAATATATACCCAAAATCTCCATTTTCAGCCAAATTGTGAAATTGCACAACAGAATTTTGCAATAAAACAATAAATTTGTCAACACAACAACAGGGTTTAAATTTCAGTTTGAAATGAAAATTTCTTTTGGTTTTCTTTCAATTTTTCATTATGTGATTCTTGTTTTGTTTTCTTTCCCAAAATTTCAACAAAAGTTTGCAAGTTTTGAAACAAATTGACATGGGTTTCCATTGAAATTCAAATAGCATTTAGAAATTTTCAAACAGCATAACAAGATTTAAAACTCTTTCAAAGTGAAACAAAAATCAAAGAAGAACTTGATTTTTTTCTCCAAAGCTTGAAGGATTCAAATGGTGCTTCCAAATCTTTATTTTTCAGCCCACCAAGAAATTCAACCTTCTTTCTCAAATCCAAACAAAGCCACAGCAAAAAAATTTCCCCAAATTGGAAAAATTCAAAAATATATGAAATTGAAATTGCTCAAATAGAGTTTTCCCCAAATTTAGTCAACCCCTAAAATATCCCATCCACCAAAATTTATTGCAATTTTTAGGATATTTCCATTTTTTTTAAACTTTAAAACAAAATTGCTTTCCAAAAAGGAATTTCATGAATTTAAAAATTTCTTTTACAAAAAGCATTCAAAATTTTGTAAATAAATTATTTTACATATTAATTTTCAAAAAGTGCAATGTAAAACATGATTTTCATTTTTATTTTTATTTAAATCTAAATATCCAATAATGCCAAAACAACTAACTTAAATCATTTTATCACCATTAACTTGATTAAACAATAACTAAATCTAATCCAAGATTAGATTATTTTATTAATTAAATTAAATTAATCAATAAAATAACTAACATTTCAACATTGCAACCAGATATATTTAACCATCATTTTAACTACACCCGCCATTTAATAACATTTATAATTTGAAATTAAATAAATAACCAAGGAGGAATAAACAAAGTTAAAACAACTAAACCCGAAGACAACTTGATGACACACTATGACTAGGGTGATGACTTGGCACAAAATACCTAGCTACTATCTCCCAATCAATTATCATTGGTCAATGGACACGCTCAAACCTGTGAAATCAGGTGGAGTCGATGTCATGTACCTTTCAACCTGTGAACATAGAATATATCGAACATGCATATATATGATATAATAAAACACACCATGAAGAGGAAATCTCAAAATCGTAGGGTGCTCGCAAGCGAGTGATACAATCCTGTCCCCTTCACCAGTACAAAATTACTAACTGACGATTCTAACTTCAATAATATAATCAAAAGCATAAGCATCATTAATTCAAATATTTGCTAAACTAATCCAAAGCATGCCATAAATATACCATCAGAGTAAAATTCTATCACACTAAAATATAACATACGCATCACTTAACAGTTCGCGATCAAACAGTAACCATGTTCCAAAGTCAAAGTATAAACAACATAACAAAGAAGAACACTGCCGATCAAAAGATCCAAAATGGAGGGGTGTTACACATACAACCAATAATGCTTATCAAGAGCAATGTTAACCATCTCCTCAACATTTATTATGCAATATATCCCTTCCTTCAATAATGTAATATCTCCTTACAATGCTTGTTACAAATCTAATATGACTGATTACAAATATTGCTAAGATGATTATGCACTTTATGTTTTGGAACAACGATTTCATTAATGCAATGATATGAGTCCAATGTATGAAAATGTTGGATTGATCATGCGCCTACAACAACTACAAGATGCAAGCAACTGAATTGCAAACCTAGACCTATAACAGAGTATTACAACAAATGATCATTAATGTTTCAATAACCCTAACTATGCACTAATGCAAATATGACTCTAATCTCATACTTGACTGAGACTATAATGCTTGAAAGTTGTCTGTGATAGCGTATAACTTCTATAGCATAACAAACCTTAATAATACAAGATTGAAACCAGTAAGGAACTTGAGAGTGTAAGTAGCCACTAGGGAAAGCTCGATTCTCCTTGAAGGTAAAAGCTTTGACTCCAAGATTTGAGCGCCCAGCTTCCTTGAATCCCAAACAAGTCTCTTGAATTTATTTTAATTTTTTGAATGCCTCTTCATTGGAAATCACATCACTCAAAGAGCTACCCCTTTTCTTGCAACTTAGACCAAGCCAACAAATTAATCCAGCCACTAAGATCACTCCAATGGCTCTAGATGTGTTCTCAACCTGCCTTCTTGTCAAGCGCTAGAATGAGATAGAAGAATCGATGCCAATGGAAGACCGAATGAGCCAAATCATGGCTTTCTATCAGCTAGAAATGAAGACTGGTAATGCCTGGTCAGAATACAATCTCCAACAAAACATCCTTCTAGATGATGGACTATGAACCTTCAAAATTGTCTCAATGCAAATTGCTCTTCTAATAATGAAGTCAATGGACTCATAAGCTATCATATAAAATCTGGAATAGACTGATATTTAAATCAGAATACAATGCAAATCGACCATTAAATGAAAGAAGATTTTAATTACCAAAAATGTCCCCAACAATGCTCTCATCAAACTTGTGCAAAAATTGGCCCTTGGCCACTAATTTTTCCCCAATGAAAGAACTGAATTATTCTTTCCAAACTTGCAACCCTTCAAGAGATCTTTCACTCCCTCAGTTATGCTATCAATAGGAAGTTTTTGTTTCCTATGATCAAAGAAGAAAACTGCAAAATCCCTAGGCTCAACAAATAAAAATAAATAAAAATATTATTCATCAACTGGATGCTGAGAATGGGCTCTTACCTCTCTTTTTATTCTTTCCTTAGGATAGATCAAACACCTTCTTGGCCAATGTGGGATAAAATATTTATTCCCACATTAAATTATGCACTTAACATACTTTATTATATTAAAGTGACTTTATTATTATAAAGTTACTTTATAACTTTATAATAATATTAAAATATTAAATAAATCACTTAAGTCACTTAAACTTTAATATCTCTTGATGTACTTGT